>OZ012735.1:451238636-451437701 GCA_963859935.3 Lathyrus sativus
ATACGATAAGTGACATCTCTCTTTAGAGAAGCTTATCTACTGTTATTATCAATAAGTGGCATCTCTCTTTCGAGAAGCTTATCGACCTTTATTTATGATAAGTGGCATCTCTCTTTAGAGAAGTTTATATACCGTTATTTTTGATAAGTGGCATCTCTCTTTCGAGAAGCTTATCCACCTTTATTTTCTATAAGTGGCATCTCTCTTTCGAGAAGCTTATCCACCTTTATTTTTGATAATTGGCATCTCACTTTCGAGAAGCTTATCCACCTTTATTTCTGATAAGTGGCATCTCTCTTTCGAGAAACTTATCCACCTTTATGTTCGATAAGTGGCATCTCTCTTTCGAGAAGCTTTTCCACCTTTATTTTCTGTAAGTGGCATCTCTTTTTCGAGAAGCTTATCCACCTTTATTTTCGATAAGTGGAATCTCTCTTTCGAGAAGCTTATCCACCATTATTTTCAATAAGTGGCATCTCTCTTTCGAGTAGATTAACCACCTTTATTTTTGATAAGTGACATCTGTCTTTTGAGAAACTTATCCACCTTTATTTTCGATAAGTGGCATCTCTCTTTTGAGTAGCTTATCCACCTTTATTTTTGATAAGTGGCATCTCTCTTTCGAGAAGCTTATCCACCTTTATTTTCGATAAGTGGAATCTCTCTTTCGAGAAGCATATCCACCTTTATTTTTGATAAGTGGAATCTCTCTTTCGAGAAGCATATCCACCTTTATTTTCAATAAGTGGCATCTCTCTTTCGATTAGATTAACCACCTTTATTTTCAATAAGTGACATTTGTCTTTTGAGAAGCTTATCCACCTTTATTTTCGATAAGTGGCATCTCTCTTTCGAGAAGCTTATCCACCTTTATTTTCGATAAGTGCAATCTCTCTTTCGAGAAGCTTATCCACCTTTATTTTCAATAAGTGGCATCTCTCTTTCGAGGAGATTAACCCCCTTTATTTTCAATAAGTGACATCTGTCTTTTGAGAAGCTTATCCACCTTTATTTTCGTTAAGTGGCATCTCTCTTTCGAGTAGCTCATCCACCTTTATTTTCGATAAGTGGAATCTCTCTTTCAAGAAACTTATCCACCTTTATTTTCGATAAGTGGAATCTCTCTTTTGAGAAGCTTATCCACCTTTATTTTCAATAAGTGGCATCTCTCTTTCGAGAAGCTTATCCACCTTTATTTTTGATAATTGGCATCTCACTTTCGAGAAGCTTATCCACCTTTATTTCTGATAAGTGGCATCTCTCTTTCGAGAAGCTTATCCACCTTTATTTTCGATAAGTGGCATCTCTCTTTCGAGAAGCTTATCCACCTTTATTTTCGATAAGTGGCATCTCTCTTTCGAGAAG
The DNA here is from genome assembly GCA_963859935.3 of Lathyrus sativus. Lineage (NCBI taxonomy): Eukaryota > Viridiplantae > Streptophyta > Magnoliopsida > Fabales > Fabaceae > Lathyrus > Lathyrus sativus. The sequence goes on from OZ012735.1 coordinate 451,240,002, forward strand.
CTTATCCACCTTTATTTTCGATAAGTGGCATCTCTCTTTCGAGAAGCTTATCCACCTTTATTTTTTATAATTGGCATCTCACTTTCGAGAAGCTTATCCACCTTTATTTCTGATAAGTGGCATCTCTCTTTTGAGAAACTTATCCACCTTTATTTTCGATACGTGGCATCTCTCTTTCGAGTAGATTAACCACCTTTATTTTTGATAAGTGACATCTGTCTTTTGAGAAACTTATCCACCTTTATTTTCGATAAGTGGCATCTCTCTTTCGAGTAGCTTATCCACCTTTATTTTCGATAAGTGGCATCTCTCTTTCGAGAAGCTTATCCACCTTTATTTTCAATAAGTGGCATCTCTCTTTCGAGGAGATTAACCCCCTTTATTTTCAATAAGTGACATCTGTCTTTTGAGAAGCTTATCCACCTTTATTTTCGATAAGTGGCATCTCTCTTTCGAGTAGCTCATCCACCTTTATTTTCGATAAGTGGCATCTCTCTTTCAAGAAACTTATCCACCTTTATTTTCGATAAGTGGAATCTCTCTTTTGAGAAGCTTATCCACCTTTATTTTCGATAAGTGGCATCTCTCTTTCGAGAAGCTTATCCACCTTTATTTTTGATAATTGGCATCTCACTTTCGAGAAGCTTATCCACCTTTATTTCTGATAAGTGGCATCTCTCTTTCGAGAAGCTTATCCACCTTTATTTTCGATAAGTGGCATCTCTCTTTCGAGAAGCTTATCCACCTTTATTTTCGATAAGTGGCATCTCTCTTTCGAGAAGCTTATCCACCTTTATTTTCGATAAGTGGCATCTCTCTTTCGAGAAGCTTATCCACCTTTATTTTTGATAATTGGCATCTCACTTTCGAGAAGCTTATCCACCTTTATTTCTGATAAGTGGCATCTCTCTTTTGAGAAACTTATCCACCTTTATTTTCGATACGTGGCATCTCTCTTTCGAGTAGATTAACCACCTTTATTTTTGATAAGTGACATCTGTCTTTTGAGAAACTTATCCACCTTTATTTTCGATAAGTGGCATCTCTCTTTCGAGTAGCTTATCCACCTTTATTTTTGATAAGTGGCATCTCTCTTTCGAGAAGCTTATCCACCTTTATTTTCGATAAGTGGAATCTCTCTTTCGAGAAGCATATCCACCTTTATTTTTGATAAGTGGAATCTCTCTTTCGAGAAGCATATCCACCTTTATTTTCAATAAGTGGCATCTCTCTTTCGATTAGATTAACCACCTTTTATTTTCAATAAGTGACATCTGTCTTTTGAGAAGCTTATCCACCTTTATTTTCGATAAGTGGCATCTCTCTTTCGAGAAGCTTATCCACCTTTATTTTCGATAAGTGGAATCTCTCTTTCGAGAAGCTTATCCACCTTTATTTTCAATAAGTGGCATCTCTCTTTCGAGGAGATTAACCCCCTTTATTTTCAATAAGTGACATCTGTCTTTTGAGAAGCTTATCCACCTTTATTTTCGATAAGTGGCATCTCTCTTTCGAGTAGCTCATCCACCTTTATTTTCGATAAGTGGAATCTCTCTTTCGAGAAGCTTATCCACCTTTATATACGATAAGTGGCATCTCTCTTTAGAGAAGCTTATCTACTATTATTATCAATAAGTGGCATCTCTCTTTCGAGAAGCTTATCGACCTTTATTTATGATAAGTGGCATCTTTCTTTAGAGAAGTTTATATACCGTTATTTTTGATAAGTGGCATCTCTCTTTCGAGAAGCTTATCCACCTTTATTTTCTATAAGTGGCATCTCTCTTTCGAGAAGCTTATCCACCTTTATTTTTGATAATTGGCATCTCACTTTCGAGAAGCTTATCCACCTTTATTTCTGATAAGTGGCATCTCACTTTCGAGAAACTTATCCACCTTTATGTTCGATAAGTGGCATCTCTCTTTCGAGAAGCTTATCCACCTTTATTTTCTATAAGTGGCATCTCTTTTTCGAGAAGCTTATCCACCTTTATTTTCGATAAGTGGAATCTCTCTTTCGAGAAGCTTATCCACCTTTATTTTCCATAAGTGGCATCTCTCTTTCGAGTAGATTAACCACCTTTATTTTTGATAAGTGACATCTGTCTTTTGAGAAACTTATCCACCTTTATTTTCGATAAGTGGCATCTCTCTTTCGAGTAGCTTATCCACCTTTATTTTTGATAAGTGGCATCTCTCTTTTGAGAAGCTTATCCACCTTTATTTTCGATAAGTGGAATCTCTCTTTCGAGAAGCATATCCACCTTTATTTTTGATAAGTGGAATCTCTCTTTCGAGAAGCATATCCACCTTTATTTTCAATAAGTGGCATCTCTCTTTCGATTAGATTAACCACCTTTATTTTCAATAAGTGACGTCTGTCTTTTGAGAAGCTTATCCACCTTTATTTTCGATAAGTGGCATCTCTCTTTCGAGAAGCTTATCCACCTTTATTTTCGATAAGTGGAATCTCTCTTTCGAGAAGCTTATCCACCTTTATTTTCAATAAGTGGCATCTCTCTTTCGAGGAGATTAACCCCCTTTATTTTCAATAAGTGACATCTGTCTTTTGAGAAGCTTATCCACCTTTATTTTCGATAAGTGGCATCTCTCTTTCGAGTAGCTCATCCACCTTTATTTTCGATAAGTGGCATCTCTCTTTCAAGAAACTTATCCACCTTTATTTTCGATAAGTGGAATCTCTCTTTTGAGAAGCTTATCCACCTTTATTTTCGATAAGTGGCATCTCTCTTTCGAGAAGCTTATCCACCTTTATTTTTGATAATTGGCATCTCACTTTCGAGAAGCTTATCCACCTTTATTTCTGATAAGTGGCATCTCTCTTTCGAGAAGCTTATCCACCTTTATTTTCGATAAGTGGCATCTCTCTTTCGAGAAGCTTATCCACCTTTATTTTCGATAAGTGGAATCTCTCTTTCGAGAAGCTTATCCACCTTTATATTCAATAAGTGGCATCTCTCTTTCGAGTAGATTAACCACCTTTATTTTCAATAAGTGACATCTTGCTTTTGAGAAGCTTATCCACCTTTATTTTCGATAAGTGGCATCTCTCTTTCGAGTAGCTTATCCACCTTTATTTTCGATAAGTGGCATCTCTCTTTCGAGAAGCTTATCCACCGTTATTTTTGATAAGTGGCATCTCTCTTTCGAGAAGCTTATCCACCTTTATTTTCGATAAGTGGCATCTCTATTTCGAGAAGCTTATCCACCTTTATTTATGATAAGTGGCATCTCTCTTTAGAGAAGCTTATCTACCGTTATTTTCGATAAGTGGCATCTCTCTTACGAGAAGCTTATCCACCTTTATTTATGATAAGTGGCATCTCTCTTTAGAGAAGCTTATCTATCGTTATTTTCGATAAGTGGCATCTCTCTTTTGAGAAGCTTATCCACCTTTATTTTCGATAAGTGGAATCTCTCTTTCGAGAAGCTTATCCACCTTTATTTTTGATAAGTGGCATCTCCCTTTCGAGTAGCTTATCCACCTTTATTTTCGATAAGTGGCATCTCTCTTTCGAGAAACTTATCCACCTTTATTTTCGATAAGTGGAATCTCTCTTTTGAGAAGCTTATCCACCTTTATTTTCGATAAGTGGCATCTCTCTTTCGAGAAGCTTATCCACCTTTATTTTTGATAATTGGCATCTCACTTTCGAGAAGCTTATCCACCTTTATTTCTGATAAGTGGCATCTCTCTTTCGAGAAGCTTATCCACCTTTATTTTCGATAAGTGGAATCTCTCTTTCGAGAAGCTTATCCACCTTTATTTTCAATAAGTGGCATCTCTCTTTCGAGTAGATTAACCACCTTTATTTTCAATAAGTGACATCTGTCTTTGGAGAAGCTTATCCACCTTTATTTTCGATAAGTGGCATCTCTCTTTCGAGAAGCTTATCCACCTTTATTTTCGATAAGTGGCATCTCTCTTTCGAGAAGCTTATCCACCTTTATTTTTGATAATTGGCATCTCACTTTTGAGAAGCTTATCCACCTTTATTTCTGATAAGTGGCATCTCTCTTTTGAGAAACTTATCCACCTTTATTTTCGATACGTGGCATCTCTCTTTCGAGAAGCTTATCCACCTTTATTTTCGATAAGTGGCATCTCTCTTTCGAGAAGCTTATCCACCTTTATTTTCGATAAGTGGAATCTCTCTTTCGAGAAGCTTATCCACCTTTATTTTCAATAAGTGGCATCTCTCTTTCGAGTAGATTAACCACCTTTATTTTCGATAAGTGACAACTGTCTTTTGAGAAGCTTATCCACCTTTATTTTTGATAAGTGGCATCTCTCTTTAGAGTAGCTTATCCACCTTTATTTTCGATAAGTAGCATCTCTCTTTCGAGAAGCTTATCCACCTTTATTTTCGATAAGTGGAATCTCTCTTTCAAGAAGCATATCCACCTTTATTTTCAATAAGTGGCATCTCTCTTTCGATTAGATTAACCACCTTTATTTTCAATAAGTGACATCTGTCTTTTGAGAAGCTTATCCACCTTTATTTTTGATAAGTGGCATCTCTCTTTCGAGAAGCTTATCCACCTTTATTTTCTATAAGTGGCATCTCTCTTTCGAGAAGCTTATCCACCTTTATTTTTGATAATTGGCATCTCACTTTTGAGAAGCTTATCCACCTTTATTTCTGATAAGTGGCATCTCTCTTTCGAGAAACTTATCCACCTTTATGTTCGATAAGTGGCATCTCTCTTTCCAGAAGCTTATCCACCTTTATTTTCTATAAGTGGCATCTCTTTTTCGAGAAGCTTATCCACCTTTATTTTCGATCAGTGGAATCTCTCTTTCGAGAAGCATATCCACCTTTATTTTCAATAAGTGGCATCTCTCTTTCGAGTAGATTAACCACCTTTATTTTTGATAAGTGACATCTGTCTTTTGAGAAACTTATCCACCTTTATTTTCGATAAGTGGCATCTCTCTTTCGAGTAGCTTATCCACCTTTATTTTTGATAAGTGGCATCTCTCTTTCGAGAAGCTTATCCACCTTTATTTTCGATAAGTGGAATCTCTCTTTCGAGAAGCATATCCACCTTTATTTTTGATAAGTGGAATCTCTCTTTCGAGAAGCATATCCACCTTTATTTTCAATAAGTGGCATCTCTCTTTCGATTAGATTAACCACCTTTATTTTCAATAAGTGACATCTGTCTTTTGAGAAGCTTATCCACCTTTATTTTCGATAAGTGGCATCTCTCTTTCGAGAAGCTTATCCACCTTTATTTTCGATAAGTGGAATCTCTCTTTCGAGAAGCTTATCCACCTTTATTTTCAATAAGTGGCATCTCTCTTTCGAGGAGATTAACCCCCTTTATTTTCAATAAGTGACATCTGTCTTTTGAGAAGCTTATCCACCTTTATTTTCGATAAGTGGCATCTCTCTTTCGAGTAGCTCATCCACCTTTATTTTCGATAAGTGGCATCTCTCTTTAAAGAAACTTATCCACCTTTATTTTCGATAAGTGGAATCTCTCTTTTGAGAAGCTTATCCACCTTTATTTTCGATAAGTGGCATCTCTCTTTCGAGAAGCTTATCCACCTTTATTTTTGATAATTGGCATCTCACTTTCGAGAAGCTTATCCACCTTTATTTCTGATAAGTGGCATCTCTCTTTCGAGAACCTTATCCACCTTTATTTTCAATAAGTGGCATCTCTCTTTCGAGAAGCTTATCCACCTTTATTTTCGATAAGTGGAATCTCTCTTTCGAGAAGCTTATCCACCTTTATATTCAATAAGTGGCATCTCTCTTTCGAGTAGATTAACCACCTTTATTTTCAATAAGTGACATCTTGCTTTTGAGAAGCTTATCCACCTTTATTTTCGATAAGTGGCATCTCTCTTTCGAGTAGCTTATCCACCTTTATTTTCGATAAGTGGCATCTCTCTTTCGAGAAGCTTATCCACCGTTATTTTTGATAAGTGGCATCTCTCTTTCGAGAAACTTATCCACCTTTATTTTCGATAAGTGGCATCTCTCTTTCGAGAAGCTTATCCACCTTTATTTATGATAAGTGGCATCTCTCTTTAGAGAAGCTTATCTACCGTTATTTTCGATAAGTGGCATCTCTCTTACGAGAAGCTTATCCACCTTTATTGATGATAAGTGGCATCTCTCTTTAGAGAAGCTTATCTATCGTTATTTTCGATAAGTGGCATCTCCCTTTTGAGAAGCTTATCCACCTTTATTTTCGATAAGTGGAATCTCTCTTTCGAGAAGCTTATCCACCTTTATTTTTGATAAGTGGCATCTCCCTTTCGAGTAGCTTATCCACCTTTATTTTCGATAAGTGGCATCTCTCTTTCGAGAAACTTATCCACCTTTATTTTCGATAAGTGGAATCTCTCTTTTGAGAAGCTTATCCACCTTTATTTTCGATAAGTGGCATCTCTCTTTCGAGAAGCTTATCCACCTTTATTTTTGATAATTGGCATCTCACTTTCGAGAAGCTTATCCACCTTTATTTCTGATAAGTGGCATCTCTCTTTCGAGAAGCTTATCCACCTTTATTTTCGATAAGTGGAATCTCTCTTTCGAGAAGCTTATCCACCTTTATTTTCAATAAGTGGCATCTCTCTTTCGAGTAGATTAACCACCTTTATTTTCAATAAGTGACATCTGTCTTTGGAGAAGCTTATCCACCTTTATTTTCGATAAGTGGCATCTCTCTTTCGAGAAGCTTATCCACCTTTATTTTCGATAAGTGGCATATCTCTTTCGAGAAGCTTATCCACCTTTATTTTTGATAATTGGCATCTCACTTTCGAGAAGCTTATCCACCTTTATTTCTGATAAGGGGCATCTCTCTTTTGAGAAACTTATCCACCTTTATTTTTGATACGTGGCATCTCTCTTTCGAGAAGCTTATCCACCTTTATTTTCGATAAGTGGCATCTCTCTTTCGAGAAGCTTATCCACCTTTATTTTCGATAAGTGGAATCTCTCTTTCGAGAAGCTTATCCACCTTTATTTTCAATAAGTGGCATCTCTCTTTCGAGTAGATTAACCACCTTTATTTTCGATAAGTGACATCTGTCTTTTGAGAAGCTTATCCACCTTTATTTTTGATAAGTGGCATCTCTCTTTCGAGTAGCTTATCCACCTTTATTTTCGATAAGTGGCATCTCTCTTTCGAGAAGCTTATCCACCTTTATTTTCGATAAGTGGAATCTCTCTTTCAAGAAGCATATCCACCTTTATTTTCAATAAGTGGCATCTCTCTTTCGATTAGATTAACCACCTTTATTTTCAATAAGTGACATCTGTCTTTTGAGAAGCTTATCCACCTTTATTTTTGATAAGTGGCATCTCTCTTTCGAGAAGCTTATCCACCTTTATTTTCTATAAGTGGCATCTCTCTTTCGAGAAGCTTATCCACCTTTATTTTTGATAATTGGCATCTCACTTTTGAGAAGCTTATCCACCTTTATTTCTGATAAGTGGCATCTCTCTTTCGAGAAACTTATCCACCTTTATGTTCGATAAGTGGCATCTCTCTTTCCAGAAGCTTATCCACCTTTATTTTCTATAAGTGGCATCTCTTTTTCGAGAAGCTTATCCACCTTTATTTTCGATAAGTGGAATCTCTCTTTCGAGAAGCATATCCACCTTTATTTTCAATAAGTGGCATCTCTCTTTCGAGTAGATTAACCACCTTTATTTTTGATAAGTGACATCTGTCTTTTGAGAAACTTATCCACCTTTATTTTCGATAAGTGGCATCTCTCTTTCGAGTAGCTTATCCACCTTTATTTTTGATAAGTGGCATCTCTCTTTCGAGAAGCTTATCCACCTTTATTTTCGATAAGTGGAATCTCTCTTTCGAGAAGCATATCCACCTTTATTTTTGATAAGTGGAATCTCTCTTTCGAGAAGCATATCCACCTTTATTTTCAATAAGTGGCATCTCTCTTTCGATTAGATTAACCACCTTTATTTTCAATAAGTGACATCTGTCTTTTGAGAAGCTTATCCACCTTTATTTTCGATAAGTGGCATCTCTCTTTCGAGAAGCTTATCCACCTTTATTTTCGATAAGTGGAATCTCTCTTTCGAGAAGCTTATCCACCTTTATTTTCAATAAGTGGCATCTCTCTTTCGAGGAGATTAACCCCCTTTATTTTCAATAAGTGACATCTGTCTTTTGAGAAGCTTATCCACCTTTATTTTCGATAAGTGGCATCTCTCTTTCGAGTAGCTCATCCACCTTTATTTTCGATAAGTGGCATCTCTCTTTCAAGAAACTTATCCACCTTTATTTTCGATAAGTGGAATCTCTCTTTTGAGAAGCTTATCCACCTTTATTTTCGATAAGTGGCATCTCTCTTTCGAGAAGCTTATCCACCTTTATTTTTGATAATTGGCATCTCACTTTCGAGAAGCTTATCCACCTTTATTTCTGATAAGTGGCATCTCTCTTTCGAGAACCTTATCCACCTTTATTTTCAATAAGTGGCATCTCTCTTTCGAGAAGCTTATCCACCTTTATTTTCGATAAGTGGAATCTCTCTTTCGAGAAGCTTATCCACCTTTATATTCAATAAGTGGCATCTCTCTTTCGAGTAGATTAACCACCTTTATTTTCAATAAGTGACATCTTGCTTTTGAGAAGCTTATCCACCTTTATTTTCGATAAGTGGCATCTCTCTTTCGAGTAGCTTATCCACCTTTATTTTCGATAAGTGGCATCTCTCTTTCGAGAAGCTTATCCACCGTTATTTTTGATAAGTGGCATCTCTCTTTCGAGAAACTTATCCACCTTTATTTTCGATAAGTGGCATCTCTCTTTCGAGAAGCTTATCCACCTTTATTTATGATAAGTGGCATCTCTCTTTAGAGAAGCTTATCTACCGTTATTTTCGATAAGTGGCATCTCTCTTACGAGAAGCTTATCCACCTTTATTGATGATAAGTGGCATCTCTCTTTAGAGAAGCTTATCTATCGTTATTTTCGATAAGTGGCATCTCCCTTTTGAGAAGCTTATCCACCTTTATTTTCGATAAGTGGAATCTCTCTTTCGAGAAGCTTATCCACCTTTATTTTTGATAAGTGGCATCTCCCTTTCGAGTAGCTTATCCACATTTATTTTCGATAAGTGGCATCTCTCTTTCGAGAAACTTATCCACCTTTATTTTCGATAAGTGGAATCTCTCTTTTGAGAAGCTTATCCACCTTTATTTTCGATAAGTGGCATCTCTCTTTCGAGAAGCTTATCCACCTTTATTTTTGATAATTGGCATCTCACTTTCGAGAAGCTTATCCACCTTTATTTCTGATAAGTGGCATCTCTCTTTCGAGAAGCTTATCCACCTTTATTTTCGATAAGTGGAATCTCTCTTTCGAGAAGCTTATCCACCTTTATTTTCAATAAGTGGCATCTCTCTTTCGAGTAGATTAACCACCTTTATTTTCAATAAGTGACATCTGTCTTTGGAGAAGCTTATCCACCTTTATTTTCGATAAGTGGCATCTCTCTTTCGAGAAGCTTATCCACCTTTATTTTCGATAAGTGGCATATCTCTTTCGAGAAGCTTATCCACCTTTATTTTTGATAATTGGCATCTCACTTTCGAGAAGCTTATCCACCTTTATTTCTGATAAGTGGCATCTCTCTTTTGAGAAACTTATCCACCTTTATTTTTGATACGTGGCATCTCTCTTTCGAGAAGCTTATCCACCTTTATTTTCGATAAGTGGCATCTCTCTTTCGAGAAGCTTATCCACCTTTATTTTCGATAAGTGGAATCTCTCTTTCGAGAAGCTTATCCACCTTTATTTTCAATAAGTGGCATCTCTCTTTCGAGTAGATTAACCACCTTTATTTTCGATAAGTGACATCTGTCTTTTGAGAAGCTTATCCACCTTTATTTTTGATAAGTGGCATCTCTCTTTCGAGTAGCTTATCCACCTTTATTTTCGATAAGTGGCATCTCTCTTTCGAGAAGCTTATCCACCTTTATTTTCGATAAGTGGAATCTCTCTTTCAAGAAGCATATCCACCTTTATTTTCAATAAGTGGCATCTCTCTTTCGATTAGATTAACCACCTTTATTTTCAATAAGTGACATCTGTCTTTTGAGAAGCTTATCCACCTTTATTTTTGATAAGTGGCATCTCTCTTTCGAGAAGCTTATCCACCTTTATTTTCTATAAGTGGCATCTCTCTTTCGAGAAGCTTATCCACCTTTATTTTTGATAATTGGCATCTCACTTTTGAGAAGCTTATCCACCTTTATTTCTGATAAGTGGCATCTCTCTTTCGAGAAACTTATCCACCTTTATGTTCGATAAGTGGCATCTCTCTTTCCAGAAGCTTATCCACCTTTATTTTCTATAAGTGGCATCTCTTTTTCGAGAAGCTTATCCACCTTTATTTTCGATAAGTGGAATCTCTCTTTCGAGAAGCATATCCACCTTTATTTTCAATAAGTGGCATCTCTCTTTCGAGTAGATTAACCACCTTTATTTTTGATAAGTGACATCTGTCTTTTGAGAAACTTATCCACCTTTATTTTCGATAAGTGGCATCTCTCTTTCGAGTAGCTTATCCACCTTTATTTTTGATAAGTGGCATCTCTCTTTCGAGAAGCTTATCCACCTTTATTTTCGATAAGTGGAATCTCTCTTTCGAGAAGCATATCCACCTTTATTTTTGATAAGTGGAATCTCTCTTTCGAGAAGCATATCCACCTTTATTTTCAATAAGTGGCATCTCTCTTTCGATTAGATTAACCACCTTTATTTTCAATAAGTGACATCTGTCTTTTGAGAAGCTTATCCACCTTTATTTTCGATAAGTGGCATCTCTCTTTCGAGAAGCTTATCCACCTTTATTTTCGATAAGTGGAATCTCTCTTTCGAGAAGCTTATCCACCTTTATTTTCAATAAGTGGCATCTCTCTTTCGAGGAGATTAACCCCCTTTATTTTCAATAAGTGACATCTGTCTTTTGAGAAGCTTATCCACCTTTATTTTCGATAAGTGGCATCTCTCTTTCGAGTAGCTCATCCACCTTTATTTTCGATAAGTGGCATCTCTCTTTCAAGAAACTTATCCACCTTTATTTTCGATAAGTGGAATCTCTCTTTTGAGAAGCTTATCCACCTTTATTTTCGATAAGTGGCATCTCTCTTTCGAGAAGCTTATCCACCTTTATTTTTGATAATTGGCATCTCACTTTCGAGAAGCTTATCCACCTTTATTTTTGATAATTGGCATCTCTCTTTCGAGAAGCTTATCCACCTTTATTTTCAATAAGTGGCATCTCTCTTTCGAGAAGCTTATCCACCTTTATTTTCGATAAGTGGAATCTCTCTTTCGAGAAGCTTATCCACCTTTATATTCAATAAGTGGCATCTCTCTTTCGAGTAGATTAACCACCTTTATTTTCAATAAGTGACATCTTGCTTTTGAGAAGCTTATCCACCTTTATTTTCGATAAGTGGCATCTCTCTTTCGAGTAGCTTATCCACCTTTATTTTCGATAAGTGGCATCTCTCTTTCGAGAAGCTTATCCACCGTTATTTTTGATAAGTGGCATCTCTCTTTCGAGAAACTTATCCACCTTTATTTTCGATAAGTGGCATCTCTCTTTCGAGAAGCTTATCCACCTTTATTTATGATAAGTGGCATCTCTCTTTAGAGAAGCTTATCTACCGTTATTTTCGATAAGTGGCATCTCTCTTACGAGAAGCTTATCCACCTTTATTGATGATAAGTGGCATCTCTCTTTAGAGAAGCTTATCTATCGTTATTTTCGATAAGTGGCATCTCCCTTTTGAGAAGCTTATCCACCTTTATTTTCGATAAGCGGAATCTCTCTTTCGAGAAGCTTATCCACCTTTATTTTTGATAAGTGGCATCTCCCTTTCGAGTAGCTTATCCACCTTTATTTTCGATAAGTGACATCTCTCTTTCGAGAAACTTATCCACCTTTATTTTCGATAAGTGGAATCTCTCTTTTGAGAAGCTTATCCACCTTTATTTTCGATAAGTGGCATCTCTCTTTCGAGAAGCTTATCCACCTTTATTTTTGATAATTGGCATCTCACTTTCGAGAAGCTTATCCACCTTTATTTCTGATAAGTGGCATCTCTCTTTCGATAAGCTTATCCACCTTTATTTTCGATAAGTGGAATCTCTCTTTCGAGAAGCTTATCCACCTTTATTTTCAATAAGTGGCATCTCTCTTTCGAGTAGATTAACCACCTTTATTTTCAATAAGTGACATCTGTCTTTGGAGAAGCTTATCCACCTTTATTTTCGATAAGTGGCATCTCTCTTTCGAGAAGCTTATCCACCTTTATTTTCGATAAGTGGCATCTCTCTTTCGAGAAGCTTATCCACCTTTATTTTTGATAATTGGCATCTCACTTTCGAGAAGCTTATCCACCTTTATTTCTGATAAGTGGCATCTCTCTTTTGAGAAACTTATCCACCTTTATTTTCGATACGTGGCATCTCTCTTTCGAGAAGCTTATCCACCTTTATTTTCGATAAGTGGCATCTCTCTTTCGAGAAGCTTATCCACCTTTATTTTCGATAAGTGGAATCTCTCTTTCGAGAAGCTTATCCACCTTTATTTTCAATAAGTGGCATCTCTCTTTCGAGTAGATTAACCACCTTTATTTTCGATAAGTGACATCTGTCTTTTGAGAAGCTTATCCACCTTTATTTTTGATAAGCGGAATCTCTCTTTCGAGAAGCTTATCCACCTTTATTTTTGATAAGTGGCATCTCCCTTTCGAGTAGCTTATCCACCTTTATTTTCGATAAGTGGCATCTCTCTTTCGAGAAACTTATCCACCTTTATTTTCGATAAGTGGAATCTCTCTTTTGAGAAGCTTATCCACCTTTATTTTCGATAAGTGGCATCTCTCTTTCGAGAAGCTTATCCACCTTTATTTTTGATAATTGGCATCTCACTTTCGAGAAGCTTATCCACCTTTATTTCTGATAAGTGGCATCTCTCTTTCGATAAGCTTATCCACCTTTATTTTCGATAAGTGGAATCTCTCTTTCGAGAAGCTTATCCACCTTTATTTTCAATAAGTGGCATCTCTCTTTCGAGTAGATTAACCACCTTTATTTTCAATAAGTGACATCTGTCTTTGGAGAAGCTTATCCACCTTTATTTTCGATAAGTGGCATCTCTCTTTCGAGAAGCTTATCCACCTTTATTTTCGATAAGTGGCATCTCTCTTTCGAGAAGCTTATCCACCTTTATTTTTGATAATTGGCATCTCACTTTCGAGAAGCTTATCCACCTTTATTTCTGATAAGTGGCATCTCTCTTTTGAGAAACTTATCCACCTTTATTTTCGATACGTGGCATCTCTCTTTCGAGAAGCTTATCCACCTTTATTTTCGATAAGTGGCATCTCTCTTTCGAGAAGCTTATCCACCTTTATTTTCGATAAGTGGAATCTCTCTTTCGAGAAGCTTATCCACCTTTATTTTCAATAAGTGGCATCTCTCTTTCGAGTAGATTAACCACCTTTATTTTCGATAAGTGACATCTGTCTTTTGAGAAGCTTATCCACCTTTATTTTTGATAAGCGGAATCTCTCTTTCGAGAAGCTTATCCACCTTTATTTTTGATAAGTGGCATCTCCCTTTCGAGTAGCTTATCCACCTTTATTTTCGATAAGTGGCATCTCTCTTTCGAGAAACTTATCCACCTTTATTTTCGATAAGTGGAATCTCTCTTTTGAGAAGCTTATCCACCTTTATTTTCGATAAGTGGCATCTCTCTTTCGAGAAGCTTATCCACCTTTATTTTTGATAATTGGCATCTCACTTTCGAGAAGCTTATCCACCTTTATTTCTGATAAGTGGCATCTCTCTTTCGATAAGCTTATCCACCTTTATTTTCGATAAGTGGAATCTCTCTTTCGAGAAGCTTATCCACCTTTATTTTCAATAAGTGGCATCTCTCTTTCGAGTAGATTAACCACCTTTATTTTCAATAAGTGACATCTGTCTTTGGAGAAGCTTATCCACCTTTATTTTCGATAAGTGGCATCTCTCTTTCGAGAAGCTTATCCACCTTTATTTTCGATAAGTGGCATCTCTCTTTCGAGAAGCTTATCCACCTTTATTTTTGATAATTGGCATCTCACTTTCGAGAAGCTTATCCACCTTTATTTCTGATAAGTGGCATCTCTCTTTTGAGAAACTTATCCACCTTTATTTTCGATACGTGGCATCTCTCTTTCGAGAAGCTTATCCACCTTTATTTTCGATAAGTGGCATCTCTCTTTCGAGAAGCTTATCCACCTTTATTTTCGATAAGTGGAATCTCTCTTTCGAGAAGCTTATCCACCTTTATTTTCAATAAGTGGCATCTCTCTTTCGAGTAGATTAACCACCTTTATTTTCGATAAGTGACATCTGTCTTTTGAGAAGCTTATCCACCTTTATTTTTGATAAGTGGCATCTCTCTTTCGAGTAGCTTATCCACCTTTATTTTCGATAAGTGGCATCTCTCTTTCGAGAAGCTTATCCACCTTTATTTTCGATAAGTGGAATCTCTCTTTCAAGAAGCATATCCACCTTTATTTTCAATAAGTGGCATCTCTCTTTCGATTAGATTAACCACCTTTATTTTCAATAAGTGACATCTGTCTTTTGAGAAGCTTATCCACCTTTATTTTTGATAAGTGGCATCTCTCTTTCGAGAAGCTTATCCACCTTTATTTTCTATAAGTGGCATCTCTCTTTCGAGAAGCTTATCCACCTTTATTTTTGATAATTGGCATCTCACTTTTGAGAAGCTTATCCACCTTTATTTCTGATAAGTGGCATCTCTCTTTCGAGAAACTTATCCACCTTTATGTTCGATAAGTGGCATCTCTCTTTCCAGAAGCTTATCCACCTTTATTTTCTATAAGTGGCATCTCTTTTTCGAGAAGCTTATCCACCTTTATTTTTGATAAGTGGAATCTCTCTTTCGAGTAGCATATCCACCTTTATTTTCAATAAGTGGCATCTCTCTTTCGAGTAGATTAACCACCTTTATTTTTGATAAGTGACATCTGTCTTTTGAGAAACTTATCCACCTTTATTTTCGATAAGTGGCATCTCTCTTTCGAGTAGCTTATCCACCTTTATTTTTGATAAGTGGCATCTCTCTTTCGAGAAGCTTATCCACCTTTATTTTCGATAAGTGGAATCTCTCTTTCGAGAAGCATATCCACCTTTATTTTTGATAAGTGGAATCTCTCTTTCGAGAAGCATATCCACCTTTATTTTCAATAAGTGGCATCTCTCTTTCGATTAGATTAACCACCTTTATTTTCAATAAGTGACATCTGTCTTTTGAGAAGCTTATCCACCTTTATTTTCGATAAGTGGCATCTCTCTTTCGAGAAGCTTATCCACCTTTATTTTCGATAAGTGGAATCTCTCTTTCGAGAAGCTTATCCACCTTTATTTTCAATAAGTGGCATCTCTCTTTCGAGGAGATTAACCCCCTTTATTTTCAATAAGTGACATCTGTCTTTTGAGAAGCTTATCCACCTTTATTTTCGATAAGTGGCATCTCTCTTTCGAGTAGCTCATCCACCTTTATTTTCGATAAGTGGCATCTCTCTTTCAAGAAACTTATCCACCTTTATTTTCGATAAGTGGAATCTCTCTTTTGAGAAGCTTATCCACCTTTATTTTCGATAAGTGGCATCTCTCTTTCGAGAAGCTTATCCACCTTTATTTTTGATAATTGGCATCTCACTTTCGAGAAGCTTATCCACCTTTATTTCTGATAAGTGGCATCTCTCTTTCGAGAAGCTTATCCACCTTTATTTTCGATAAGTGGCATCTCTCTTTCGAGAAGCTTATCCACCTTTATTTTCGATAAGTGGAATCTCTCTTTCGAGAAGCTTATCCACCTTTATATTCAATAAGTGGCATCTCTCTTTCGAGTAGATTAACCACCTTTATTTTCAATAAGTGACATCTTGCTTTTGAGAAGCTTATCCACCTTTATTTTCGATAAGTGGCATCTCTCTTTCGAGTAGCTTATCCACCTTTATTTTCGATAAGTGGCACCTCTCTTTCGAGAAGCTTATCCACCGTTATTTTTGATAAGTGGCATCTCTCTTTCGAGAAGCTTATCCACCTTTATTTTCGATAAGTGGCATCTCTCTTTCGAGAAGCTTATCCACCTTTATTTATGATAAGTGGCATCTCTCTTTAGAGAAGCTTATCTACCGTTATTTTCGATAAGTGGCATCTCTCTTACGAGAAGCTTATCCACCTTTATTTATGATAAGTGGCATCTCTCTTTAGAGAAGCTTATCTATCGTTATTTTCGATAAGTGGCATCTCCCTTTTGAGAAGCTTATCCACCTTTATTTTCGATAAGTGGAATCTCTCTTTCGAGAAGCTTATCCACCTTTATTTTTGATAAGTGGCATCTCCCTTTCGAGTAGCTTATCCACCTTTATTTTCGATAAGTGGCATCTCTCTTTCGAGAAACTTATCCACCTTTATTTTCGATAAGTGGAATCTCTCTTTTGAGAAGCTTATCCACCTTTATTTTCGATAAGTGGCATCTCTCTTTCGAGAAGCTTATCCACCTTTATTTTTGATGATTGGCATCTCACTTTCGAGAAGCTTATCCACCTTTATTTCTGATAAGTGGCATCTCTCTTTCGATAAGCTTATCCACCTTTATTTTCGATAAGTGGAATCTCTCTTTCGAGAAGCTTATCCACCTTTATTTTCAATAAGTGGCATCTCTCTTTCGAGTAGATTAACCACCTTTATTTTCAATAAGTGACATCTGTCTTTGGAGAAGCTTATCCACCTTTATTTTCGATAAGTGGCATCTCTCTTTCGAGAAGCTTATCCACCTTTATTTTCGATAAGTGGCATCTCTCTTTCGAGAAGCTTATCCACCTTTATTTTTGATAATTGGCATCTCACTTTCGAGAAGCTTATCCACCTTTATTTCTGATAAGTGGCATCTCTCTTTTGAGAAACTTATCCACCTTTATTTTCGATACTTGGCATCTCTCTTTCGAGAAGCTTATCCACCTTTATTTTCGATAAGTGGCATCTCTCTTTCGAGAAGCTTATCCACCTTTATTTTCGATAAGTGGAATCTCTCTTTCGAGAAGCTTATCCACCTTTATTTTCAATAAGTGGCATCTCTCTTTCGAGTAGATTAACCACCTTTATTTTCGATAAGTGACATCTGTCTTTTGAGAAGCTTATCCACCTTTATTTTTGATAAGTGGCATCTCTCTTTCGAGTAGCTTATCCACCTTTATTTTCGATAAGTGGCATCTCTCTTTCGAGAAGCTTATCCACCTTTATTTTCGATAAGTGGAATCTCTCTTTCGAGAAGCATATCCACCTTTATTTTCAATAAGTGGCATCTCTCTTTCGATTAGATTAACCACCTTTATTTTCAATAAGTGACATCTGTCTTTTGAGAAGCTTATCCACCTTTATTTTCGATAAGTGGCATCTCTCTTTCGAGAAGCTTATCCACCTTTATTTTCGATAAGTGGAATCTCTCTTTCGAGAAGCTTATCCACCTTTATTTTCAATAAGTGGCATCTCTCTTTCGAGTAGATTAACCCCCTTTATTTTCAATAAGTGACATCTGTCTTTTGAAAAGCTTATCCACCTTTATTTTCGATAAGTGGCATCTCTCTTTCGAGTAGCTTATCCACCTTTATTTTCGATAAGTGGAATCTCTCTTTCGAGAAGCTTATCCACCTTTATATACGATAAGTGGCATCTCTCTTTAGAGAAGCTTATCTACTGTTATTATCAATAAGTGGCATCTCTCTTTCGAGAAGCTTATCCACCTTTATTTATGATAAGTGGCATCTCTCTTTAGAGAAACTTATATACCGTTATTTTTGATAAGTGGCATCTCTATTTCGAGAAGCTTATCCACCTTTATTTTCTATAAGTGGCATCTCTCTTTCGAGAAGCTTATCCACCTTTATTTTTGATAATTGGCATCTCACTTTTGAGAAGCTTATCCACCTTTATTTCTGATAAGTGGCATCTCTCTTTCGAGAAACTTATCCAACTTTATGTTCGATAAGTGGCATCTCTCTTTCCAGAAGCTTATCCACCTTTATTTTCTATAAGTGGCATCTCTTTTTCGAGAAGCTTATCCACCTTTATTTTCGATAAGTGGAATCTCTCTTTCGAGAAGCATATCCACCTTTATTTTCAATAAGTGGCATCTCTCTTTCGAGTAGATTAACCACCTTTATTTTTGATAAGTGACATCTGTCTTTTGAGAAACTTATCCACCTTTATTTTCGATAAGTGGCATCTCTCTTTCGAGTAGCTTATCCACCTTTATTTTTGATAAGTGGCATCTCTCTTTCGAGAAGCTTATCCACCTTTATTTTCGATAAGTGGAATCTCTCTTTCGAGAAGCATATCCACCTTTATTTTTGATAAGTGGAATCTCTCTTTCGAGAAGCATATCCACCTTTATTTTCAATAAGTGGCATCTCTCTTTCGATTAGATTAACCACCTTTATTTTCAATAAGTGACATCTGTCTTTTGAGAAGCTTATCCACCTTTATTTTCGATAAGTGGCATCTCTCTTTCGAGAAGCTTATCCACCTTTATTTTCGATAAGTGGAATCTCTCTTTCGAGAAGCTTATCCACCTTTATTTTCAATAAGTGGCATCTCTCTTTCGAGGAGATTAACCCCCTTTATTTTCAATAAGTGACATCTGTCTTTTGAGAAGCTTATCCACCTTTATTTTCGATAAGTGGCATCTCTCTTTCGAGTAGCTCATCCACCTTTATTTTCGATAAGTGGCATCTCTCTTTCGAGAAACTTATCTACCTTTATTTTCGATAAGTGGAATCTCTCTTTTGAGAAGCTTATCCACCTTTATTTTCGATAAGTGGCATCTCTCTTTCGAGAAGCTTATCCACCTTTATTTTTGATAATAGGCATCTCACTTTCGAGAAGCTTATCCACCTTTATTTCTGATAAGTGGCATCTCTCTTTCGAGAAGCTTATCCACCTTTATTTTCGATAAGTGGCATCTCTCTTTCGAGAAGCTTATCCACCTTTATTTTCGATAATTGGCATCTCACTTTCGAGAAGCTTATCCACCTTTATTTCTGATAAGTGGCATCTCTCTTTTGAGAAACTTATCCACCTTTATTTTCGATACTTGGCATCTCTCTTTCGAGAAGCTTATCCACCTTTATTTTCGATAAGTGGCATCTCTCTTTCGAGAAGCTTATCCACCTTTATTTTCGATAAGTGGAATCTCTCTTTCGAGAAGCTTATCCACCTTTATTTTCGATAAGTGGCATCTCTCTTTCGAGTAGCTCATCCACCTTTATTTTCGATAAGTGGCATCTCTCTTTCGAGAAACTTATCTACCTTTATTTTCGATAAGTGGAATCTCTCTTTTGAGAAGCTTATCCACCTTTATTTTCGATAAGTGGCATCTCTCTTTCGAGAAGCTTATCCACCTTTATTTTTGATAATAGGCATCTCACTTTCGAGAAGCTTATCCACCTTTATTTCTGATAAGTGGCATCTCTCTTTCGAGAAGCTTATCCACCTTTATTTTCGATAAGTGGCATCTCTCTTTCGAGAAGCTTATCCACCTTTATTTTCGATAAGTGGAATCTCTCTTTCGAGAAGCTTATCCACCTTTATATTCAATAAGTGGCATCTCTCTTTCGAGTAGATTAACCACCTTTATTTTCAATAAGTGACATCTGTCTTTTGAGAAGCTTATCCACCTTTATTTTCAATAAGTGGCATCTCTCTTTCGAGTAGCTTATCCACCTTTATTTTCGATAAGTGGCATCTCTCTTTCGAGAAGCTTATCCACCGTTATTTTTGATAAGTGGCATCTCTCTTTCGAGAAGCTTATCCACCTTTATTTTCGATAAGTGGCATCTCTCTTTCGAGAACCTTATCCACCTTTATTTATGATAAGTGGCATCTCTCTTTAGAGAAGCTTATCTACCGTTATTTTCGATAAGTGGCATCTCTCTTACGAGAAGCTTATCCACCTTTATTTATGATAAGTGGCATCTCTCTTTAGAGAAGCTTATCTATCGTTATTTTCGATAAGTGGCATCTCTCTTTCGAGAAGCTTATCCACCTTTATTTTCGATAAGTGGAATCTCTCTTTCGAGAAGCTTATCCACCTTTATTTTTGATAAGTGGCATCTCCCTTTCGAGTAGCTTATCCACCTTTATTTTCGATAAGTGGAATCTCTCTTTCGAGAAACTTATCCACCTTTATTTTCGATAAGTGGAATCTCTCTTTTGAGAAGCTTATCCACCTTTATTTTCGATAAGTGGCATCTCTCTTTCGAGAAGCTTATCCACCTTTATTTTTGATAATTGGCATCTCACTTTCGAGAAGCTTATCCACCTTTATTTCTGATAAGTGGCATCTCTCTTTCGAGAAGCTTATCCACCTTTATTTTCGATAAGTGGAATCTCTCTTTCGAGAAGCTTATCCACCTTTATTTTCAATAAGTGGCATCTCTCTTTCGAGTAGATTAACCACCTTTATTTTCAATAAGTGACATCTGTCTTTGGAGAAGCTTATCCACCTTTTTTTTCAATAAGTGGCATCTCTCTTTCGTGAAGCTTATCCACCTTTATTTTCGATAAGTGGCATCTCCCTTTCGAGAAGCTTATCCACCTTTATTTTTGATAATTGGCATCTCACTTTCGAGAAGCTTATCCACCTTTATTTCTGATAAGTGGCATCTCTCTTTTGAGAAACTTATCCACCTTTATTTTCGATAAGTGGCATCTCTCTTTCGAGAAGCTTATCCACCTTTATTTTCTATAAGTGGCATCTCTTTTTCGAGAAGCTTATCCACCTTTATTTTCGATAAGTGGAATCTCTCTTTCGAGAAGCTTATCCACCTTTATTTTCAATAAGTGGCATCTCTCTTTCGAGTAGATTAACCACCTTTATTTTTGATAAGTGACATCTGTCTTTTGAGAAGCTTATCCACCTTTATTTTTGATAAGTGGCATCTCTCTTTCGAGTAGCTTATCCACCTTTATTTTCGATAAGTGGCATCTCTCTTTCGAGAAGCTTATCCACCTTTATTTTCGATAAGTGGAATCTCTCTTTCGAGAAGCATATCCACCTTTATTTTCAATAAGTGGCATCTCTCTTTCGATTAGATTAACCACCTTTATTTTCAATAAGTGACATCTGTCTTTTGAGAAGCTTATCCACCTTTATTTTCGATAAGTGGCATCTCTCTTTCGAGAAGCTTATCCACCTTTATTTTCGATAAGTGGAATCTCTCTTTCGAGAAGCTTATCCACCTTTATTTTCAATAAGTGGCATCTCTCTTTCGAGTAGATTAACCCCCTTTATTTTCAATAAGTGACATCTGTCTTTTGAAAAGCTTATCCACCTTTATTTTCGATAAGTGGCATCTCTCTTTCGAGTAGCTTATCCACCTTTATTTTCGATAAGTGGAATCTCTCTTTCGAGAAGCTTATCCACCTTTATATACGATAAGTGGCATCTCTCTTTAGAGAAGCTTATCTACTGTTATTATCAATAAGTGGCATCTCTCTTTCGAGAAGCTTATCCACCTTTATTTATGATAAGTGGCATCTCTCTTTAGAGAAGCTTATATACCGTTATTTTTTATAAGTGGCATCTCTCTTTCGAGAAGCTTATCCACCTTTATTTTCTATAAGTGGCATCTCTCTTTCGAGAAGCTTATCCACCTTTATTTTTGATAATTGGCATCTCACTTTCTAGAAGCTTATCCACCTTTATTTCTGATAAGTGGCATCTCTCTTTCGAGAAACTTATCCACCTTTATGTTCGATAAGTGGCATCTCTCTTTCGAGAAGCTTATCCACCTTTATTTTCTATAAGTGGCATCTCTTTTTCGAGAAGCTTATCCACCTTTATTTTCGATAAGTGGAATCTCTCTTTCGAGAAGCTTATCCACCTTTATTTTCAATAAGTGGCATCTCTCTTTCGAGTAGATTAACCACCTTTATTTTCAATAAGTGACATCTGTCTTTGGAGAAGCTTATCCACCTTTTTTTTCAATAAGTGGCATCTCTCTTTCGAGAAGCTTATCCACCTTTATTTTCGATAAGTGGCATCTCTCTTTCGAGAAGCTTATCCACCTTTATTTTTGATAATTGGCATCTCACTTTCGAGAAGCTTATCCACCTTTATTTCTGATAAGTGGCATCTCTCTTTTGAGAAACTTATCCACCTTTATTTTCGATAAGTGGCATCTCTCTTTCGAGAAGCTTATCCACCTTTATTTTCGATAAGTGGCATCTCTCTTTCGAGAAGCTTATCCACCTTTATTTTCGATAAGTGGAATCTCTCTTTCGAGAAGCTTATCCACCTTTATTTTCAATAAGTGGCATCTCTCTTTCGAGTAGATTAACCACCTTTATTTTCGATAAGTGACATCTGTCTTTTGAGAAGCTTATCCACCTTTATTTTTGATAAGTGGCATCTCTCTTTCGAGTAGCTTATCCACCTTTATTTTCGATAAGTGGCATCTCTCTTTCGAGAAGCTTATCCACCTTTATTTTCGATAAGTGGAATCTCTCTTTCGAGAAGCATATCCACCTTTATTTTCAATAAGTGGCATCTCTCTTTCGATTAGATTAACCACCTTTATTTTCAATAAGTGACATCTGTCTTTTGAGAAGCTTATCCACCTTTATTTTCGATAAGTGGCATCTCTCTTTCGAGAAGCTTATCCACCTTTATTTTCGATAAGTGGAATCTCTCTTTCGAGAAGCTTATCCACCTTTATTTTCAATAAGTGGCATCTCTCTTTCGAGTAGATTAACCCCCTTTATTTTCAATAAGTGACATCTGTCTTTTGAAAAGCTTATCCACCTTTATTTTCGATAAGTGGCATCTCTCTTTCGAGTAGCTTATCCACCTTTATTTTCGATAAGTGGAATCTCTCTTTCGAGAAGCTTATCCACCTTTATATACGATAAGTGGCATCTCTCTTTAGAGAAGCTTATCTACTGTTATTATCAATAAGTGGCATCTCTCTTTCGAGAAGCTTATCCACCTTTATTTATGATAAGTGGCATCTCTCTTTAGAGAAGCTTATATACCGTTATTTTTTATAAGTGGCATCTCTCTTTCGAGAAGCTTATCCACCTTTATTTTCTATAAGTGGCATCTCTCTTTCGAGAAGCTTATCCACCTTTATTTTTGATAATTGGCATCTCACTTTCGAGAAGCTTATCCACCTTTATTTCTGATAAGTGGCATCTCTCTTTCGAGAAACTTATCCACCTTTATGTTCGATAAGTGGCATCTCTCTTTAGAGAAGCTTATCCACCTTTATTTTCTATAAGTGGCATCTCTTTTTCGAGAAGCTTATCCACCTTTATTTTCGATAAGTGGAATCTCTCTTTCGAGAAGCTTATCCACCTTTATTTTCAATAAGTGGCATCTCTCTTTCGAGTAGATTAACCACCTTTATTTTTGATAAGTGACATCTGTCTTTTGAGAAACTTATCCACCTTTATTTTCGATAAGTGGCATCTCTCTTTCGAGTAGCTTATCCACCTTTATTTTTGATAAGTGGCATCTCTCTTTCGAGAAGCTTATCCACCTTTATTTTCGATAAGTGGAATCTCTCTTTCGAGAAGCATATCCACCTTTATTTTTGATAAGTGGAATCTCTCTTTCGAGAAGCATATCTACCTTTATTTTCAATAAGTGGCATCTCTCTTTCGATTAGATTAAACACCTTTATTTTCAATAAGTGACATCTGTCTTTTGAGAAGCTTATCCACCTTTATTTTCGATAAGTGGCATCTCTCTTTCGAGAAGCTTATCCACCTTTATTTTCGATAAGTGGAATCTCTCTTTCGAGAAGCTTATCCACCTTTATTTTCAATAAGTGGCATCTCTCTTTCGAGGAGATTAACCCCCTTTATTTTCAATAAGTGACATCTGTCTTTTGAGAAGCTTATCCACCTTTATTTTCGATAAGTGGCATCTCTCTTTCGAGTAGCTCATCCACCTTTATTTTCGATAAGTGGCATCTCTCTTTCGAGAAACTTATCCACCTTTATTTTCGATAAGTGGAATCTCTCTTTTGAGAAGCTTATCCACCTTTATTTTCGATAAGTGGCATCTCTCTTTCGAGAAGCTTATCCACCTTTATTTATGATAAGTGGCATCTCTCTTTAGAGAAGCTTATCTACCGTTATTTTCGATAAGTGGCATCTCTCTTACGAGAAGCTTATCCACCTTTATTTATGATAAGTGGCATCTCTCTTTAGAGAAGCTTATCTATCGTTATTTTCGATAAGTGGCATCTCTCTTTCGAGAAGCTTATCCACCTTTATTTTCGATAAGTGGAATCTCTCTTTCGAGAAGCTTATCCACCTTTATCTTCGATAAGTGGCATCTCTCTTTCGAGTAGCTTATCCACCTTTATTTTTGATAAGTGGCATCTCTCTTTCGAGAAGCTTATCCACCGGTATTTTCGATAAGTGGCATCTCTCTTTCGAGAAGCTTATCCACCTTTATTTTCGATAAGTGGCATCTCTCTTTCTAGAAGCTTATCCACCTTTATTTTTGATAAGTGGAATCTCTCTTTCGAGAAGCTTATCCACCTTTATTTTCGATAAGTGGCATCTCTCATTCGAGAAGCTTATCCACCTTTATTTTTGATAATTGGCATCTCACTTTCGAGAAGCTTATCCAACTTTATTTCTGATAAGTGGCATCTCTCTTTCGAGAAGCTTATCCACCTTTATTTTCGATAAGTGGAATCTCTCTTTCGAGAAGCTTATCCACCTTTATTTTCAATAAGTGGCATCGCTCTTTCGAGTAGATTAACCACCTTTATTTTCAATAAGTGGCATCTGTCTTTTGAGAAGCTTATCCACCTTTATTTTCGATAAGTGGCATCTCTCTTTTAGGTAGGTTATCATCCTTTATTTTCAATTAGTGGCATCTGTCTTTCGTAAAGCTTATCCACCTTTATTTTCGATAAGTGGAATCTCTCTTTTGAGAAGCTTATCCACCTTTATTTTCGATAAGTGGCATTTCTCTTTCGAGAAGCTTATCCACCTTTATTTTTGATAATTGGCATCTCACTTTCGAGAAGCTTATCCACCTTTATTTCTGATAAGTGGCATCTCTCTTTCGAGAAGCTTATCCACCTTTATTTTCGATAAGTGGCATCTCTCTTTCGAGAAGCTTATCCACCTTTATTTTCGATAAGTGGAATCTCACTTTCGAGAAGCTTATCCACCTTTATATTCAATAAGTGGCATCTCTCTTTTAGGTAGGTTATCATCCTTTATTTTCGATTAGTGGCATCTGTCTTTCGTAAAGCTTATTCCCCTTTATTTTTGATAAGTGGCATCTCTCTTTCGAGAAGCTTATCCACCTTTATTTTCGATAAGTGGCATCTCTCTTTCGAGAAGCTTATCCACCTTTATTTTCGATAAGTGGCATCTCTCTTTCGAGTAGCTTATCCACCTTTATTTTCGATAAATAGAATCTCTCTTTCGAGAAGCTTATCCACCTTTATTTTCGATAAGTGACATCTCTCTTTCGAGAAGCTTATCCACCTTTATTTATGATAAGTGTCATCTCTCTTTAGAGAAGCTTATCTACCGTTATTTTCGATAAGTGGCATCTCTCTTTCGAAAAGCTTATCCACCTTTATTTATGATAAGTGGCATCTCTCTTTAGAGAAGCTTATCTACCGTTATTTTCGATAAGTCGCATCTCTCTTTCGAGAAGCTTATCCAGCTTTATTTTCGATAAGTGGATTCTCTCTTTCGAGAAGCTTATCCATCTTTATTTTCGATAAGTGGCATCTCTCTTTCGAGTAGCTTATCCACCTTTATTTTCGATAAGTGGCATCTCTCTTTTGAGAAGCTTATCCACCTTTATTTTCGATAAGTGGAATCTCTCTTTCGAGAACTTATCCACCTTTATTTTCTATAAGTGGCACCTCTCTTTCGAGAAGCTTATCCACCTTTATTTTTGATAATTGGCATCTCACTTTCGAGAAGCTTATCCACCTTTATTTCTGATAAGTGGCATCTCCCTTTTGAGAAGCTTATCCACCTTTATTTTCGATAAGTGGCATCTCTCTTTCGAGAAGTTTATCCACCTTTATTTTGATAAGTGGCATCTCTCTTTCGAGAAGCTTATCCACCTTTATTTTCGATAAGTGGCATCTCTCTTTCGAGTAGCTTATCCACCTTTATTTTTGATAAGTGGCATCTCTCTTTCGAGAAGCTTATCCACCTATATTTATGATAAGTGTCATCTCTCTTTAGAGAAGCTTATCTACCGATATTTTCGATAAGTGGCATCTCTCTTTCGAGAAGCTTATCCACCTTTATTTATGATAAGTGGCATCTCTCTTTAGAGAAGCTTATCTACCGTTATTTTTGATAAGTGGCATCTCTCTTTCGAGAAGCTTATCCACCTTTATTTTCGATAAGTGGAATCTCTCTTTCGAGAAGCTTATCCACCTTTATCTTCGATAAGTGGCATCTCTCTTTCGAGTAGCTTATCCACCTTTATTTTTGATAAGTGGCATCTCTCTTTCGAGAAGCATATCCACCGGTATTTTCGATAAGTGGCATCTCTCTTTCGAGAAGCTTATCCACCTTTATTTTCGATAAGTGGCATCTCTCTTTCTAGAAGCTTATCCACCTTTATTTTTGATAAGTGGAATCTCTCTTTCGAGAAGCTTATCCACCTTTATTTTCGATAAGTGGCATCTCTCATTCGAGAAGCTTATCCACCTTTATTTTTGATAATTGGCATCTCACTTTCGAGAAGCTTATCCAACTTTATTTCTGATAAGTGGCATCTCTCTTTCGAAAAGCTTATCCACCTTTATTTTCGATAAGTGGAATCTCTCTTTCGAGAAGCTTATCCACCTTTATTTTCAATAAGTGGCATCGCTCTTTCGAGTAGACTAACCACCTTTATTTTCAATAAGTGGCATCTGTCTTTTGAGAAGCTTATCCACCTTTATTTTCGATAAGTGGCATCTCTCTTTTAGGTAGGTTATCATCCTTTATTTTCAATTAGTGGCATCTGTCTTTCGTAAAGCTTATCCACCTTTATTTTCGATAAGTGGAATCTCTCTTTTGAGAAGCTTATCCACCTTTATTTTCGATAAGTGGCATTTCTCTTTCGAGAAGCTTATCCACCTTTATTTTTGATAATTGGCATCTCACTTTCGAGAAGCTTATCCACCTTTATTTCTGATAAGTGGCATCTCTCTTTCGAGAAGCTTATCCACCTTTATTTTCGATAAGTGGCATCTCTCTTTCGAGAAGCTTATCCACCTTTATATTCAATAAGTGGCATCTCTCTTTTAGGTAGGTTATCATCCTTTATTTTCGATTAGTGGCATCTGTCTTTCGTAAAGCTTATTCACCTTTATTTTTGATAAGTGGCATCTCTCTTTCGAGAAGCTTATCCACCTTTATTTTCGATAAGTGGCATCTCTCTTTCGAGAAGCTTATCCACCTTTATTTTCGATAAGTGGCATCTCTCTTTCGAGTAGCTTATCCACCTTTATTTTCGATAAATAGAATCTCTCTTTCGAGAAGCTTATCCACCTTTATTTTCGATAAGTGACATCTCTCTTTCGAGAAGCTTATCCACCTTTATTTATGATAAGTGTCATCTCTCTTTAGAGAAGCTTATCTACCGTTATTTTCGATAAGTGGCATCTCTCTTTCGAAAAGCTTATCCACCTTTATTTATGATAAGTGGCATCTCTCTTTAGAGAAGCTTATCTACCGTTATTTTCGATAAGTCGCATCTCTCTTTCGAGAAGCTTATCCAGCTTTATTTTCGATAAGTGGATTCTCTCTTTCGAGAAGCTTATCCATCTTTATTTTCGATAAGTGGCATCTCTCTTTCGAGTAGCTTATCCACCTTTATTTTCGATAAGTGGCATCTCTCTTTTGAGAAGCTTATCCACCTTTATTTTCGATAAGTGGAATCTCTCTTTCGAGAAGCTTATCCACCTTAATTTTCGATAAGTGGCACCTCTCTTTCGAGAAGCTTATCCACCTTTATTTTTGATAATTGGCATCTCACTTTCGAGAAGCTTATCCACCTTTATTTCTGATAAGTGGAATCTCCCTTTCGAGAAGCTTATCCACCTTTATTTTCGATAAGTGGCATCTCTCTTTCGAGAAGTTTATCCACCTTTATTTTCGATAAGTGGAATCTCTCTTTCGAGAAGCTTATCCACCTTTATCTTTGATAAGTGGCATCTCTCTTTCGAGAAGCTTATCCACCGGTATTTTCGATAAGTGGCATCTCTCTTTCGAGAAGCTTATCCACCTTTATTTTCGATAAGTGGCATCTCTCTTTCTAGAAGCTTATCCACCTTTATTTTTGATAAGTGGAATCTCTCTTTCGAGAAGCTTATCCACCTTTATTTTCGATAAGTGGCATCTCTCATTCGAGAAGCTTATCCACCTTTATTTTTGATAATTGGCATCTCACTTTCGAGAAGCTTATCCACCTTTATTTCTGATAAGTGGCATCTCTCTTTCGAGAAGCTTATCCACCTTTATTTTCGATAAGTGGAATCTCTCTTTCGAGAAGCTTATCCACCTTTATTTTCAATAAGTGGCATCGCTCTTTCGAGTAGATTAACCACCTTTATTTTCAATAAGTGGCATCTGTCTTTTGAGAAGCTTATCCACCTTTATTTTCGATAAGTGGCATCTCTCTTTTAGGTAGGTTATCATCCTTTATTTTCGATTAGTGGCATCTGTCTTTCGTAAAGCTTATTCACCTTTATTTTTGATAAGTGGCATCTCTCTTTCGAGAAGCTTATCCACCTTTATTATCGATAAGTGGCATCTCTCTTTCGAGAAGCTTATCCACCTTTATTTTCGATAAGTGGCATCTCTCTTTCGAGTAGCTTATCCACCTTTATTTTCGATAAATAGAATCTCTCTTTCGAGAAGCTTATCCACCTTTATTTTCGATAAGTGGCATCTCTCTTTCGAGAAGCTTATCCACCTTTATTTATGATAAGTGTCATCTCTCTTTAGAGAAGCTTATCTACCGTTATTTTCGATAAGTGGCATCTCTCTTTCGAAAAGCTTATCCACCTTTATTTATGATAAGTGGCATCTCTCTTTAGAGAAGCTTATCTACCGTTATTTTCGATAAGTGGCATCTCTCTTTCGAGAAGCTTATCCAGCTTTATTTTCGATAAGTGGATTCTCTCTTTCGAGAAGCTTATCCATCTTTATTTTCGATAAGTGGCATCTCTCTTTCGAGTAGATTAACCACCTTTATTTTCAATAAGTGGCATCTCTCTTTCGAGTAGATTAACCACCTTTATTTTCGATAAGTGGCATCTGTCTTTTGAGAAGCTTATCCACCATTATTTTCGATAAGTGGCATCTCTCTTTCGAGAACCTTATCCACCTTTATTTTCGATAAGTGGCATCTCTCTTTCGAGAAGCTTATCCACCTTTATTTTTGATAATTGGCATCTCACTTTCGAGAAGCTTATCCACCTTTATTTCTGATAAGTGGCATCTCTCTTTGGAGAAGCTTATCCACCTTTATTTTCGATAAGTGGCATCTCTCTTTCGAGAAGCTTATCCACCTTTATTTTCGATAAGTGGAATCTCTCTTTCGAGAAGCTTATCCACCTTTATATTAAATAAGTGGCATCTCTCTTTCGAGTAGATTAACCACCTTTATTTTCGATAAGTGGCATCTCTCTTTTGAGAAGCTTATCCACCTTTATTTTCGATAAGTGGAATCTCTTTTTCGAGAAGCTTATCCACCTTTATTTTCGATAAGTGGCATCTCTTTTTCGAGAAGCTTATCCACCTTTATTTTTGATAATTGGCATCTCACTTTCGAGAAGCTTATCCACCTTTATTTCTGATAAGTGGCATCTCTCTTTCGAAAAGCTTATCCACCTTTATTTTCGATAAGTGGCATCTCTCTTTCGAGAAGCTTATCCACCTTTATTTTCGATAAGTGGAATCTCTCTTTCGAGAAGCTTATCAACCTTTATTTTCAATAAGTGGAATCTCTCTTTCGAGTAGATTAACCACCTTTATTTTCAATAAGTGGCATCTGTCTTTTGAGAAGCTTATCCACCTTTATTTTCGATAAGTGGCATCTCTCTTTCGAGAAGCTTATCCTCCTTTATTTTCGATAAGTGGCATCTCTCTTTCGAGAAGCTTATCCACCTTTATTTTCGATAAGTGGCATCTCTCTTTCGAGAAGCTTATCCACCTTTATTTATGATAAGTGTCATCTCTCTTTAGAGATGCTTATCTACCGTTATTTTCGATAAGTGGCATCTGTCTTTCGAGAAGCTTATCCACCTTTATTTATGATAAGTGGCATCTCTCTTTAGAGAAGCTTCTCTACCGTTATTTTTGATAAGTGGCATCTCTCTTTCGAGAAGCTTATCCACCTTTATTTTTGATAAGTGGAATCTCTCTTTCGAGAATCTTATCCATCTTTATTTTTGATAAGTGGAATCTCTCTTTCGAGAAGCTTATCCACCTTTATTTTCGATAAGTGGCATCTCTCTTTCGAGTAGCTTATCCACCTTTATTTTCGATAAGTGGCATCTCTCTTTTGAGAAGCTTATCCACCATTATTTTCGATAAGTGGCATCTCTCTTTCGAGAACCTTATCCACCTTTATTTTCGATAAGTGGCATCTCTCTTTCGAGAAGCTTATCCACCTTTATTTTTGATAATTGGCATCTCACTTTCGAGAAGCTTATCCACCTTTATTTCTGATAAGTGGCATCTCTCTTTGGAGAAGCTTATCCACCTTTATTTTCGATAAGTGGCATCTCTCTTTCGAGAAGCTTATCCACCTTTATTTTCGATAAGTGGAATCTCTCTTTCGAGAAGCTTATCCACCTTTATATTAAATAAGTGGCATCTCTCTTTCGAGTAGATTAACCACCTTTATTTTCGATAAGTGGCATCTCTCTTTTGAGAAGCTTATCCACCTTTATTTTCGATAAGTGGAATCTCTTTTTCGAGAAGCTTATCCACCTTTATTTTCGATAAGTGGCATCTCTTTTTCGAGAAGCTTATCCACCTTTATTTTTGATAATTGGCATCTCACTTTCGAGAAGCTTATCCACCTTTATTTCTGATAAGTGGCATCTCTCTTTCGAAAAGCTTATCCACCTTTATTTTCGATAAGTGGCATCTCTCTTTCGAGAAGCTTATCCACCTTTATTTTCGATAAGTGGAATCTCTCTTTCGAGAAGCTTATCAACCTTTATTTTCAATAAGTGGAATCTCTCTTTCGAGTAGATTAACCACCTTTATTTTCAATAAGTGGCATCTGTCTTTTGAGAAGCTTATCCACCTTTATTTTCGATAAGTGGCATCTCTCTTTCGAGAAGCTTATCCTCCTTTATTTTCGATAAGTGGCATCTCTCTTTCGAGAAGCTTATCCACCTTTATTTTCGATAAGTGGCATCTCTCTTTCGAGAAGCTTATCCACCTTTATTTATGATAAGTGTCATCTCTCTTTAGAGATGCTTATCTACCGTTATTTTCGATAAGTGGCATCTGTCTTTCGAGAAGCTTATCCACCTTTATTTATGATAAGTGGCATCTCTCTTTAGAGAAGCTTCTCTACCGTTATTTTTGATAAGTGGCATCTCTCTTTCGAGAAGCTTATCCACCTTTATTTTTGATAAGTGGAATCTCTCTTTCGAGAATCTTATCCATCTTTATTTTTGATAAGTGGAATCTCTCTTTCGAGAAGCTTATCCACCTTTATTTTCGATAAGTGGCATCTCTCTTTCGAGTAGCTTATCCACCTTTATTTTCGATAAGTGGCATCTCTCTTTTGAGAAGCTTATCCACCATTATTTTCGATAAGTGGCATCTCTCTTTCGAGAACCTTATCCACCTTTATTTTCGATAAGTGGCATCTCTCTTTCGAGAAGCTTATCCACCTTTATTTTTGATAATTGGCATCTCACTTTCGAGAAGCTTATCCACCTTTATTTCTGATAAGTCGCATCTCTCTTTCGAGAAGCTTATCCACCTTTATTTTCGATAAGTGGCATCTCTCTTTCGAGAAGCTTATCCACCTTTATTTTCGATAAGTGGAATCTCTCTTTCGAGAAGCTCTTCCACCTTTATATTCAATAAGTGGCATCTCTCTTTCGAGTAGATTAACCACCTTTATTTTCGATAAGTGGCATCTCTCTTTTGAGAAGCTTATCCACCTTTATTTTCGATAAGTGGAATCTCTTTTTCGAGAAGCTTATCCACCTTTATTTTCGATAAGTGGCATCTCTTTTTCGAGAAGCTTATCCACCTTAATTTTTGATAATTGGAATCTCACTTTCGAGAAGCTTATCCACCTTTATTTCTGATAAGTGGCATCTCTCTTTCGAGAAGCTTATCCACCTTTATTATCGATAAGTGGCATCTCTCTTTCGAGAAGCTTATCCACCTTTATTTTCGATAAGTGGCATCTCTCTTTCGAGTAGCTTATCCACCTTTATTTTCGATAAATAGAATCTCTCTTTCGAGAAGCTTATCCACCTTTATTTTCGATAAGTGGCATCTCTCTTTCGAGAAGCTTATCCACCTTTATTTATGATAAGTGTCATCTCTCTTTAGAGAAGCTTATCTACCGTTATTTTCGATAAGTGGCATCTCTCTTTCGAAAAGCTTATCCACCTTTATTTATGATAAGTGGCATCTCTCTTTAGAGAAGCTTATCTACCGTTATTTTCGATAAGTGGCATCTCTCTTTCGAGAAGCTTATCCAGCTTTATTTTCGATAAGTGGATTCTCTCTTTCGAGAAGCTTATCCATCTTTATTTTCGATAAGTGGCATCTCTCTTTCGAGTAGATTAACCACCTTTATTTTCAATAAGTGGCATCTCTCTTTCGAGTAGATTAACCACCTTTATTTTCGATAAGTGGCATCTGTCTTTTGAGAAGCTTATCCACCATTATTTTCGATAAGTGGCATCTCTCTTTCGAGAACCTTATCCACCTTTATTTTCGATAAGTGGCATCTCTCTTTCGAGAAGCTTATCCACCTTTATTTTTGATAATTGGCATCTCACTTTCGAGAAGCTTATCCACCTTTATTTCTGATAAGTGGCATCTCTCTTTGGAGAAGCTTATCCACCTTTATTTTCGATAAGTGGCATCTCTCTTTCGAGAAGCTTATCCACCTTTATTTTCGATAAGTGGAATCTCTCTTTCGAGAAGCTTATCCACCTTTATATTAAATAAGTGGCATCTCTCTTTCGAGTAGATTAACCACCTTTATTTTCGATAAGTGGCATCTCTCTTTTGAGAAGCTTATCCACCTTTATTTTCGATAAGTGGAATCTCTTTTTCGAGAAGCTTATCCACCTTTATTTTCGATAAGTGGCATCTCTTTTTCGAGAAGCTTATCCACCTTTATTTTTGATAATTGGCATCTCACTTTCGAGAAGCTTATCCACCTTTATTTCTGATAAGTAGCATCTCTCTTTCGAAAAGCTTATCCACCTTTATTTTCGATAAGTGGCATCTCTCTTTCGAGAAGCTTATCCACCTTTATTTTCGATAAGTGGAATCACTCTTTCGAGAAGCTTATCAACCTTTATTTTCAATAAGTGGAATCTCTCTTTCGAGTAGATTAACCACCTTTATTTTCAATAAGTGGCATCTGTCTTTTGAGAAGCTTATCCACCTTTATTTTCGATAAGTGGCATCTCTCTTTCGAGAAGCTTATCCTCCTTTATTTTCGATAAGTGGCATCTCTCTTTCGAGAAGCTTATCCACCTTTATTTTCGATAAGTGGCATCTCTCTTTCGAGAAGCTTATCCACCTTTATTTATGATAAGTGTCATCTCTCTTTAGAGATGCTTATCTACCGTTATTTTCGATAAGTGGCATCTGTCTTTCGAGAAGCTTATCCACCTTTATTTATGATAAGTGGCATCTCTCTTTAGAGAAGCTTCTCTACCGTTATTTTTGATAAGTGGCATCTCTCTTTCGAGAAGCTTATCCACCTTTATTTTTGATAAGTGGAATCTCTCTTTCGAGAATCTTATCCATCTTTATTTTTGATAAGTGGAATCTCTCTTTCGAGAAGCTTATCCACCTTTATTTTCGATAAGTGGCATCTCTCTTTCGAGTAGCTTATCCACCTTTATTTTCGATAAGTGGCATCTCTCTTTTGAGAAGCTTATCCACCATTATTTTCGATAAGTGGCATCTCTCTTTCGAGAACCTTATCCACCTTTATTTTCGATAAGTGGCATCTCTCTTTCGAGAAGCTTATCCACCTTTATTTTTGATAATTGGCATCTCACTTTCGAGAAGCTTATCCACCTTTATTTCTGATAAGTCGCATCTCTCTTTCGAGAAGCTTATCCACCTTTATTTTCGATAAGTGGCATCTCTCTTTCGAGAAGCTTATCCACCTTTATTTTCGATAAGTGGAATCTCTCTTTCGAGAAGCTCTTCCACCTTTATATTCAATAAGTGGCATCTCTCTTTCGAGTAGATTAACCACCTTTATTTTCGATAAGTGGCATCTCTCTTTTGAGAAGCTTATCCACCTTTATTTTCGATAAGTGGAATCTCTTTTTCGAGAAGCTTATCCACCTTTATTTTCGATAAGTGGCATCTCTTTTTCGAGAAGCTTATCCACCTTAATTTTTGATAATTGGAATCTCACTTTCGAGAAGCTTATCCACCTTTATTTCTGATAAGTGGCATCTCTCTTTCGAGAAGCTTATCCACCTTTATTTTCGATAAGTGGCATCTCTCTTTTGAGAAGCTTATCCACCTTTATTTTCGATAAGTGGAATCTCTCTTTCGAGAAGCTTATCCACCTTTATTTTCAATAAGTGGAATCTCTCTTTCGAGTAGATTAACCACCTTTATTTTCAATAAGTGGCATCTGTCTTTTGAGAAGCTTATCCACCTTTATTTTCGATAAGTGGCATCTCTCTTTCGAGAAGCTTATCCTCCTTTATTTTCGATAAGTGGCATCTCTCTTTCGATAAGCTTATCCACCTTTATTTTCGATAAGTGGCATCTTTCTTTCGAGAAGCTTATCCACCTTTATTTATGATAAGTGTCATCTCTCTTTAGAGAAGCTTATCTACCGTTATTTTCGATAAGTGGCATCTGTCTTTCGAGAAGCTTATCCACCTTTATTTATGATAAGTGGCATCTCTCTTTAGAGAAGCTTATCTACCGTTATTTTCGATAAGTGGCATCTCTCTTTCGAGAAGCTTATCCACCTTTATTTTTGATAAGTGGAATCTCTCTTTCGAGAATCTTATCCATCTTTATTTTCGATAAGTGGAATCTCTCTTTCGAGAAGCTTATCCACCTTTATTTTCGATAAGTGGCATCTCTCTTTCGAGTAGCTTATCCACCTTTATTTTCGATAAGTGGCATCTGTCTTTCGAGAAGCTTATCCACCTTTATTTATGATAAGTGGCATCTCTCTTTAGAGAAGCTTATCTAAAGTTATTTTCGATAAGTGGAATCTCTCTTTCGAGAAGCTCTTCCACCTTTATATTCAATAAGTGGCATCTCTCTTTCGAGTAGATTAACCACCTTTATTTTCGATAAGTGGCATCTCTCTTTTGAGAAGCTTATCCACCTTTATTTTCGATAAGTGGAATCTCTTTTTCGAGAAGCTTATCCACCTTTATTTTCGATAAGTGGCATCTCTTTTTCGAGAAGCTTATCCACCTTAATTTTTGATAATTGGAATCTCACTTTCGAGAAGCTTATCCACCTTTATTTCTGATAAGTGGCATCTCTCTTTCGAGAAGCTTATCCACCTTTATTATCGATAAGTGGCATCTCTCTTTCGAGAAGCTTATCCACCTTTATTTTCGATAAGTGGCATCTCTCTTTCGAGTAGCTTATCCACCTTTATTTTCGATAAATAGAATCTCTCTTTCGAGAAGCTTATCCACCTTTATTTTCGATAAGTGGCATCTCTCTTTCGAGAAGCTTATCCACCTTTATTTATGATAAGTGTCATCTCTCTTTAGAGAAGCTTATCTACCGTTATTTTCGATAAGTGGCATCTCTCTTTCGAAAAGCTTATCCACCTTTATTTATGATAAGTGGCATCTCTCTTTAGAGAAGCTTATCTACCGTTATTTTCGATAAGTGGCATCTCTCTTTCGAGAAGCTTATCCAGCTTTATTTTCGATAAGTGGATTCTCTCTTTCGAGAAGCTTATCCATCTTTATTTTCGATAAGTGGCATCTCTCTTTTGAGTAGATTAACCACCTTTATTTTCAATAAGTGGCATCTCTCTTTCGAGTAGATTAACCACCTTTATTTTCGATAAGTGGCATCTGTCTTTTGAGAAGCTTATCCACCATTATTTTCGATAAGTGGCATCTCTCTTTCGAGAACCTTATCCACCTTTATTTTCGATAAGTGGCATCTCTCTTTCGAGAAGCTTATCCACCTTTATTTTTGATAATTGGCATCTCACTTTCGAGAAGCTTATCCACCTTTATTTCTGATAAGTGGCATCTCTCTTTGGAGAAGCTTATCCACCTTTATTTTCGATAAGTGGCATCTCTCTTTCGAGAAGCTTATCCACCTTTATTTTCGATAAGTGGAATCTCTCTTTCGAGAAGCTTATCCACCTTTATATTAAATAAGTGGCATCTCTCTTTCGAGTAGATTAACCACCTTTATTTTCGATAAGTGGCATCTCTCTTTTGAGAAGCTTATCCACCTTTATTTTCGATAAGTGGAATCTCTTTTTCGAGAAGCTTATCCACCTTTATTTTCGATAAGTGGCATCTCTTTTTCGAGAAGCTTATCCACCTTTATTTTTGATAATTGGCATCTCACTTTCGAGAAGCTTATCCACCTTTATTTCTGATAAGTGGCATCTCTCTTTCGAAAAGCTTATCCACCTTTATTTTCGATAAGTGGCATCTCTCTTTCGAGAAGCTTATCCACCTTTATTTTCGATAAGTGGAATCTCTCTTTCGAGAAGCTTATCAACCTTTATTTTCAATAAGTGGAATCTCTCTTTCGAGTAGATTAACCACCTTTATTTTCAATAAGTGGCATCTGTCTTTTGAGAAGCTTATCCACCTTTATTTTCGATAAGTGGCATCTCTCTTTCGAGAAGCTTATCCTCCTTTATTTTCGATAAGTGGCATCTCTCTTTCGAGAAGCTTATCCACCTTTATTTTCGATAAGTGGCATCTCTCTTTCGAGAAGCTTATCCACCTTTATTTATGATAAGTGTCATCTCTCTTTAGAGATGCTTATCTACCGTTATTTTCGATAAGTGGCATCTGTCTTTCGAGAAGCTTATCCACCTTTATTTATGATAAGTGGCATCTCTCTTTAGAGAAGCTTCTCTACCGTTATTTTTGATAAGTGGCATCTCTCTTTCGAGAAGCTTATCCACCTTTATTTTTGATAAGTGGAATCTCTCTTTCGAGAATCTTATCCATCTTTATTTTTGATAAGTGGAATCTCTCTTTCGAGAAGCTTATCCACCTTTATTTTCGATAAGTGGCATCTCTCTTTCGAGTAGCTTATCCACCTTTATTTTCGATAAGTGGCATCTCTCTTTTGAGAAGCTTATCCACCATTATTTTCGATAAGTGGCATCTCTCTTTCGAGAACCTTATCCACCTTTATTTTCGATAAGTGGCATCTCTCTTTCGAGAAGCTTATCCACCTTTATTTTTGATAATTGGCATCTCACTTTCGAGAAGCTTATCCACCTTTATTTCTGATAAGTCGCATCTCTCTTTCGAGAAGCTTATCCACCTTTATTTTCGATAAGTGGCATCTCTCTTTCGAGAAGCTTATCCACCTTTATTCTCGATAAGTGGAATCTCTCTTTCGAGAAGCTCTTCCACCTTTATATTCAATAAGTGGCATCTCTCTTTCGAGTAGATTAACCACCTTTATTTTCGATAAGTGGCATCTCTCTTTTGAGAAGCTTATCCACCTTTATTTTCGATAAGTGGAATCTCTTTTTCGAGAAGCTTATCCACCTTTATTTTCGATAAGTGGCATCTCTTTTTCGAGAAGCTTATCCAC
Source organism: Lathyrus sativus (assembly GCA_963859935.3). Lineage (NCBI taxonomy): Eukaryota > Viridiplantae > Streptophyta > Magnoliopsida > Fabales > Fabaceae > Lathyrus > Lathyrus sativus. Next base: position 451,278,144 of record OZ012735.1, read on the forward strand.
CTTAATTTTTGATAATTGGAATCTCACTTTCGAGAAGCTTATCCACCTTTATTTCTGATAAGTGGCATCTCTCTTTCGAGAAGCTTATCCACCTTTATTTTCGATAAGTGGCATCTCTCTTTTGAGAAGCTTATCCACCTTTATTTTCGATAAGTGGAATCTCTCTTTCGAGAAGCTTATCCACCTTTATTTTCAATAAGTGGAATCTCTCTTTCGAGTAGATTAACCACCTTTATTTTCAATAAGTGGCATCTGTCTTTTGAGAAGCTTATCCACCTTTATTTTCGATAAGTGGCATCTCTCTTTCGAGAAGCTTATCCTCCTTTATTTTCGATAAGTGGCATCTCTCTTTCGATAAGCTTATCCACCTTTATTTTCGATAAGTGGCATCTCTCTTTCGAGAAGCTTATCCACCTTTATTTATGATAAGTGTCATCTCTCTTTAGAGAAGCTTATCTACCGTTATTTTCGATAAGTGGCATCTGTCTTTCGAGAAGCTTATCCACCTTTATTTATGATAAGTGGCATCTCTCTTTAGAGAAGCTTATCTACCGTTATTTTCGATAAGTGGCATCTCTCTTTCGAGAAGCTTATCCACCTTTATTTTTGATAAGTGGAATCTCTCTTTCGAGAATCTTATCCATCTTTATTTTCGATAAGTGGAATCTCTCTTTCGAGAAGCTTATCCACCTTTATTTTCGATAAGTGGCATCTCTCTTTCGAGTAGCTTATCCACCTTTATTTTCGATAAGTGGCATCTGTCTTTCGAGAAGCTTATCCACCTTTATTTATGATAAGTGGCATCTCTCTTTAGAGAAGCTTATCTAAAGTTATTTTCGATAAGTGGCATCTCTCTTTCGAGAAGTTATCCACCTTTATTTTCGATAATTGGCATCTCACTTTCGAGAAGCTTATCCACCTTTATTTCTGATAAGTGGCATCTCTCTTTCGAGAAGCTTATCCACCTTTATTTTCGATAAGTGGCATCTCTCTTTCGAGAAGCTTATCCACCTTTATTTTCGATAAGTGGAATCTCTCTTTCGAGAAGCTTATCCACCTTTATTTTCAATAAGTGGAATCTCTCTTTCGAGTAGAATAACCACCTTTATTTTCAATAAGTGGCATCTGTCTTTTGAGAAGCTTATCCACCTTTATTTTCGATAAGTGGCATCTCTCATTACGGAAGCTTATCCTCCTTTATTTTCGATAAGTGGCATCTCTCTTTCGAGTAGCTTATCCACCTTTATTTTCGATAAGTGGCATCTCTCTTTCGAGAAGCTTATCCACCTTTATTTATGATAAGTGCCATCTCTCTTTAGAGAAGCTTATCTACCACTATATTCGATAAGTGGCATCTGTCTTTCGAGAAGCTTATCCACCTTTATTTATGATAAGTGGCATCTCTCTTTAGAGAAGCTTATCTACCGTTATTTTCGATAAGTGGCATCTCTCTTTCGAGAAGCTTTTCCACCTTTATTTTTGATAAGTGGAATCTCTCTTTCGAGAAGCTTATCCATCTTTATTTTTGATAAGTGGAATCTCTCTTTCGAGAAGCTTATCCACCTTTATTTTCGATAAGTGGCATCTCTCTTTCGAGAAGCTTATCCACCTTTATTTTTGATAATTGGCATCTCACTTTCGAGAAGCTTATCCACCTTTATTTCTGATAAGTGTCATCTCTCTTTCGTGAAGCTTATCCACCTTTATTTTCGATAAGTGGCATCTCTCTTTAGAGAAGCTTATCCACCTTTATTTTCGATAAGTGGAATCTCTCTTTCGAGAAGCTTATCCACCTTTATTTTCAATAAGTGGCATCTCTCTTTCGAGTAGATTAACCACCTTTATTTTCAATAAGTGGCATCTGTCTTTTGAGAAGCTTATCCACCTTTATTTTCGATAAGTGGCATCTCTCTTTCGAGAAGCTTATCCTCCTTTATTTTCGATAAGTGGCATCTCTCTTTCGAGAAGCTTATCCACCTTTATTTTCGATAAGTGGAATCTCTCTTTCGAGAAGCTTCTCCACCTTTATTTTCGATAAGTGGCATCTCTCTTTCGAGAAGCTTATCCACCTTTATTTATGATAAGTGTCATCTCTCTTTAGAGAAGCTTATCTACCGTTATTTTCGATAAGTGGCATCTCTCTTTTGAGAAGCTTATCCACCTTTATTTATGATAAGTGGCATCTCTCTTTAGAGGAGCTTATCTACCGTTATTTTCGATAAGTGGAATCTCTCTTTCGAGAAGCTTATCCACCTTTATTTTCGATAAGTGGATTCTCTCTTTCGAGAAGTTTATCCGTCTTTATTTTTGATAAGTGGCATCTCTCTTTCGAGTAGCTTATCCACCTTTATTTTTCGATAAGTGGAATCTCTCTTTTGAGAAGCCTATCCACCTTTATTTTCGATAAGTGGAATCTCTCTTTCGAGAAGCTTATCCACCTTTAATTTTGATAATTGGCATCTCACTTTCGAGAAGCTTATCCACCTTTATTTCTGATAAGTGGCATCTCTCTTTCGAGAAGCTTATCCACCTTTATTTTCGATAAGTGGCATCTCTCTTTCGAGAAACTTATCCACCTTTATTTTCGATAAGTGGAATCTCTCTTTCGAGAAGCTTATCCACCTTTATTTTCAATAAGTGGCATCTCTCTTTCGAGTAGATTAACCACCTTTATTTTCAATAAGCGGCATCTGTCTTTTGAGAAGCTTATCCACCTTTATTTTCGATAAGTGCCATCTCTCTTTCGAGTAGCTTATCCACCTTTATTTTCGATAAGTGGCATCTCTCTTTCGAGAAGCTTATCCACCTTTATTTTCGATAAGTGGCATCTCTCTTTCGAGAAGCTTATCCACCTTTATTTTTGATAAGTGGCATCTCTCTTTCGAGAAGCTTATCCACCTTTATTTATGATAAGTGTCATCTCTCTCTAGAGAAGCTTCTCTACCGTTATTTTCGATAAGTGGCATCTGTCTTTCGAGAAGCTTATCCACCTTTATTTATGATAAGTGGCGTCTCTCTTTAGAGAAGCTTATCTACCGTTATTTTCGATATGTGGCATCTCTCTTTCGAGAAGCTTATCCACCTTTATTTTCGATAAGTGGAATCTCTCTTTCGAGAAGCTTATCCATCTTTATTTTCGATAAGTGGAATCTCTCTTTCGAGAAGCTTATCCACCTTTATTTTCGATAAGTGGCATCTCTCTTTCGAGAAGCTTATCCACCTTTATTTTTGATAATTGGCATCTCACTTTCGAGAAGCTTATCCACCTTTATTTCGAATAAGTGGCATATCTCTTTCGAGAAGCTTATCCACCTTTATTTTCGATAAGTGGCATCTCTCTTTCGAGAAGCTTATCCACCTTTATTTTCGATAAGTGGAATCTCTCTTTCGAGAAGCTTATCCACCTTTATTTTCAATAAGTGGCATCGCTCTTTCGAGTAGATTAACCACCTTTATTTTAAATCAGTGGCATCTGTCTTTTGAGAAGCTTATCCACCTTTATTTTCGATAAGTGGCATCTCTCTTTTAGGTAGGTTATCCTCCTTTATTTTCGATTAGTGGCATCTATCTTTCGTAAAGCTTATTCACCTTTATTTTTGATAAGTGGCATCTCTCTTTCGAGAAGCTTATCCACCTTTATTTTCGATAAGTGATATCTCTCTTTCGAGAAGCTTATCCACCTTTATTTTCGATAAGTGGCATCTCTCTTTCGAGAAGCTTATCCACCTTTATTTATGATAAGTGGCATCTCTCTTTAGAGAAGCTTATCTACCGTTATTTTCGATAAGTGGAATCTCTCTTTCGAGAAGCTTATCCACCTTTATTTTCGATAAGTGGATTCTCTCTTTCGAGAAGCTTATCCATCTTTATTTTCGATAAGTGGCATCTCTCTTTCGAGTAGCTTATCCACCTTTATTTTTCGATAAGTGGCACCTCTCTTTTGAGAAGCTTATCCACCTTTATTTATGATAAGTGTCATCTCTCTTTAGAGAAGCTTATCTACCGTTATTTTCGATAAGTGGCATCTCTCTTTCGAGAAGCTTAACCACCTTTATTTATGATAAGTGGCATCTCTCTTTAGAGAAGCTTATCTACCGTTATATTCGATAAGTGGAATCTCTCTTTCGAGAAGCTTATCCACCTTTATTTTCGATAAGTGGATTCTCTCTTTCGAGAAGTTTATCCGTCTTTATTTTCGATAAGTGGCATCTCTCTTTCGAGTAGCTTATCCACCTTTATTTTTCGATAAGTGGCATCTCTCTTTTGAGAAGCTTATCCACCTTTTTTTTCGATAAGTTGAATCTCTCTTTCGAGAAGCTTATCCACCTTTATTTTCGATAAGTGGAATCTCTCTTTCGAGAAGCTTATCCTCCTTTATTTTCGATAAGTGGCATCTCTCTTTCGAGAAGCTTATCCACCTTTATTTTCGATAAGTGGAATCTCTCTTTTGAGAAGCTTATCCACCTTTATTTTCGATAAGTGGCATCTCTCTTTCGAGAAGCTTATCCACCTTTATTTATGATAAGTGTCATCTCTCTTTAGAGAAGCTTATCTACCGTTATTTTCGATAAGTGGCATCTCTCTTTCGAGAAGCTTATCCACCTTTATTTATGATAAGTGGTATCTCTCTTTAGAGAAGCTTATCTACCGTTATTTTCGATAAGTGGAATCTCTTTTTCGAGAAGCTTATCCACCTTTATTTTCGATAAGTGGATTCTCTCTTTCGAGAAGTTTATCCGTCTTTATTTTCGATAAGTGGCATCTCTCTTTCGAGTAGCTTATCCACCTTTATTTTTCGATAAGTGGCATCTCTCTTTTGAGAAGCTTATCCACCTTTATTTTCGATAAGTGGAATCTCTCTTTCGAGAAGCTTATCCACCTTTATTTTCGATAAGTGGAATCTCTCTTTCGAGAAGCTTATCCACCTTTATTTTTGATAATTGGCATCTCACTTTCGAGAAGCTTATCCACCTTTATTTCTGATAAGTGGCATCTCTCTTTCGAGAATCTTATCCACCTTTATTTTCGATAAGTGGCATCTCACTTTCGAGAAGCTTATCCACCTTTATTTTCTATAAGTGGAATATCTCTTTCGAGAAGCTTATCCACCTTTATTTTCAATAAGTTGCATCTCTCTTTCGAGTAGATTAACCACCTTTATTTTCAATAAGTGGCATCTGTCTTTTGAGAAGCTTATCCACCTTTATTTTCGATAAGTGGCATCTCTCTTTCGAGTAGCTTATCCACCTTTATTTTCGATAAGTGGCATCTCTCTTTCGAGAAGCTTATCCACCTTTATTTTCGATATGTGGCATCTCTCTTTCGAGAAGCTTATCCACCTTTATTTTTGATAAGTGGCATCTCTCTTTCGAGAAGCTTATCCACCTTTATTTATGATAAGTGTCATCTCTCCCTAGAGAAGCTTCTCTACCGTTATTTTCGATAAGTGGCATCTGTCTTTCGAGAAGCTTATCCACCTTTATTTATGATAAGTGGCATCTCTCTTTAGAGAAGCTTATCTACCGTTATTTTCGATAAGTGGCATCTCTCTTTCGAGAAGCTTATCCACCTTTATTTTCGATAAGTGGAATCTCTCTTTCGAGAAGCTTATCCATCTTTATTTTCGATAAGTGGAATCTCTCTTTCGAGAAGCTTATCCACCTTTATTTTCGATAAGTGGAATCTCTCTTTCGAGAAGCTTATCCACCTTTATTTTCGATAAGTGGAATCTCTCTTTCGAGAAGCTTATCCTCCTTTATTTTCGATAAGTGGCATCTCTCTTTCGAGAAGCTTATCCACCTTTATTTTCGATAAGTGGCATCTCTCTTTCGAGAAGCTTATCCACCTTTATTTATGATAAGTGTCATCTCTCTTTAGAGAAGCTTATCTACCGTTATTTTCGATAAGTGGCATCTCTCTTTCGAGAAGCTTATCCACCTTTATTTATGATAAGTGGCATCTCTCTTTAGAGAAGCTTATCTACCGTTATTTTCGATAAGTGGAATCTCTCTATCGAGAAGCTTATCCACCTTTATTTTCGATAAGTGGATTCTCTCTTTCGAGAAGTTTATCCGTCTATTTTCGATAAGTGGCATCTCTCTTTTGAGTAGCTTATCCACCTTTATTTTTCGATAAGTGGCATCTCTCTTTTGAGAAGCTTATCCACCTTTATTTTCGATAAGTGGAATCTCTCTTTCGAGAAGCTTATCCACCTTTATTTTCGATAAGTGGAATCTCTCTTTCGAGAAGCTTATCCACCTTTATTTTTGATAATTGGCATCTCACTTTCGAGAAGCTTATCCACCTTTATTTCTGATAAGTCGCATCTCTCTTTCGAGAAGCTTATCCACCTTTATTTTCGATAAGTGGCATCTCACTTTCGAGAAGCTTATCCACCTTTATTTTCTATAAGTGGAATCTCTCTTTCGAGAAGCTTATCCACCTTTATTTTCAATAAGTGGCATCTCTCATTCGAGTAGATTAACCACCTTTATTTTCAATAAGTGGCATCTGACTTTTGAGAAGCTTATCCACCTTTATTTTCGATAAGTGGAATCTCTCTTTCGAGAAGCTTATCCACCTTTATTTTCGATAAGTGGCATCTCTCTTTCGAGAAGCTTATCCACCTTTATTTTTGATAATTGGCATCTCACTTTCGAGAAGCTTATCCACCTTAATTTCGAATAAGTGGCATCTCTCTTTCGAGAAGCTTATCCACCTTTATTTTCGATAAGTGGCATCTCTCTTTCGAGAAGCTTATCCACCTTTATTTTCGATAAGTGGCATCTCTCTTTCGAGAAGCTTATCCACCTTTATTTTCGATAAGTGGAATCTCTCTTTCGAGAAGCTTATCCACCTTTATTTTCAATAAGTGGCATCGCTCTTTCGAGTAGATTAACCACCTTTATTTTAAATCAGTGGCATCTGTCTTTTGAGAAGCTTATCCACCTTTATTTTCGATAAGTGGCATCTCTCTTTTAGGTAGGTTATCCTCCTTTATTTTCGATTAGTGGCATCTCTCTTTCGAGAAGCTTATCCACCTTTATTTTTGATAAGTGGCATCTCTCTTTCGAAAAGCTTATCCACCTTTATTTTCGATAAGTGATATCTCTCTTTCGAGAAGCTTATCCACCTTTATTTTCGATAAGTGGCATCTCTCTTTCGAGAAGCTTATCCACCTTTATTTTCGATAAGTGGCATCTCTCTTTCGAGAAGCTTATCCACCTTTATTTATGATAAGTGGCATCTCTCTTTAGAGAAGCTTATCTACCGTTATTTTCGATAAGTGGCATCTCTCTTTCGAGAAGCTTATCCACCTTTATTTATGATAAGTGGCATCTCTCTTTAGAGAAGCTTATCTACCGTTATTTTCGATAAGTGGAATCTCTCTTTCGAAAAGCTTATCCACCTTTATTTTCGATAAGTGGATTCTCTCTTTTGAGAAGCTTATCCATCTTTATTTTCGATAAGTGGCATCTCTCTTTCGAGTAGCTTATCCACCTTTATTTTTCGATAAGTGGCATCTCTCTTTTGAGAAGCTTATCCACCTTTATTTATGATAAGTGGCATCTCTCTTTAGAGAAGCTTATCTACCGTTATTTTCGATAAGTGGCATCTCTCTTTCGAGAAGCTTATCCACCTTTATTTTCGATCAGTGGAATCTCTCTTTCGAGAAGCTTATCCACCTTTATTTTCAATAAGTGGCATCTCTCTTTCGAGTAGATTAACCACCTTTATTTTTAATAAGTGGCATCTGTCTTTTGAGAAGCTTATCCACCTTTATTTTCGATAAGTGGCATCTCTCTTTCGAGAAGCTTATCCTCCTTTATTTTCGATAATTGGCATCTCTCTTTCGAGTAGCTTATCCACCTTTATTTTCGATAAGTGGCATCTCTCTTTCGAGAAGCTTATCCACCTTTATTTTCGATGTGGCATCTCTCTTTCGAGAAGCTTATCCACCTTTATTTTTGATAAGTGGCATCTCTCTTTCGAGAAGCTTATCCACCTTTATTTATGATAAGTTTCATCTCTCTTTAGAGAAGCTTATCTACCGTTATTTTCGATAAGTGGCATCACTCTTTCGAGAAGCTTATCCACCTTTATTTATGATAAGTGGCATCTCTCTTTAGAGAAACTTATCTACCGTTATTTTCGATAAGTGGCATCTCTCTTTCGAGAAGCTTATCCACCGTTATTTTCGATAAGTGGAATCTCTCTTTCGAGAAGCTAATCCATCTTTATTTTCGATAAGTGGCATCTCTCTTTCTAGTAGTTAATCCACCTTTATTTTCGATAAGTGGCATCTCTCTTTCGAGAAGCTTATCCACCTTTATTTTCAATAAGTGGCATCTGTCTTTTGAGAAGCTTATCCACCTTTATTTTCGATAAGTGGCATCTCTCTTTCGAGAAGCTTATCCTCCTTTATTTTCGATAAGTGGCATCTCTCTTTCGAGAAGCTTATCCACCTTTATTTTCGATAAGTGGAATCTCTCTTTCGAGAAGCTTATCCACATTTATTTTCGATAAGTGGCATCTCTCTTTCGAGAAGCTTATCCACCTTTATTTATGATAAGTGTCATCTCTCTTTAGAGAAGCTTATCTACCGTTATTTTCGATAAGTGGCATCTCTCTTTCGAGAAGCTTATCCACCTTTATTTATGATAAGTGGCATCTCTCTTTAGAGAAGCTTATCTACCGTTATTTTCGATAAGTGGAGTCTCTCTTTCGAGAAGCTTATCCACCTTTATTTTCGATAAGTGGATTCTCTCTTTCGAGAAGTTTATCCGTCTTTATTTTCGATAAGTGGCATCTCTCTTTCGAGTAGCTTATCCACCTTTATTTTTCGATAAGTGGCATCTCTCTTTCGAGAAGCTTATCCACCTTTATTTATGATAAGTGGCATCTCTCTTTAGAGAAGCTTATCTACCGTTATTTTCGATAAGTGGAATCTCTCTTTCGAGAAGCTTATCCACCTTTATTTTCGATAAGTGGATTCTCTCTTTTGAGAAGCTTATCCATCTTTATTTTCGATAAGTGGCATCTCTCTTTCGAGTAGCTTATCCACCTTTATTTTTCGATAAGTGGCATCTCTCTTTTGAGAAGCTTATCCACCTTTATTTATGATAAGTGGCATCTCTCTTTAGAGAAGCTTATCTACCGTTATTTTCGATAAGTGGCATCTCTCTTTCGAGAAGCTTATCCACCTTTATTTTCGATCAGTGGAATCTCTCTTTCGAGAAGCTTATCCACCTTTATTTTCAATAAGTGGCATCTCTCTTTCGAGTAGATTAACCACCTTTATTTTTAATAAGTGGCATCTGTCTTTTGAGAAGCTTATCCACCTTTATTTTCGATAAGTGGCATCTCTCTTTCGAGAAGCTTATCCTCCTTTATTTTCGATAAGTGGCATCTCTCTTTCGAGTAGCTTATCCACCTTTATTTTCGATAAGTGGCATCTCTCTTTCGAGAAGCTTATCCACCTTTATTTTCGATATGTGGCATCTCTCTTTCGAGAAGCTTATCCACCTTTATTTTTGATAAGTGGCATCTTTCTTTCGAGAAGCTTATCCACCTTTATTTATGATAAGTTTCATCTCTCTTTAGAGAAGCTTATCTACCGTTATTTTCGATAAGTGGCATCACTCTTTCGAGAAGCTTATCCACCTTTATTTATGATAAGTGGCATCTCTCTTTAGAGAAACTTATCTACCGTTATTTTCGATAAGTGGCATCTCTCTTTCGAGAAGCTTATCCACCGTTATTTTCGATAAGTGGAATCTCTCTTTCGAGAAGCTAATCCATCTTTATTTTCGATAAGTGGCATTTCTCTTTCGAGTAGCTAATCCACCTTTATTTTCGATAAGTGGCATCTCTCTTTCGAGAAGCTTATCCACCTTTATTTTCAATAAGTGGCATCTGTCTTTTGAGAAGCTTATCCACCTTTATTTTCGATAAGTGGAATCTCTCTTTCGAGAAGCTTATCCACATTTATTTTCGATAAGTGGAATCTCTCTTTCGAGAAGCTTATCCACCTTTATTTTTGATAATTGGCATCTCACTTTCGAGAAGCTTATCCACCTTTATTTCTGATAAGTCGCATCTCTCTTTCGAGAAGCTTATCCACCTTTATTTTCGATAAGTGGCATCTCACTTTCGAGAAGCTTATCCACCTTTATTTTCTATAAGTGGAATCTCTCTTTCGAGAAGCTTATCCACCTTTATTTTCAATAAGTGGCATCTCTCTTTCGAGTAGATTACCACCTTTATTTTCAATAAGTGGCATCTGTCTTTTGAGAAGCTTATCCACCTTTATTTTCGATAAGTGGCATCTCTCTTTCGAGTAGCTTATCCACCTTTATTTTCGATAAGTGGCATCTCTCTTTCGAGAAGCTTATCCACCTTTACTTTCGATATGTGGCATCTCTCTTTCGAGAAGCTTATCCACCTTTATTTTTGATAAGTGGCATCTCTCTTTCGAGAAGCTTATCCACCTTTATTTATGATAAGTGGTATCTCTCTTTAGAGAAGCTTATCTACCGTTATTTTCGATAAGTGGAATCTCTTTTTCGAGAAGCTTATCCACCTTTATTTTCGATAAGTGGATTCTCTCTTTCGAGAAGTTTATCCGTCTTTATTTTCGATAAGTGGCATCTCTCTTTCGAGTAGCTTATCCACCTTTATTTTTCGATAAGTGGCATCTCTCTTTTGAGAAGCTTATCCACCTTTATTTTCGATAAGTGGAATCTCTCTTTCGAGAAGCTTATCCACCTTTATTTTCGATAAGTGGAATCTCTCTTTCGAGAAGCTTATCCACCTTTATTTTTGATAATTGGCATCTCACTTTCGAGAAGCTTATCCACCTTTATTTCTGATAAGTGGCATCTCTCTTTCGAGAATCTTATCCACCTTTATTTTCGATAAGTGGCATCTCACTTTCGAGAAGCTTATCCACCTTTATTTTCTATAAGTGGAATATCTCTTTCGAGAAGCTTATCCACCTTTATTTTCAATAAGTGGCATCTCTCTTTCGAGTAGATTAACCACCTTTATTTTCAATAAGTGGCATCTGTCTTTTGAGAAGCTTATCCACCTTTATTTTCGATAAGTGGCATCTCTCTTTCGAGTAGCTTATCCACCTTTATTTTCGATAAGTGGCATCTCTCTTTCGAGAAGCTTATCCACCTTTATTTTCGATATGTGGCATCTCTCTTTCGAGAAGCTTATCCACCTTTATTTTTGATAAGTGGCATCTCTCTTTCGAGAAGCTTATCCACCTTTATTTATGATAAGTGTCATCTCTCCCTAGAGAAGCTTCTCTACCGTTATTTTCGATAAGTGGCATCTGTCTTTCGAGAAGCTTATCCACCTTTATTTATGATAAGTGGCATCTCTCTTTAGAGAAGCTTATCTACCGTTATTTTCGATAAGTGGCATCTCTCTTTCGAGAAGCTTATCCACCTTTATTTTCGATAAGTGGAATCTCTCTTTCGAGAAGCTTATCCATCTTTATTTTCGATAAGTGGAATCTCTCTTTCGAGAAGCTTATCCACCTTTATTTTCGATAAGTGGAATCTCTCTTTCGAGAAGCTTATCCACCTTTATTTTCGATAAGTGGAATCTCTCTTTCGAGAAGCTTATCCTCCTTTATTTTCGATAAGTGGCATCTCTCTTTCGAGAAGCTTATCCACCTTTATTTTCGATAAGTGGCATCTCTCTTTCGAGAAGCTTATCCACCTTTATTTATGATAAGTGTCATCTCTCTTTAGAGAAGCTTATCTACCGTTATTTTCGATAAGTGGCATCTCTCTTTCGAGAAGCTTATCCACCTTTATTTATGATAAGTGGCATCTCTCTTTAGAGAAGCTTATCTACCGTTATTTTCGATAAGTGGAATCTCTCTATCGAGAAGCTTATCCACCTTTATTTTCGATAAGTGGATTCTCTCTTTCGAGAAGTTTATCCGTCTTTATTTTCGATAAGTGGCATCTCTCTTTTGAGTAGCTTATCCACCTTTATTTTTCGATAAGTGGCATCTCTCTTTTGATAAGCTTATCCACCTTTATTTTCGATAAGTGGAATCTCTCTTTCGAGAAGCTTATCCACCTTTATTTTCGATAAGTGGAATCTCTCTTTCGAGAAGCTTATCCACCTTTATTTTTGATAATTGGCATCTCACTTTCGAGAAGCTTATCCACCTTTATTTCTGATAAGTCGCATCTCTCTTTCGAGAAGCTTATCCACCTTTATTTTCGATAAGTGGCATCTCACTTTCGAGAAGCTTATCCACCTTTATTTTCTATAAGTGGAATCTCTCTTTCGAGAAGCTTATCCACCTTTATTTTCAATAAGTGGCATCTCTCATTCGAGTAGATTAACCACCTTTATTTTCAATAAGTGGCATCTGACTTTTGAGAAGCTTATCCACCTTTATTTTCGATAAGTGGCATCTCTCTTTTGAGAAGCTTATCCACCTTTATTTTCGATATGTGGCATCTCTCTTTCGAGAAGCTTATCCACCTTTATTTTTGATAAGTGGCATCTCTCTTTCGAGAAGCTTATCCACCTTTATTTATGATAAGTGTCATCTCTCCCTAGAGAAGCTTCTCTACCGTTATTTTCGATAAGTGGCATCTGTCTTTCGAGAAGCTTATCCACCGTTATTTTCGATAAGTGGCATCTCTCTTTCGAGAAGCTTATCCACCTTTATTTTCGATAAGTGGAATCTCTCTTTCGAGAAGCTTATCCATCTTTATTTTCGATAAGTGGAATCTCTCTTTCGAGAAGCTTATCCACCTTTATTTTCGATAAGTGGCATCTCTCTTTCGAGAAGCTTATCCACCTTTATTTTTGATAATTGGCATCTCACTTTCGAGAAGCTTATCCACCTTAATTTCGAATAAGTGGCATCTCTCTTTCGAGAAGCTTATCCACCTTTATTTTCGATAAGTGGCATCTCTCTTTCGAGAAGCTTATCCACCTTTATTTTCGATAAGTGGCATCTCTCTTTCGAGAAGCTTATCCACCTTTATTTTCGATAAGTGGAATCTCTCTTTCGAGAAGCTTATCCACCTTTATTTTCAATAAGTGGCATCGCTCTTTCGAGTAGATTAACCACCTTTATTTTAAATCAAAGGCATCTGTCTTTTGAGAAGCTTATCCACCTTTATTTTCGATAAGTGGCATCTCTCTTTTAGGTAGGTTATCCTCCTTTATTTTCGATTAGTGGCATCTCTCTTTCGAGAAGCTTATCCACCTTTATTTTTGATAAGTGGCATCTCTCTTTCGAAAAGCTTATCCACCTTTATTTTCGATAAGTGATATCTCTCTTTCGAGAAGCTTATCCACCTTTATTTTCGATAAGTGGCATCTCTCTTTCGAGAAGCTTATCCACCTTTATTTTCGATAAGTGGCATCTCTCTTTCGAGAAGCTTATCCACCTTTATTTATGATAAGTGGCATCTCTCTTTAGAGAAGCTTATCTACCGTTATTTTCGATAAGTGGCATCTCTCTTTCGAGAAGCTTATCCACCTTTATTTATGATAAGTGGCATCTCTCTTTAGAGAAGCTTATCTACCGTTATTTTCGATAAGTGGAATCTCTCTTTCGAGAAGCTTATCCACCTTTATTTTCGATAAGTGGATTCTCTCTTTTGAGAAGCTTATCCATCTTTATTTTCGATAAGTGGCATCTCTCTTTCGAGTAGCTTATCCACCTTTATTTTTCGATAAGTGGCATCTCTCTTTTGAGAAGCTTATCCACCTTTATTTATGATAAGTGGCATCTCTCTTTAGAGAAGCTTATCTACCGTTATTTTCGATAAGTGGCATCTCTCTTTCGAGAAGCTTATCCACCTTTATTTTCGATCAGTGGAATCTCTCTTTCGAGAAGCTTATCCACCTTTATTTTCAATAAGTGGCATCTCTCTTTCGAGTAGATTAACCACCTTTATTTTTAATAAGTGGCATCTGTCTTTTGAGAAGCTTATCCACCTTTATTTTCGATAAGTGGCATCTCTCTTTCGAGAAGCTTATCCTCCTTTATTTTCGATAATTGGCATCTCTCTTTCGAGTAGCTTATCCACCTTTATTTTCGATAAGTGGCATCTCTCTTTCGAGAAGCTTATCCACCTTTATTTTCGATATGTGGCATCTCTCTTTCGAGAAGCTTATCCACCTTTATTTTTGATAAGTGGCATCTCTCTTTCGAGAAGCTTATCCACCTTTATTTATGATAAGTTTCATCTCTCTTTAGAGAAGCTTATCTACCGTTATTTTCGATAAGTGGCATCACTCTTTCGAGAAGCTTATCCACCTTTATTTATGATAAGTGGCATCTCTCTTTAGAGAAACTTATCTACCGTTATTTTCGATAAGTGGCATCTCTCTTTCGAGAAGCTTATCCACCGTTATTTTCGATAAGTGGAATCTCTCTTTCGAGAAGCTAATCCATCTTTATTTTCGATAAGTGGCATCTCTCTTTCTAGTAGCTAATCCACCTTTATTTTCGATAAGTGGCATCTCTCTTTCGAGAAGCTTATCCACCTTTATTTTCAATAAGTGGCATCTGTCTTTTGAGAAGCTTATCCACCTTTATTTTCGATAAGTGGCATCTCTCTTTCGAGAAGCTTATCCTCCTTTATTTTCGATAAGTGGCATCTCTCTTTCGAGAAGCTTATCCACCTTTATTTTCGATAAGTGGAATCTCTCTTTCGAGAAGCTTATCCACGTTTATTTTCGATAAGTGGCATCTCTCTTTCGAGAAGCTTATCCACCTTTATTTATGATAAGTGTCATCTCTCTTTAGAGAAGCTTATCTACCGTTATTTTCGATAAGTGGCATCTCTCTTTCGAGAAGCTTATCCACCTTTATTTATGATAAGTGGCATCTCTCTTTAGAGAAGCTTATCTACCGTTATTTTCGATAAGTGGAGTCTCTCTTTCGAGAAGCTTATCCACCTTTATTTTCGATAAGTGGATTCTCTCTTTCGAGAAGTTTATCCGTCTTTATTTTCGATAAGTGGCATCTCTCTTTCGAGTAGCTTATCCACCTTTATTTTTCGATAAGTGGCATCTCTCTTTCGAGAAGCTTATCCACCTTTATTTATGATAAGTGGCATCTCTCTTTAGAGAAGCTTATCTACCGTTATTTTCGATAAGTGGAATCTCTCTTTCGAGAAGCTTATCCACCTTTATTTTCGATAAGTGGATTCTCTCTTTTGAGAAGCTTATCCATCTTTATTTTCGATAAGTGGCATCTCTCTTTCGAGTAGCTTATCCACCTTTATTTTTCGATAAGTGGCATCTCTCTTTTGAGAAGCTTATCCACCTTTATTTATGATAAGTGGCATCTCTCTTTAGAGAAGCTTATCTACCGTTATTTTCGATAAGTGGCATCTCTCTTTCGAGAAGCTTATCCACCTTTATTTTCGATCAGTGGAATCTCTCTTTCGAGAAGCTTATCCACCTTTATTTTCAATAAGTGGCATCTCTCTTTCGAGTAGATTAACCACCTTTATTTTTAATAAGTGGCATCTGTCTTTTGAGAAGCTTATCCACCTTTATTTTCGATAAGTGGCATCTCTCTTTCGAGAAGCTTATCCTCCTTTATTTTCGATAAGTGGCATCTCTCTTTCGAGTAGCTTATCCACCTTTATTTTCGATAAGTGGCATCTCTCTTTCGAGAAGCTTATCCACCTTTATTTTCGATATGTGGCATCTCTCTTTCGAGAAGCTTATCCACCTTTATTTTTGATAAGTGGCATCTCTCTTTCGAGAAGCTTATCCACCTTTATTTATGATAAGTTTCATCTCTCTTTAGAGAAGCTTATCTACCGTTATTTTCGATAAGTGGCATCACTCTTTCGAGAAGCTTATCCACCTTTATTTATGATAAGTGGCATCTCTCTTTAGAGAAACTTATCTACCGTTATTTTCGATAAGTGGCATCTCTCTTTCGAGAAGCTTATCCACCGTTATTTTCGATAAGTGGAATCTCTCTTTCGAGAAGCTAATCCATCTTTATTTTCGATAAGTGGCATTTCTCTTTCGAGTAGCTAATCCACCTTTATTTTCGATAAGTGGCATCTCTCTTTCGAGAAGCTTATCCACCTTTATTTTCAATAAGTGGCATCTGTCTTTTGAGAAGCTTATCCACCTTTATTTTCGATAAGTGGAATCTCTCTTTCGAGAAGCTTATCCACATTTATTTTCGATAAGTGGAATCTCTCTTTCGAGAAGCTTATCCACCTTTATTTTTGATAATTGGCATCTCACTTTTGAGAAGCTTATCCACCTTTATTTCTGATAAGTCGCATCTCTCTTTCGAGAAGCTTATCCACCTTTATTTTCGATAAGTGGCATCTCACTTTCGAGAAGCTTATCCACCTTTATTTTCTATAAGTGGAATCTCTCTTTCGAGAAGCTTATCCACCTTTATTTTCAATAAGTGGCATCTCTCTTTCGAGTAGATTACCACCTTTATTTTCAATAAGTGGCATCTGTCTTTTGAGAAGCTTATCCACCTTTATTTTCGATAAGTGGCATCTCTCTTTCGAGTAGCTTATCCACCTTTATTTTTGATAAGTGGCATCTCTCTTTCGAGAAGCTTATCCACCTTTACTTTCGATATGTGGCATCTCTCTTTCGAGAAGCTTATCCACCTTTATTTTTGATAAGTGGCATCTCTCTTTCGAGAAGCTTATCCACCTTTATTTATGATAAGTGTCATCTCTCCCTAGAGAAGCTTCTCTACCGTTATTTTCGATAAGTGGCATCTGTCTTTCGAGAAGCTTATCCACCTTTATTTATGATAAGTGGCATCTCTCTTTAGAGAAGCTTATCTACCGTTATTTTCGATAAGTGGCATCTCTCTTTCGAGAAGCTTATCCACCTTTATTTTCGATAAGTGGAATCTCTCTTTTGAGAAGCTTATCCATCTTTATTTTCGATAAGTGGAATCTCTCTTTCGAGAAGCTTATCCACCTTTATTTTCGATAAGTGGCATCTCTCTTTCGAGAAGCTTATCCACCTTTATTTTTGATAATTGGCATCTCACTTTCGAGAAGCTTATCCACCTTTATTTCGAATAAGTGGCATCTCTCTTTCGAGAAGCTTATCCACCTTTATTTTCGATAAGTGGCATCTCTCTTTCGAGAAGCTTATCCACCTTTATTTTCGATAAGTGGAATCTCTCTTTCGAGAAGCTTATCCACCTTTATTTTCAATAAGTGACATCGCTCTTTCGAGTAGATTAACCACCTTTATTTTAAATCAGTGGCATCTGTCTTTTGAGAAGCTTATCCACCTTTATTTTCGATAAGTGGCATCTCTCTTTTAGGTAGGTTATCCTCCTTTATTTTCGATTAGTGGCATCTGTCTTTCGTAAAGCTTATTCACCTTTATTTTTGATAAGTGGCATCTCTCTTTCGAAAAGCTTATCCACCTTTATTTTCGATAAGTGATATCTCTCTTTCGAGAAGCTTATCCACCTTTATTTTCGATAAGTGGCATCTCTCTTTCGAGAAGCTTATCCACCTTTATTTTTGATAAGTGGCATCTCTCTTTCGAGAAGCTTATCCACCTTTATTTATGATAAGTGGCATCTCTCTTTAGAGAAGCTTATCTACCGTTATTTTCGATAAGTGGCATCTCTCTTTCGAGAAGCTTATCCACCTTTATTTATGATAAGTGGCATCTCTCTTTAGAGAAGCTTATCTACCGTTATTTTCGATAAGTGGAATCTCTCTTTCGAGAAGCTTATCCACCTTTATTTTCGATAAGTGGATTCTCTCTTTTGAGAAGCTTATCCATCTTTATTTTCGATAAGTGGCATCTCTCTTTCGAGTAGCTTATCCACCTTTATTTTTCGATAAGTGGCATCTCTCTTTTGAGAAGCTTATCCACCTTTATTTATGATAAGTGGCATCTCTCTTTAGAGAAGCTTATCTACCGTTATTTTCGATAAGTGGCATCTCTCTTTCGAGAAGCTTATCCACCTTTATTTTCGATCAGTGGAATCTCTCTTTCGAGAAGCTTATCCACCTTTATTTTCAATAAGTGGCATCTCTCTTTCGAGTAGATCAACCACCTTTTTTTTTAATAAGTGGCATCTGTCTTTTGAGAAGCTTATCCACCTTTATTTTCGATAAGTGGCATCTCTCTTTCGAGAAGCTTATCCTCCTTTATTTTCGATAATTGGCATCTCTCTTTCGAGTAGCTTATCCACCTTTATTTTCGATAAGTGGCATCTCTCTTTCGAGAAGCTTATCCACCTTTATTTTCGATATGTGGCATCTCTCTTTCGAGAAGCTTATCCACCTTTATTTTTGATAAGTGGCATCTCTCTTTCGAGAAGCTTATCCACCTTTATTTATGATAAGTTTCATCTCTCTTTAGAGAAGCTTATCTACCGTTATTTTCGATAAGTGGCATCACTCTTTCGAGAAGCTTATCCACCTTTATTTATGATAAGTGGCATCTCTCTTTAGAGAAACTTATCTACCGTTATTTTCGATAAGTGGCATCTCTCTTTCGAGAAGCTTATCCACCGTTATTTTCGATAAGTGGAATCTCTCTTTCGAGAAGCTAATCCATCTTTATTTTCGATAAGTGGCATCTCTCTTTCGAGTAGCTAATCCACCTTTATTTTCGATAAGTGGCATCTCTCTTTCGAGAAGCTTATCCACCTTTATTTTCAATAAGTGGCATCTGTCTTTTGAGAAGCTTATCCACCTTTATTTTCGATAAGTGGCATCTCTCTTTCGAGAAGCTTATCCTCCTTTATTTTCGATAAGTGGCATCTCTCTTTCGAGAAGCTTATCCACCTTTATTTTCGATAAGTGGAATCTCTCTTTCGAGAAGCTTATCCACGTTTATTTTCGATAAGTGGCATCTCTCTTTCGAGAAGCTTATCCACCTTTATTTATGATAAGTGTCATCTCTCTTTAGAGAAGCTTATCTACCGTTATTTTCGGTAAGTGGCATCTCTCTTTCGAGAAGCTTATCCACCTTTATTTATGATAAGTGGCATCTCTCTTTAGAGAAGCTTATCTACCGTTATTTTCGATAAGTGGAATCTCTCTTTCGAGAAGCTTATCCACCTTTATTTTCGATAAGTGGATTCTCTCTTTCGAGAAGTTTATCCGTCTTTATTTTCGATAAGTGGCATCTCTCTTTCGAGTAGCTTATCCAGCTTTATTTTTCGATAAGTGGCATCTCTCTTTCGAGAAGCTTATCCACCTTTATTTATGATAAGTGGCATCTCTCTTTAGAGAATCTTATCTACCGTTATTTTCGATAAGTGGAATCTCTCTTTCGAGAAGCTTATCCACCTTTATTTTTGATAAGTGGATTCTCTCTTTTGAGAAGCTTATCCATCTTTATTTTCGATAAGTGGCATCTCTCTTTCGAGTAGCTTATCCACCTTTATTTTTCGATAAGTGGCATCTCTCTTTTGAGAAGCTTATCCACCTTTATTTATGATAAGTGGCATCTCTCTTTAGAGAAGCTTATCTACCGTTATTTTCGATAAGTGGCATCTCTCTTTCGAGAAGCTTATCCACCTTTATTTTCGATCAGTGGAATCTCTCTTTCGAGAAGCTTATCCACCTTTATTTTCAATAAGTGGCATCTCTCTTTCGAGTAGATTAACCACCTTTATTTTTAATAAGTGGCATCTGTCTTTTGAGAAGCTTATCCACCTTTATTTTCGATAAGTGGCATCTCTCTTTCGAGAAGCTTATCCTCCTTTATTTTCGATAATTGGCATCTCTCTTTCGAGTAGCTTATCCACCTTTATTTTCGATAAGTGGCATCTCTCTTTCGAGAAGCTTATCCACCTTTATTTTCGATATGTGGCATCTCTCTTTCGAGAAGCTTATCCACCTTTATTTTTGATAAGTGGCATCTCTCTTTCGACAAGCTTATCCACCTTTATTTATGATAAGTTTCATCTCTCTTTAGAGAAGCTTATCTACCGTTATTTTCGATAAGTGGCATCACTCTTTCGAGAAGCTTATCCACCTTTATTTATGATAAGTGGCATCTCTCTTTAGAGAAACTTATCTACCGTTATTTTCGATAAGTGGCATCTCTCTTTCGAGAAGCTTATCCACCGTTATTTTCGATAAGTGGAATCTCTCTTTCGAGAAGCTAATCCATCTTTATTTTCGATAAGTGGCATCTCTCTTTCGAGTAGCTAATCCACCTTTATTTTCGATAAGTGGCATCTCTCTTTCGAGAAGCTTATCCACCTTTATTTTCAATAAGTGGCATCTGTCTTTTGAGAAGCTTATCCACCTTTATTTTCGATAAGTGGCATCTCTCTTTCGAGAAGCTTATCCTCCTTTATTTTCGATAAGTGGCATCTCTCTTTCGAGAAGCTTATCCACCTTTATTTTCGATAAGTGGAATCTCTCTTTCGAGAAGCTTATCCACGTTTATTTTCGATAAGTGGCATCTCTCTTTCGAGAAGCTTATCCACCTTTATTTATGATAAGTGTCATCTCTCTTTAGAGAAGCTTATCTACCGTTATTTTCGGTAAGTGGCATCTCTCTTTCGAGAAGCTTATCCACCTTTATTTATGATAAGTGGCATCTCTCTTTAGAGAAGCTTATCTACCGTTATTTTCGATAAGTGGAATCTCTCTTTCGAGAAGCTTATCCACCTTTATTTTCGATAAGTGGATTCTCTCTTTCGAGAAGTTTATCCGTCTTTATTTTCGATAAGTGGCATCTCTCTTTCGAGTAGCTTATCCAGCTTTATTTTTCGATAAGTGGCATCTCTCTTTCGAGAAGCTTATCCACCTTTATTTATGATAAGTGGCATCTCTCTTTAGAGAATCTTATCTACCGTTATTTTCGATAAGTGGAATCTCTCTTTCGAGAAGCTTATCCACCTTTATTTTTGATAAGTGGATTCTCTCTTTTGAGAAGCTTATCCATCTTTATTTTCGATAAGTGGCATCTCTCTTTCGAGTAGCTTATCCACCTTTATTTTTCGATAAGTGGCATCTCTCTTTTGAGAAGCTTATCCACCTTTATTTATGATAAGTGGCATCTCTCTTTAGAGAAGCTTATCTACCGTTATTTTCGATAAGTGGCATCTCTCTTTCGAGAAGCTTATCCACCTTTATTTTCGATCAGTGGAATCTCTCTTTCGAGAAGCTTATCCACCTTTATTTTCAATAAGTGGCATCTCTCTTTCGAGTAGATTAACCACCTTTATTTTTAATAAGTGGCATCTGTCTTTTGAGAAGCTTATCCACCTTTATTTTCGATAAGTGGCATCTCTCTTTCGAGAAGCTTATCCTCCTTTATTTTCGATAAGTGGCATCTCTCTTTCGAGTAGCTTATCCACCTTTATTTTCGATAAGTGGCATCTCTCTTTCGAGAAGCTTATCCACCTTTATTTTCGATATGTGGCATCTCTCTTTCGAGAAGCTTATCCACCTTTATTTTTGATAAGTGGCATCTCTCTTTCGAGAAGCTTATCCACCTTTATTTATGATAAGTTTCATCTCTCTTTAGAGAAGCTTATCTACCGTTATTTTCGATAAGTGGCATCACTCTTTCGAGAAGGTTATCCACCTTTATTTATGATAAGTGGCATCTCTCTTTAGAGAAACTTATCTACCGTTATTTTCGATAAGTGGCATCTCTCTTTCGAGAAGCTTATCCACCGTTATTTTCGATAAGTGGAATCTCTCTTTCGAGAAGCTAATCCATCTTTATTTTCGATAAGTGGCATCTCTCTTTCGAGTAGCTAATCCACCTTTATTTTCGATAAGTGGCATCTCTCTTTCGAGAAGCTTATCCACCTTTATTTTCAATAAGTGGCATCTGTCTTTTGAGAAGCTTATCCACCTTTATTTTCGATAAGTGGAATCTCTCTTTCGAGAAGCTTATCCACCTTTATTTTCGATAAGTGGAATCTCTCTTTCGAGAAGCTTATCCACCTTTATTTTTGATAATTGGCATCTCACTTTCGAGAAGCTTATCCACCTTTATTTCTGATAAGTCGCATCTCTCTTTCGAGAAGCTTATCCACCTTTATTTTCGATAAGTGGCATCTCACTTTCGAGAAGCTTATCCACCTTTATTTTCTATAAGTGGAATCTCTCTTTCGAGAAGCTTATCCACCTTTATTTTCAATAAGTGGCATCTCTCTTTCGAGTAGATTAACCACCTTTATTTTCAATAAGTGGCATCTGTCTTTTGAGAAGCTTATCCACCTTTATTTTCGATAAGTGGCATCTCTCTTTCGAGTAGCTTATCCACCTTTATTTTCGATAAGTGGCATCTCTCTTTCGAGAAGCTTATCCACCTTTATTTTCGATATGTGGCATCTCTCTTTCGAGAAGCTTATCCACCTTTATTTTTGATAAGTGGCATCTCTCTTTCGAGAAGCTTATCCACCTTTATTTATGATAAGTGTCATCTCTCCCTAGAGAAGCTTCTCTACCGTTATTTTCGATAAGTGGCATCTGTCTTTCGAGAAGCTTATCCACCTTTATTTATGATAAGTGGCATCTCTCTTTAGAGAAGCTTATCTACCGTTATTTTCGATAAGTGGCATCTCTCTTTCGAGAAGCTTATCCACCTTTATTTTCGATAAGTGGAATCTCTCTTTTGAGAAGCTTATCCATCTTTATTTTCGATAAGTGGCATCTCTCTTTCGAGTAGCTAATCCACCTTTATTTTCGATAAGTGGCATCTCTCTTTCGAGAAGCTTATCCAACTTTATTTTCAATAAGTGGAATCTGTCTTTGGAGAAGCTTATCCACCTTTATTTTCGATAAGTGGCATCTCTCTTTCGAGAAGCTTATCCTCCTTTATTTTCGATAAGTGGCATCTCTCTTTCGAGAAGCTTATCCACCTTTATTTTCGATAAGTGGAATCTCTCTTTCGAGAAGCTTATCCACGTTTATTTTCGATAAGTGGCATCTCTCTTTCGAGAAGCTTATCCACCTTTATTTATGATAAGTGTCATCTCTCTTTAGAGAAGCTTATCTACCGTTATTTTCGATAAGTGGCATCTCTCTTTCGAGAAGCTTATCCACCTTTATTTATGATAAGTGGCATCTCTCTTTAGAGAAGCTTATCTACCGTTATTTTCGATAAGTGGAATCTCTCTTTCGAGAAGCTTATCCACCTTTATTTTCGATAAGTGGATTCTCTCTTTCGAGAAGTTTATCCGTCTTTATTTTCGATAAGTGGCATCTCTCTTTCGAGTAGCTTATCCAGCTTTATTTTTCGATAAGTGGCATCTCTCTTTCGAGAAGCTTATCCACCTTTATTTATGATAAGTGGCATCTCTCTTTAGAGAAGCTTATCTACCGTTATTTTCGATAAGTGGAATCTCTCTTTCGAGAAGCTTATCCACCTTTATTTTCGATAAGTGGATTCTCTCTTTTGAGAAGCTTATCCATCTTTATTTTCGATAAGTGGCATCTCTCTTTCGAGTAGCTTATCCACCTTTATTTTTCGATAAGTGGCATCTCTCTTTTGAGAAGCTTATCCACCTTTATTTATGATAAGTGGCATCTCTCTTTAGAGAAGCTTATCTACCGTTATTTTCGATAAGTGGCATCTCTCTTTCGAGAAGCTTATCCACCTTTATTTTCGATCAGTGGAATCTCTCTTTCGAGAAGCTTATCCACCTTTATTTTCAATAAGTGGCATCTCTCTTTCGAGTAGATTAACCACCTTTATTTTTAATAAGTGGCATCTGTCTTTTGAGAAGCTTATCCACCTTTATTTTCGATAAGTGGCATCTCTCTTTCGAGAAGCTTATCCTCCTTTATTTTCGATAATTGGCATCTCTCTTTCGAGTAGCTTATCCACCTTTATTTTCGATAAGTGGCATCTCTCTTTCGAGAAGCTTATCCACCTTTATTTTCGATATGTGGCATCTCTCTTTCGAGAAGCTTATCCACCTTTATTTTTAATAAGTGGCATCTCTCTTTCGAGAAGCTTATCCACCTTTATTTATGATAAGTTTCATCTCTCTTTAGAGAAGCTTATCTACCGTTATTTTCGATAAGTGGCATCACTCTTTCGAGAAGCTTATCCACCTTTATTTATGATAAGTGGCATCTCTCTTTAGAGAAACTTATCTACCGTTATTTTCGATAAGTGGCATCTCTCTTTCGAGAAGCTTATCCACCGTTATTTTCGATAAGTGGAATCTCTCTTTCGAGAAGCTAATCCATCTTTATTTTCGATAAGTGGCATCTCTCTTTCGAGTAGCTAATCCACCTTTATTTTCGATAAGTGGCATCTCTCTTTCGAGAAGCTTATCCACCTTTATTTTCAATAAGTGGCATCTGTCTTTTGAGAAGCTTATCCACCTTTATTTTCGATAAGTGGCATCTCTCTTTCGAGAAGCTTATCCTCCTTTATTTTCGATAAGTGGCATCTCTCTTTCGAGAAGCTTATCCACCTTTATTTTCGATAAGTGGAATCTCTCTTTCGAGAAGCTTATCCACGTTTATTTTCGATAAGTGGCATCTCTCTTTCGAGAAGCTTATCCACCTTTATTTATGATAAGTGTCATATCTCTTTAGAGAAGCTTATCTACCGTTATTTTCGATAAGTGGCATCTCTCTTTCGAGAAGCTTATCCACCTTTATTTATGATAAGTGGCATCTCTCTTTAGAGAAGCTTATCTACCGTTATTTTCGATAAGTGGAATCTCTCTTTCGAGAAGCTTATCCACCTTTATTTTCGATAAGTGGATTCTCTCTTTCGAGAAGTTTATCCGTCTTTATTTTCGATAAGTGGCATCTCTCTTTCGAGTAGCTTATCCACCTTTATTTTTCGATAAGTGGCATCTCTCTTTTGAGAAGCTTATCCACCTTTATTTATGATAAGTGGCATCTCTCTTTAGAGAAGCTTATCTACCGTTATTTTCGATAAGTGGCATCTCTCTTTCGAGAAGCTTATCCACCTTTATTTTCGATAAGTGGAATCTCTCTTTCGAGAAGCTTATCCACCTTTATTTTCAATAAGTGGCATCTCTCTTTCGAGTAGATTAACCACCTTTATTTTTAATAAGTGGCATCTGTCTTTTGAGAAGCTTATCCACCTTTATTTTCGATAAGTGGCATCTCTCTTTCGAGAAGCTTATCCTCCTTTATTTTCGATAAGTGGCATCTCTCTTTCGAGTAGCTTATCCACCTTTATTTTCGATAAGTGGCATCTCTCTTTCGAGAAGCTTATCCACCTTTATTTTCGATATGTGGCATCTCTCTTTCGAGAAGCTTATCCACCTTTATTTTTGATAAGTGGCATCTCTCTTTCGAGAAGCTTATCCACCTTTATTTATGATAAGTTTCATCTCTCTTTAGAGAAGCTTATCTACCGTTATTTTCGATAAGTGGCATCACTCTTTCGAGAAGCTTATCCACCTTTATTTATGATAAGTGGCATCTCTCTTTAGAGAAACTTATCTACCGTTATTTTCGATAAGTGGCATCTCTCTTTCGAGAAGCTTATCCACCGTTATTTTCGATAAGTGGAATCTCTCTTTCGAGAAGCTAATCCATCTTTATTTTCGATAAGTGGCATCTCTCTTTCGAGTAGCTAATCCACCATTATTTTCGATAAGTGGCATCTCTCTTTCGAGAAGCTTATCCACCTTTATTTTCAATAAGTAGCATCTGTCTTTTGAGAAGCTTATCCACCTTTATTTTCGATAAGTGGCATCTCTCTTTCGAGAAGCTTATCCTCCTTTATTTTCGATAAGTGGCATCTCTCTTTCGAGAAGCTTATCCACCTTTATTTTCGATAAGTGGAATCTCTCTTTCGAGAAGCTTATCCACGTTTATTTTCGATAAGTGGCATCTCTCTTTCGAGAAGCTTATCCACCTTTATTTATGATAAGTGTCATCTCTCTTTAGAGAAGCTTATCTACCGTTATTTTCGATAAGTGGCATCTCTCTTTCGAGAAGCTTATCCACCTTTATTTATGATAAGTGGCATCTCTCTTTAGAGAAGCTTATCTACCGTTATTTTCGATAAGTGGAATCTCTCTTTCGAGAAGCTTATCCACCTTTATTTTCGATAAGTGGATTCTCTCTTTCGAGAAGTTTATCCGTCTTTATTTTCGATAAGTGGCATCTCTCTTTCGAGTAGCTTATCCACCTTTATTTTTCGATAAGTGGCATCTCTCTTTTGAGAAGCTTATCCACCTTTATTTTTGATAAGTGGAATCTCTTTTTCGAGAAGCTTATCCACCTTTATTTTCGATAAGTGGAATCTCTCTTTCGAGAAGCTTATCCACCTTTATTTTTGATAATTGGCATCTCACTTTCGAGAAGCTTATCCACCTTTATTTCTGATAAGTGGCATCTCTCTTTCGAGAAGCTTATCCACCTTTATTTTCGATAAGTGGCATCTCACTTTCGAGAAGCTTATCCACCTTTATTTTCTATAAGTGGAATCTCTCTTTCGAGAAGCTTATCCACCTTTATTTTCAATAAGTGGCATCTCTCTTTCGAGTAGATTAACCACCTTTATTTTCAATAAGTGGCATCTGTCTTTTGAGAAGCTTATCCACCTTTATTTTCGATAAGTGGCATCTCTCTTTCGAGTAGCTTATCCACCTTTATTTTCGATAAGTGGCATCTCTCTTTCGAGAAGCTTATCCACCTTTATTTTCGATATGTGGCATCTCTCTTTCGAGAAGCTTATCCCCCTTTATTTTTGATAAGTGGCATCTCTCTTTCGAGAAGCTTATCCACCTTTATTTATGATAAGTGTCATCTCTCTCTAGAGAAGCTTCTCTACCGTTATTTTCGATAAGTGGCATCTGTCTTTCGAGAAGCTTATCCACCTTTATTCATGATAAGTGGCATCTCTCTTTAGAGAAGCTTATCTACCGTTATTTTCGATAAGTGGCATCTCTCTTTCGAGAAGCTTATCCACCTTTATTTTCGATAAGTGGAATCTCTCTTTCGAGAAGCTTATCCATCTTTATTTTCGATAAGTGGAATCTCTCTTTCGAGAAGCTTATCCACCTTTATTTTCGATAAGTGGCATCTCTCTTTCGAGAAGCTTATCCACCTTTATTTTTGATAATTGGCATCTCACTTTCGAGAAGCTTATCCACCTTTATTTCGAATAAGTGGCATCTCTCTTTCGAGAAGCTTATCCACCTTTATTTTCGATAAGTGGCATCTCTCTTTCGAGAAGCTTATCCACCTTTATTTTCGATAAGTGGAATCTCTCTTTCGAGAAGCTTATCCACCTTTATTTTCAATAAGTGGCATCGCTCTTTCGAGTAGATTAACCACCTTTATTTTAAATCAGTGGCATCTGTCTTTTGAGAAGCTTATCCACCTTTATTTTCGATAAGTGGCATCTCTCTTTCGAGAAGCTTATCCACCTTTATTTTCAATAAGTAGCATCTGTCTTTTGAGAAGCTTATCCACCTTTATTTTCGATAAGTGGCATCTCTCTTTCGAGAAGCTTATCCTCCTTTATTTTCGATAAGTGGCATCTCTCTTTCGAGAAGCTTATCCACCTTTATTTTCGATAAGTGGAATCTCTCTTTCGAGAAGCTTATCCACGTTTATTTTCGATAAGTGGCATCTCTCTTTCGAGAAGCTTATCCACCTTTATTTATGATAAGTGTCATCTCTCTTTAGAGAAGCTTATCTACCGTTATTTTCGATAAGTGGCATCTCTCTTTCGAGAAGCTTATCCACCTTTATTTATGATAAGTGGCATCTCTCTTTAGAGAAGCTTATCTACCGTTATTTTCGATAAGTGGAATCTCTCTTTCGAGAAGCTTATCCACCTTTATTTTCGATAAGTGGATTCTCTCTTTCGAGAAGTTTATCCGTCTTTATTTTCGATAAGTGGCATCTCTCTTTCGAGTAGCTTATCCACCTTTATTTTTCGATAAGTGGCATCTCTCTTTTGAGAAGCTTATCCACCTTTATTTTTGATAAGTGGAATCTCTCTTTCAAGAAGCTTATCCACCTTTATTTTCGATAAGTGGAATCTCTCTTTCGAGAAGCTTATCCACCTTTATTTTTGATAATTGGCATCTCACTTTCGAGAAGCTTATCCACCTTTATTTCTGATAAGTGGCATCTCTCTTTCGAGAAGCTTATACACCTTTATTTTCGATAAGTGGCATCTCACTTTCGAGAAGCTTATCCACCTTTATTTTCTATAAGTGGAATCTCTCTTTCGAGAAGCTTATCCACCTTTATTTTCAATAAGTGGCATCTCTCTTTCGAGTAGATTAACCACCTTTATTTTCAATAAGTGGCATCTGTCTTTTGAGAAGCTTATCCACCTTTATTTTCGATAAGTGGCATCTCTCTTTCGAGTAGCTTATCCACCTTTATTTTCGATAAGTGGCATCTCTCTTTCGAGAAGCTTATCCACCTTTATTTTCGATATGTGGCATCTCTCTTTCGAGAAGCTTATCCCCCTTTATTTTTGATAAGTGGCATCTCTCTTTCAAGAAGCTTATCCACCTTTATTTATGATAAGTGTCATCTCTCTCTAGAGAAGCTTCTCTACCGTTATTTTCGATAAGTGGCATCTGTCTTTCGAGAAGCTTATCCACCTTTATTCATGATAAGTGGCATCTCTCTTTAGAGAAGCTTATCTACCGTTATTTTCGATAAGTGGCATCTCTCTTTCGAGAAGCTTATCCACCTTTATTTTCGATAAGTGGAATCTCTCTTTCGAGAAGCTTATCCATCTTTATTTTCGATAAGTGGAATCTCTCTTTCGAGAAGCTTATCCACCTTTATTTTCGATAAGTGGCATCTCTCTTTCGAGAAGCTTATCCACCTTTATTTTTGATAATTGGCATCTCACTTTCGAGAAGCTTATCCACCTTTATTTCGAATAAGTGGCATCTCTCTTTCGAGAAGCTTATCCACCTTTATTTTCGATAAGTGGCATCTCTCTTTCGAGAAGCTTATCCACCTTTATTTTCGATAAGTGGAATCTCTCTTTCGAGAAGCTTATCCACCTTTATTTTCAATAAGTGGCATCGCTCTTTCGAGTAGATTAACCACCTTTATTTTAAATCAGTGGCATCTGTCTTTTGAGAAGCTTATCCACCTTTATTTTCGATAAGTGGCATCTCTCTTTTAGGTAGGTTATCCTCCTTTATTTTCGATTAGTGGCATCTGTCTTTCGTAAAGCTTATTCACCTTTATTTTTAATAAGTGGCATCTCTCTTTCGAAAAGCTTATCCACCTTTATTTTCGATAAGTGATATCTCTCTTTCGAGAAGCTTATCCACCTTTATTTTCGATAAGTGGCATCTCTCTTTCGAGAAGCTTATCCACCTTTATTTTCGATAAGTGGCATCTCTCTTTCGAGAAGCTTATCCACCTTTATTTACGATAAGTGTCATCTCTCTTTAGAGAAGCTTATCTACCGTTATTTTCGATAAGTGGCATCTCTCTTTCGAGAAGCTTATCCACCTTTATTTATGATAAGTGGCATCTCTCTTTAGAGAAGCTTATCTACCGTTATTTTCGATAAGTAGAATCTCTCTTTCGAGAAGCTTATCCACCTTTATTTTCGATAAGTGGATTCTCTCTTTTGAGAAGCTTATCCATCTTTATTTTCGATAAGTGGCATCTCTCTTTCGAGTAGCTTATCCACCTTTATTTTTCGATAAGTGGCATCTCTCTTTTGAGAAGTTTATCCACCTTTATTTATGATAAGTGGCATCTCTCTTTAGAGAAACTTATCTACCGTTATTTTCGATAAGTGGCACCTCTCTTTCGAGAAGCTTATCCACCTTTATTTTCGATAAGTGGAATCTCTCTTTCGAGAAGCTTATCCACCTTTATTTTCAATAAGTGGCATCTCTCTTTCGAGTAGATTAACCACCTTTATTTTTAATAAGTGGCATCTGTCTTTTGAGAAGCTTATCCACCTTTATTTTCGATAAGTGGCATCTCTCTTTCGAGAAGCTTATCCTCCTTTATTTTCGATAAGTGGCATCTCTCTTTCGAGTAGCTTATCCACCTTTATTTTCGATAAGTGGCATCTCTCTTTCGAGAAGCTTATCCACCTTTATTTTCGATATGTGGCATCTCTCTTTCGAGAAGCTTATCCACCTTTATTTTTGATAAGTGGCATCTCTCTTTCGAGAAGCTTATCCACCTTTATTTATGATAAGTTTCATCTCTCTTTAGAGAAGCTTATCTACCGTTATTTTCGATAAGTGGCATCACTCTTTCGAGAAGCTTATCCACCTTTATTTATGATAAGTGGCATATCTCTTTAGAGAAACTTATCTACCGTTATTTTCGATAAGTGGCATCTCTCTTTCGAGAAGCTTATCCACCGTTATTTTCGATAAGTGGAATCTCTCTTTCGAGAAGCTAATCCATCTTTATTTTCGATAAGTGGCATCTCTCTTTCGAGTAGCTAATCCACCTTTATTTTCGATAAGTGGCATCTCTCTTTCGAGAAGCTTATCCACCTTTATTTTCAATAAGTGGCATCTGTCTTTTGAGAAGCTTATCCACCTTTATTTTCGATAATTGGCATCTCTCTTTCGAGAAGCTTATCCTCCTTTATTTTCGATAAGTGGCATCTCTCTTTCGAGAAGCTTTTCCACCCTTATTTTCGATAAGTGGAATCTCTCTTTCGAGAAGCTTATCCACGTTTATTTTCGATAAGTGGCATCTCTCTTTCGAGAAGCTTATCCACCTTTATTTATGATAAGTGTCATCTCTCTTTAGAGAAGCTTATCTACCGTTATTTTTCGATAAGTGGCATCTCTCTTTCGAGAAGCTTATCCACCTTTATTTATGATAAGTGGCATCTCTCTTTAGAGAAGCTTATCTACCGTTATTTTCGATAAGTGGAATCTGTCTTTAGAGAAGCTTATCCACCTTTATTTTCGATAAGTGGATTCTCTCTTTCGAGAAGTTTATCCGTCTTTATTTTCGATAAGTGGCATCTCTCTTTAGAGTAGCTTATCCACCTTTATTTTTCGATAAGTGGCATCTCTCTTTTGAGAAGCTTATCCACCTTTATTTTCGATAAGTGGAATCTCTCTTTCGAGAAGCTTATCCACCTTTATTTTCAATAAGTGGAATCTCTCTTTCGAGAAGCTTATCCACCTTTATTTTTGATAATTGGCATCTCACTTTCGAGAAGCTTATCCACCTTTATTTTGAATAAGTGGCATCTCTCTTTCGAGAAGCTTATCCACCTTTATTTTCGATAAGTGGCATCTCTCTTTCGAGAAGCTTATCCACCTTTATTTTCGATAAGTGGAATCTCTCTTTCGAGAAGCTTATCCACCTTTATTTTCAATAAGTGGCATCGCTCTTTCGAGTAGATTAACCACCTTTATTTTAAATCAGTGGCATCTGTCTTTTGAGAAGCTTATCCACCTTTATTTTCGATAAGTGGCATCTCTCTTTTAGGTAGGTTATCCTCCTTTATTTTCGATTAGTGGCATCTGTCTTTCGTAAAGCTTATTCACCTTTATTTTTGATAAGTGGCATCTCTCTTTCGAAAAGCTTATCCACCTTTATTTTCGATAAGTGATATCTCTCTTTCGAGAAGCTTATCCACCTTTATTTTCGATAAGTGGCATCTCTCTTTCGAGAAGCTTATCCACCTTTATTTTCGATAAGTGGCATCTCTCTTTCGAGAAGCTTATCCACCTTTATTTACGATAAGTGTCATCTCTCTTTAGAGAAGCTTATCTACCGTTATTTTCGATAAGTGGCATCTCTCTTTCGAGAAGCTTATCCACCTTTATTTATGATAAGTGGCATCTCTCTTTAGAGAAGCTTATCTACCGTTATTTTCGATAAGTAGAATCTCTCTTTCGAGAAGCTTATCCACCTTTATTTTCGATAAGTGGATTCTCTCTTTTGAGAAGCTTATCCATCTTTATTTTCGATAAGTGGCATCTCTCTTTCGAGTAGCTTATCCACCTTTATTTTTCGATAAGTGGCATCTCTCTTTTGAGAAGTTTATCCACCTTTATTTATGATAAGTGGCATCTCTCTTTAGAGAAACTTATCTACCGTTATTTTCGATAAGTGGCACCTCTCTTTCGAGAAGCTTATCCACCTTTATTTTCGATAAGTGGAATCTCTCTTTCGAGAAGCTTATCCACCTTTATTTTCAATAAGTGGCATCTCTCTTTCGAGTAGATTAACCACCTTTATTTTTAATAAGTGGCATCTGTCTTTTGAGAAGCTTATCCACCTTTATTTTCGATAAGTGGCATCTCTCTTTCGAGAAGCTTATCCTCCTTTATTTTCGATAAGTGGCATCTCTCTTTCGAGTAGCTTATCCACCTTTATTTTCGATAAGTGGCATCTCTCTTTCGAGAAGCTTATCCACCTTTATTTTCGATATGTGGCATCTCTCTTTCGAGAAGCTTATCCACCTTTATTTTTGATAAGTGGCATCTCTCTTTCGAGAAGCTTATCCACCTTTATTTATGATAAGTTTCATCTCTCTTTAGAGAAGCTTATCTACCGTTATTTTCGATAAGTGGCATCACTCTTTCGAGAAGCTTATCCACCTTTATTTATGATAAGTGGCATATCTCTTTAGAGAAACTTATCTACCGTTATTTTCGATAAGTGGCATCTCTCTTTCGAGAAGCTTATCCACCGTTATTTTCGATAAGTGGAATCTCTCTTTCGAGAAGCTAATCCATCTTTATTTTCGATAAGTGGCATCTCTCTTTCGAGTAGCTAATCCACCTTTATTTTCGATAAGTGGCATCTCTCTTTCGAGAAGCTTATCCACCTTTATTTTCAATAAGTGGCATCTGTCTTTTGAGAAGCTTATCCACCTTTATTTTCGATAATTGGCATCTCTCTTTCGAGAAGCTTATCCTCCTTTATTTTCGATAAGTGGCATCTCTCTTTTGAGAAGCTTTTCCACCCTTATTTTCGATAAGTGGAATCTCTCTTTCGAGAAGCTTATCCACGTTTATTTTCGATAAGTGGCATCTCTCTTTCGAGAAGCTTATCCACCTTTATTTATGATAAGTGTCATCTCTCTTTAGAGAAGCTTATCTACCGTTATTTTTCGATAAGTGGCATCTCTCTTTCGAGAAGCTTATCCACCTTTATTTATGATAAGTGGCATCTCTCTTTAGAGAAGCTTATCTACCGTTATTTTCGATAAGTGGAATCTGTCTTTAGAGAAGCTTATCCACCTTTATTTTCGATAAGTGGATTCTCTCTTTCGAGAAGTTTATCCGTCTTTATTTTCGATAAGTGGCATCTCTCTTCAGAGTAGCTTATCCACCTTTATTTTTCGATAAGTGGCATCTCTCTTTTGAGAAGCTTATCCACCTTTATTTTCGATAAGTGGAATCTCTCTTTCGAGAAGCTTATCCACCTTTATTTTCAATAAGTGGAATCTCTCTTTCGAGAAGCTTATCCACCTTTATTTTTGATAATTGGCATCTCACTTTCGAGAAGCTTATCCACCTTTATTTTGAATAAGTGGCATCTCTCTTTCGAGAAGCTTATCCACCTTTATTTTCGATAAGTGGCATCTCTCTTTCGAGAAGCTTATCCACCTTTATTTTCGATAAGTGGAATCTCTCTTTCGAGAAGCTTATCCACCTTTATTTTCAATAAGTGGCATCGCTCTTTCGAGTAGATTAACCACCTTTATTTTAAATCAGTGGCATCTGTCTTTTGAGAAGCTTATCCACCTTTATTTTCGATAAGTGGCATCTCTCTTTTAGGTAGGTTATCCTCCTTTATTTTCGATTAGTGGCATCTGTCTTTCGTAAAGCTTATTCACCTTTATTTTTGATAAGTGGCATCTCTCTTTCGAAAAGCTTATCCACCTTTATTTTCGATAAGTGATATCTCTCTTTCGAGAAGCTTATCCACCTTTATTTTCGATAAGTGGCATCTCTCTTTCGAGAAGCTTATCCACCTTTATTTTCGATAAGTGGCATCTCTCTTTCGAGAAGCTTATCCACCTTTATTTATGATAAGTGTCATCTCTCTTTAGAGAAGCTTATCTACCGTTATTTTCGATAAGTGGCATCTCTCTTTCGAGAAGCTTATCCACCTTTATTTATGATAAGTGGCATCTCTCTTTAGAGAAGCTTATCTACCGTTATTTTCGATAAGTGGAATCTCTCTTTCGAGAAGCTTATCCACCTTTATTTTCGATAAGTGGATTCTCTCTTTCGAGAAGCTTATCCATCTTTATTTTCGATAAGTGGCATCTCTCTTTCGAGTAGCTTATCCACCTTTATTTTTCGATAAGTGGCATCTCTCTTTTGAGAAGCTTATCCACCTTTATTTATGATAAGTGGCATCTCTCTTTAGAGAAGCTTATCTACCGTTATTTTCGATAAGTGGCATCTCTCTTTCGAGAAGCTTATCCACCTTTATTTTCGATAAGTGGAATCTCTCTTTCGAGAAGCTTATCCACCTTTATTTTCAATAAGTGGCATCTCTCTTTCGAGTATATTAACCACCTTTATTTTTAATAAGTGGCATCTATCTTTTGAGAAGCTTATCCACCTTTATTTTTGATAAGTGGCATCTCTCTTTCGAGAAGCTTATCCTCCTTTATTTTCGATAAGTGGCATCTCTCTTTCGAGTAGCTTATCCACCTTTATTTTCGATAAGTGGCATCTCTCTTTCGAGAAGCTTATCCACCTTTATTTTCGATATGTGGCATCTCTCTTTCGAGAAGCTTATCCACCTTTATTTTTGATAAGTGGCATCTCTCTTTCGAGAAGCTTATCTGAGACAGCCTATGTCCCATTAGTGGAATTCTAATGAAACCTTATAAAAATACAGAAAAATTTGAAATTTTTAAAGGACAATACTTAATTATTTAAAAACATACTGTTTCACATACATATGCTTCAAATATATTTTACAGAGTTTGACACCGTTAAGACTAGCGGCCTTGCCACATAGATAAAACATAAAATAAAAGTACAGAAAGGAAACCAAAAAGAAAGCATACCAAAAGGGACCTCCTAAGTCCAACAAGACTGACACTTATACTGACTGTAGTAGTAGGGATGTGATTAGCGTTTGACAAAACACTAACAGCTCCCAATCTAGATGTTATAGTAACACATCTCCACGTCACTTCATATCCTTTCCTTCTGAGTTGTCGGGAAGTACGCAAGATTCGAGCTCATCGTCTGATCGTCATAAAATAATCCAAAATGCAAAACAAAAATGACACAGGGCTAAGATTCATGTACAAGTTTAAAAGTGGGAATGAATGTGTAAAATAATAATATATATGGAAACCATATTTATACAAACAAGCGTATCTTATACCCACAATTACATATACTTTATTTATTCTAATGCATCCCTGAACTATATGCTGACTCAGGCCACTAAACGCTGTCAATGATATCTATCCCATTTACCAAGATCAGATATCACTAGACCACATGCCACCAACGTACTCCCAATTACCAAGAGCTACGCCACCTAACTTCACATGGAGCCTAGGTGTTATAAGTCGATCGTCCCTGAGAATTCAGGCCAAGAACCTTGTCTTGCCTAGCATGCATAGATAATAATCCCCGTCGGGATTGCAGGCGACTGATCAACCTCGTGCGTCCCATACCGCACGGCGGTGGACTTACACATTCCTTAATGCAAGTCTATATGATCACTCACTCATCTTGTGGCAACTCTTAGCCATAAGTATTAAGTTAATAATGGGGAATTATCGTATCAACTTTTCAAGTTATACTTATTATCTAGATACTTAGGTTGAGTACCAAATCCATCCAATGTCTTGCCATATTTGATCTTTGTCCTTACATAATAAGTTCAGTTTGTATAATGGGTAATTGTATGGTTAACTTCCCAGGTAAGAGAGGTGGACTGTAAACGGCATAGTCGACCAAGTCTTTCCTTAGCCAGAACCCAACCAAATATAACTACTCATTGTATCCAACTTTCCTTATGTTAATGGGGATCAATTACTTAATATCTAGCAATGTTTTTCTCTCATTAACCGATTATTTCCTTAATCTATCAATCACAATCATTCAAGTATAAATAAAATAAACAATTATAAAATTAACCGAATAATGCAAGCACAATACAATACCAAATTGTCAAAGATTATTCCTATGATAATTAATTAAGGCCGGCGTAACCTCGCCTAGTGATTTGTGAAAATCATTATTTGAGAATAGGCTCTCCTTAATTATTTATCGCTAGTAGGGCTTAGGTCACCACTACACACATATATATTAAGTTATTTTACGCTAACCGTCCCAATCGTATACGAAATCTTGCCCCCACCTTTTGTTGAGTGTTGTTGAAAGTC
Organism: Lathyrus sativus; assembly: GCA_963859935.3. Taxonomy (NCBI): domain Eukaryota; kingdom Viridiplantae; phylum Streptophyta; class Magnoliopsida; order Fabales; family Fabaceae; genus Lathyrus; species Lathyrus sativus. Next base: position 451,314,459 of record OZ012735.1, read on the forward strand.
CACAAGTGTTGTCTTCGATCTTTGCCAAGAACCGATTACTTATGAAAATGATTTGGGCAGAACTTTGACGTATAAAACTCCCTTGAAACTTTAGAAGAACTTTTACCACAAAATACTCTAAAGGTTACGAACCGATATCGTGGGAACTTCGATAACTAAAACTAATATTGCTATATGAAGAAATTAGAGAAGGAAAGAAGTAAAGAAGTAAGAAAGATGATTTGTGATTGAATGAATGAAAATGGGGTGGAAGAGACCCCTATTTATACTAGTTGTAAAATATTAAAATAACATAATTTATCATCTTTTGCCCATACCTTCCAACTTTTCAACTCTTGCTAGTAAATATGTCTCTATCAAATATTTACTAATCTTTCATCAATAGTGCTTTAGGTGTTCTAGTATGACTTTGTGAAAATAATTTATGACAAAGGTATGGGAGCTTGATTTCATGACATAATATTATGTAGGATATTAATAGAAAATGAGATATATATTTCTTTTATAAAAAGTAAAATGTTAATAATATTAATAATAATAAAAATAGTAAAAAGGATAGTTATTTGATATTTTTATTGTCTTAAGATTATTTTATTTATTAATTGGTTTATAGAGTAAAATGATAATATTCAAATAAAATAAAATCAATTAATAATAACAAAACAAGAACAACAATAATGATAATAATAATATGAATAATTAATTAACTTAAAGTTAAGGGTTTTAAGTACCAATTTAAATTTCAAAGTTTAGTTTATAAAATGAAACGATGATATTCAAATTGAAGAATAAAAGTAATAAATATAAAAAGTAATTAATTAATAAATTAATTATTATAAGTGTTAGTTTCAACATTTAATTTTTAATAACTAGCATTGTTAAAATCTCAAATCTAACTAGATATATTATTTAGTGTATGGAAAAATTAGGATGTTACATTACCACCCCCCTTAAAAGAAATTTCGTCCTCGAAATTTAGCGTACCTAAAACATATGTGGATACTTCTGACGCATGTCTTCTTCTCTTTCCCAAGTAGAATCACCAGTTACATCATCCCACACGACTCTAACCAATGGTATTTGCTTTCCACGAAGTTCTTTAATACGATGATCTAAGATCTTGACAGGTATAGCCTCATATTCCAAATTATCTCTAAGTTCCACAGTTTCAGGCTCAATGACATGTGAAGGGTCCGGATAATACTTCCTCAGTTGTGATACATGAAATACATCATGAAGATTAGACAAGTTTGGCGGCAAAGCAATGTGATACGCTACAGGTCCAATCCGCCGTAGAATTTGAAAAGGCCCGATAAACCTTGGTGTTAACTTCCTAGTTTTGATTGCTCGTGCAATTCCCGCCCTAGGAGTTACCCTAATGAACACGTGATCTCCTGCCTCGAACTCCAAAGGTCTTCTCCTCTTATCATTATAACTCTTTTGACGGTCCTGTGCTGCCTTCATTTTTTCTCTAATAAGTTTAACCTGATCTGTCGTTTGTTGCACGAATTCTGAACCCAATATTTTATTTTCTCCAACCTCATACCAACATAAAGGTGTACGACACTTTCTTCCGTATAATGCTTCATATGGAGCCATGCCGATACTTGAGTGAAAACTATTGTTGTAAGTAAACTCAATCAATGGTAAGAACTCGTCCCAACTTCCTTTGTGTTCAAGAGCACAAGCTCTCAACAAATCCTCTAACGATTGAATCGTCCTCTCAGACTGGCCATCCGTTTGGGGATGATAAGCTGAACTTAACCTCAGTTTTGTTCCTAACTCTAAATGCAACTGATGCCAAAAATTTGATGTGAATCTGGGATCTCTATCACTGACTATACTTGAAGGTATTCCATGCAATCTAACAATCTCCTTTACATATACCTGAGCTAGTCTCTCTAATTTAAACGTCTGGTTGATGGGAATGAAATGTGCACTCTTTGTCAACCTATCAATGATCACCCAAATTGCATCATGTTGTTTCTGAGTCTTAGGCAAAGCGGTTACAAAATCCATGGCTATTCCGTCCCACTTCCACTCTGGAATATCTAAAGGTTGTAGCAATCCGGCTGGCTTCTGATGTTCAATCTTTGCCTTCTGACATACCAAGCAACTTTGAACATATTCTGCTATATGTCTCTTCATTCCAACCCACCAAAACATTTTCTTCAAGTCTTGATACATCTTTGTGGCTCCTGGATGAAAACTCAACTTACTTTTGTGGCCCTCTTCCAAAATCAACTTTTGAATATCCTGATTTTGAGGTACACACAACCTTTCTTTAAACCTTAGGATTCCATCACTCCTTATGTTAAACTCTCCATTTTGACCATTTCTTATATTTTCCTTTATGCTCACTAGACGGTCATCAAGTTGTTGTTCATCTTTGATCCATTTCAGAAATTCATTAGACACGACAATAGCGCCTATGAATATACTTCCTTCATTGTGATGTACTCCTAAGTTTAAATCCACGAATTTGTCAATCAACTCTTCTTCCTTCAACATCATTGCAGATACATGAAGTTTCTTTCGACTCAAAGCGTCTGCTACAACATTGGCCTTTCCGGGATGATATTGCAACTCAAAATCATAGTCCTTCAAGAATTCCATCCAGCGCCTTTGTCTCATGTTTAAATCTTTCTGATCAAATAAATGCTTCAGGCTTTTGTGATCACTTAACACAGTGAACTTTGATCCATAAAGATAATGCCTCCAAATCTTTAAGGCAAACACAATTGCCGCTAACTCTAGGTCGTGAGTTGGGTAGTTCCTCTCATGCACCTTCAATTGTCTTGATGCATAAGCTATCACTTTCCTTTCTTGCATCAACACACACCCAAGACCTTGATATGACGCATCACAATACACATCAAAATTTCCTAATGGGTCTGGTAAGATGAGTATTGGTGATGAAGTCAATCTTTCCTTTAGCTTCTGAAAACTTTCTTCACACTCTTTAGTCCATTCAAAGTTTTTACCTTTCCTCGTTAACTGAGTCATGGGCAAAGCGATCTTTGAAAATCCTTCAATGAACCTCCGATAATATCCAGCTAGTCCAAGAAAACTTCGAATCTCGCCAACATTCTTTGGACTCTCCCACTTTGTTATTGCTTCGACTTTACTTGGGTCTACTGCAATACCTTCTTTACTAATTACATGACCAAGAAATTGTACCTCCTTCAACCAAAATTCACATTTCGAGAATTTCGCGTACAATTGAAGGTCCTTTAATATCTGTAGCACAATTCTCAAATGTTCTCTGTGCTCTACCTCATTCTTGGAATAAATCAGAATGTCATCAATGAAAACTACAACAAATTGATCTAAGTATGACCTAAAGATCCTATTCATGTAATCCATGAATACTGCTGGAGCATTAGTCAAACCAAATGGCATAACTAAGTACTCATAGTGTCCATAACGGGATCTAAAAGCTGTTTTTGGAATATCATCTTCCTTCACCCTGATCTGATGATATCCAGACTTCAAGTCAATCTTTGAGAATACTGATGCTCCTTTTAACTGATCCATCAAGTCGTCGATTCTAGGCAAAGGATACTTGTTTTTCACAGTGGCTTTATTGAGTTGTCTGTAATCCACACAAAGTCTAGAAGAACCATCCTTCTTCTTCACAAACAAGATTGGAGCTCCCCATGGCGATACACTTGGTCTAATAAATTCTTTCTCTAACATCTCGTCTAATTGTTTCTTTAACTCCGCAAGCTCTGAGGGTGACATTCGATAAGGAGATATAGAAATTGGTCCAGTTCCTGGAACCAAGTCTATAGAAAATTCCACTTCCCTAACCGGTGGTAAACCTGGAACTTCTTCTGGAAAGACTTCCGGGAATTCACAGACTACGGGAAAATTTTCCACACTAGGGGTTTCTCCTACTGACATGGAGAATAGCATCATAAAACTTTGAGTGAGGGTTTCAGCTTTGCTGATTTCTCCACTATCTTCTCCAAATGTAAAAATTTTCTCCTTGCATCTCAAGTTGACATCGTTGGCTGATAACCAATCCATTCCTAAGATGACATCTAGGTCTTGTAGCGGGAGTACCACAAGATCTACTAAGAATCTTCTATTTTCTAAGATTATTGGACAGTCTACACAGACTGAATAAGTTACCATTCTTTCTCCCGAGGGAGTTGTGATAGTCAACTTATAATCGTGATCAACAATTTCGAATCCCAAAAATTCAGCACAAGAGGTAGATATAAAAGAATGTGTAGCTCCTGAATCGAATAAAACTGATACCAACTTATCTCCAATTAAACACATACCTTGAATTAACCCAGCTGACTTTGAGATCTCAGCTCCTCTAATTGTAAATACTCTTCCTGTGGTTGGCTTATTTTGATTCTGAGGTCTCTGACCAACACTTGGGCCTCCATTTCTTGCTCTCCCTATGTTGTTATTGTTTATTAGGCCGCTCCTCTGGCCTGTTGGTTGACTTTGTCCTTGGGGACAATCTTTGAGAAAGTGGCCTTTCTGACCACAGCGAAAACAAGTTCCAATATTTCTATTTGGACAATCTTTGTTAAGATGTGCCCCTCCACAGCTGTAACACTTGAACATTAACCTTCTAGAATCCTGGTTATGATAAGGTGTAGGCCTTTGATATGGCCTACCCCCTCGTTGGATTCTTCCTCCGTGGCCTCGGTTAAAGTGGCCCTTGTGATTGTTGTTTTGGGTTGATCCTCCTGATCCATATTGATTCTTCCTATTGTCAATCCCTTCCAACTCCAGACACCTTTCTACTAGCTCACCAAAGCGCATAATATGCAGAGGTAAAACTGCCCTCTGGATATCATATTTCAATCCATCTTGATACTTTTCACACATCCATTCTTCCCTTGGATGCAAGCGGTAAAACTCAGAATACTTTAGCAAGGATTCAAACTTCCTAGTATATTCTCCCACCGTCATCACACCTTGACGTAGATTCTGAAATTCTCTCTCCTTCTCTTTCCTACATAACTTTGGAAAATACTTCCCCAAAAATTCTTCTTTGAACAAGGTCCAATTGATTTCTCTTCCTTCCTCTTCCAATAATCTATACTTTCCTCTCCACCAAGCTTCAGCATCGCCTGTCAGCATGAATGTTGCATAACCAACCCTTCTATTCTCTCTACAGTGAGTGAAAGAAAATATCTTCTCCATTTCTTGCAACCATTTCTCAGCACCCTCCGGATTAAAGTCACCACCAAACTGTGGTGGTTTTCCTTTCAGAAACGAGTTCAATCCTGTATCCTCATGCACCATTTCCCTTTGTTGTTGCTGAAAGAGTTGATGATCTCGAGTGATTTGCAGGATTTGAGCATTTTGTTGTGTTTGAACTAACACAGCTGCAGCAAGTTCACGAACATCTCGAGTGTCAGCTTGAGAGTTCGTTCCAGTTTGGGAATGATCTTCTCGTCCAATGGGAATGGTAGGTGCTCCTTCAGGAGTAACTTCATCACTCGCATTCCTACGTATACCTCTAGTAGTGCCTCTAGCAGCACTCCTACCACGCCTCGCACCTCTGACGTTCTGAACCATAACTTCCTGAAAAGGAATAGTTATTAGGTTCAATCATTCACAAGACATAAAGAACATAACAATTATGTATATTTATATCCCAATGAATGATTCATCGATAAGGATTTTTATCAAGTCTCCCACAGGCAAGGGATAATTGTGTCTAAAATGTTGAATTAATATCTTAAATATAACTAGAATTCAGGAAAACATAATCAACATTTAATGTATAAACAAAAATGTATCAATTTATTTAATAACAACGATTACAAAAATCGTGACCATGTCTCATTCAAAAACCTCTACTTGTAAACCAAGCTAAGACTAATAGTGGTAAAACTATAATTATCATTATTGCTACGAAATCTTTACCTAATTCTTCATGCTTGATGATACCAATAACAAACAAAATAATGACAAGAAGAGTGATGAATAAAAGAAAGGATTTAGCCATTTGAAAGGTATAGATAAATATTTAGGAATTGATATGAAAATAATGGATGGGTGTGAAGTATTTATAAAGTGAATTTTGTGAAGTGTCCGTTACGTTACCGTTGGGTTTGTGACCGTTGGGGAGGAAAAATAAAGTGTGCTAAATAAGTTTCCTAGACCATTATACTAGAAGGCTCTCAAGATGAAGACTCAATGCACAGAAGAAAAGTTATCATCCAGTTTGGAATCCAACTTGATACAGTCAGTATAATTCTAGACACTTACGGTCCGAGCTGAATCGACCAGCTCTGATACCATTAAATGAGACAGCCTATGTCCCATTAGTGGAATTCTAATGAAACCTTATAAAAATACAGAAAAATTTGAAATTTTTAAAGGACAATACTTAATTATTTAAAAACATACTGTTTCACATACATATGCTTCAAATATATTTTACAGAGTTTGACACCGTTAAGACTAGCGGCCTTGCCACATAGATAAAACATAAAATAAAAGTACAGAAAGGAAACCAAAAAGAAAGCATACCAAAAGGGACCTCCTAAGTCCAACAAGACTGACACTTATACTGACTGTAGTAGTAGGGATGTGATTAGCGTTTGACAAAACACTAACAGCTCCCAATCTAGATGTTATAGTAACACATCTCCACGTCACTTCATATCCTTTCCTTCTGAGTTGTCGGGAAGTACGCAAGATTCGAGCTCATCGTCTGATCGTCATAAAATAATCCAAAATGCAAAACAAAAATGACACAGGGCTAAGATTCATGTACAAGTTTAAAAGTGGGAATGAATGTGTAAAATAATAATATATATGGAAACCATATTTATACAAACAAGCGTATCTTATACCCACAATTACATATACTTTATTTATTCTAATGCATCCCTGAACTATATGCTGACTCAGGCCACTAAACGCTGTCAATGATATCTATCCCATTTACCAAGATCAGATATCACTAGACCACATGCCACCAACGTACTCCCAATTACCAAGAGCTACGCCACCTAACTTCACATGGAGCCTAGGTGTTATAAGTCGATCGTCCCTGAGAATTCAGGCCAAGAACCTTGTCTTGCCTAGCATGCATAGATAATAATCCCCGTCGGGATTGCAGGCGACTGATCAACCTCGTGCGTCCCATACCGCACGGCGGTGGACTTACACATTCCTTAATGCAAGTCTATATGATCACTCACTCATCTTGTGGCAACTCTTAGCCATAAGTATTAAGTTAATAATGGGGAATTATCGTATCAACTTTTCAAGTTATACTTATTATCTAGATACTTAGGTTGAGTACCAAATCCATCCAATGTCTTGCCATATTTGATCTTTGTCCTTACATAATAAGTTCAGTTTGTATAATGGGTAATTGTATGGTTAACTTCCCAGGTAAGAGAGGTGGACTGTAAACGGCATAGTCGACCAAGTCTTTCCTTAGCCAGAACCCAACCAAATATAACTACTCATTGTATCCAACTTTCCTTATGTTAATGGGGATCAATTACTTAATATCTAGCAATGTTTTTCTCTCATTAACCGATTATTTCCTTAATCTATCAATCACAATCATTCAAGTATAAATAAAATAAACAATTATAAAATTAACCGAATAATGCAAGCACAATACAATACCAAATTGTCAAAGATTATTCCTATGATAATTAATTAAGGCCGGCGTAACCTCGCCTAGTGATTTGTGAAAATCATTATTTGAGAATAGGCTCTCCTTAATTATTTATCGCTAGTAGGGCTTAGGTCACCACTACACACATATATATTAAGTTATTTTACGCTAACCGTCCCAATCGTATACGAAATCTTGCCCCCACCTTTTGTTGAGTGTTGTTGAAAGTCCACAAGTGTTGTCTTCGATCTTTGCCAAGAACCGATTACTTATGAAAATGATTTGGGCAGAACTTTGACGTATAAAACTCCCTTGAAACTTTAGAAGAACTTTTACCACAAAATACTCTAAAGGTTACGAACCGATATCGTGGGAACTTCGATAACTAAAACTAATATTGCTATATGAAGAAATTAGAGAAGGAAAGAAGTAAAGAAGTAAGAAAGATGATTTGTGATTGAATGAATGAAAATGGGGTGGAAGAGACCCCTATTTATACTAGTTGTAAAATATTAAAATAACATAATTTATCATCTTTTGCCCATACCTTCCAACTTTTCAACTCTTGCTAGTAAATATGTCTCTATCAAATATTTACTAATCTTTCATCAATAGTGCTTTAGGTGTTCTAGTATGACTTTGTGAAAATAATTTATGACAAAGGTATGGGAGCTTGATTTCATGACATAATATTATGTAGGATATTAATAGAAAATGAGATATATATTTCTTTTATAAAAAGTAAAATGTTAATAATATTAATAATAATAAAAATAGTAAAAAGGATAGTTATTTGATATTTTTATTGTCTTAAGATTATTTTATTTATTAATTGGTTTATAGAGTAAAATGTTAATATTCAAATAAAATAAAATCAATTAATAATAACAAAACAAGAACAACAATAATGATAATAATAATATGAATAATTAATTAACTTAAAGTTAAGGGTTTTAAGTACCAATTTAAATTTCAAAGTTTAGTTTATAAAATGAAACGATGATATTCAAATTGAAGAATAAAAGTAATAAATATAAAAAGTAATTAATTAATAAATTAATTATTATAAGTGTTAGTTTCAACATTTAATTTTTAATAACTAGCATTGTTAAAATCTCAAATCTAACTAGATATATTATTTAGTGTATGGAAAAATTAGGATGTTACATTATCCACCTTTATTTATGATAAGTTTCATCTCTCTTTAGAGAAGCTTATCTACCGTTATTTTCGATAAGTGGCATCACTCTTTCGAGAAGCTTATCCACCTTTATTTATGATAAGTGGCATCTCTCTTTAGAGAAACTTATCTACCGTTATTTTCGATAAGTGGCATCTCTCTTTCGAGAAGCTTATCCACCGTTATTTTCGATAAGTGAAATCTCTCTTTCGAGAAGCTAATCCATCTTTATTTTCGATAAGTGGCATCTCTCTTTCGAGTAGCTAATCCACCTTTATTTTCGATAAGTGGCATCTCTCTTTCGAGAAGCTTATCCACCTTTATTTTCAATAAGTGACATCTGTCTTTTGAGAAGCTTATCCACCTTTATTTTCGATAAGTGCCATCTCTCTTTTGAGAAGCTTATCCTCCTTTATTTTCGATAAGTGGCATCTCTCTTTCGAGAAGCTTATCCACCTTTATTTTCGATAAGTGGAATCTCTCTTTCGAGAAGCTTATCCACGTTTATTTTCGATAAGTGGCATCTCTCTTTCGAGAAGCTTATCCACCTTTATTTATGATAAGTGTTATCTCTCTTTAGAGAAGCTTATCTATCGTTATTTTCGATAAGTGGCATCTCTCTTTCGAGAAGCTTATCCACCTTTATTTATGACAAGTGGCATCTCTCTTTAGAGAAGCTTATCTACCGTTATTTTCGATAAGTGGCATCTCTCTTTAGAGAAGCTTATCCACCTTTATTTTCGATAAGTGGATTCTCTCTTTCGAGAAGTTTATCATTCTATATTTTCGATAAGTGGCATCTCTCTTTAGAGTAGCCTATCCACCTTTATTTTTCGATAAGTGGCATCTCCCTTTTGATAAGCTTATCCACCTTTATTTTCGATAAGTGGAATCTCTCTTTCGAGAAGCTTATCCACCTTTATTTTCGATAAGTGGAATCTCTCTTTCGAGAAGCTTATCCACCTTTATTTTTAATAAGTGGCATCTCTCTTTCGAGTAGATTAACCACCTTTATTTTCAATAAGTGGCATCTGTCTTTTGAGAAGCTTATCCACCTTTATTTTCGATAAGTGGCATCTCTCTTTTAGGTAGGTTATCCTCCTTTATTTTCGATTAGTGGCATCTGTCTTTCGTAAAGCTTATTCACCTTTATTTTTGATAAGTGGCATCTCTCTTTCGAGAAGCTTATCCACCTTTATTTTGATAAGTGGCATCTCTCTTTTAGGTAGGTTATCCTCCTTTATTTTCGATTAGTGGCATCTGTCTTTCGTAAAGCTTATTCACCTTTATTTTTGATAAGTGGCATCTCTCTTTCGAGAAGCTTATCCACCTTTATTTTCGATAAGTGACATCTCTCTTTCGAGAAGCTTATCCACCTTTATTTTCGATAAGTGGCATCTCTCTTTCGAGAAGCTTATCCACCTTTATTTTCGATAAGTGGCATCTCTCTTTCGAGAAGCTTATCCACCTTTATTTTCGATAAGTGGCATCTCTCTTTCGAGAAGCTTATCCACCTTTATTTATGATAAGTGTCATCTCTCTTTAGAGAAGCTTATCTACCGTTATTTTCGATAAGTGGCATCTCTCTTTCAAGAAGCTTATCCACCTTTATTTATGATAAGTGGCATCTCTCTTTAGAGAAGCTTATCTACCGTTATTTTCGATAAGTGGAATCTCTCTTTCGAGAAGCTTATCCACCTTTATTTTCGATAAGTGGATTCTCTCTTTCGAGAATCTTATCCATCTTTATTTTCGATAAGTGGCATCTCTCTTTCGAGTAGCTTATCCACCTTTATTTTTCGATAAGTGGCATCTCTCTTTTGAGAAGCTTATCCACCTTTATTTATGATAAGTGGCATCTCTCTTTAGAGAAGCTTATCTACCGTTATTTTCGATATGTGGCATCTCTCTTTCGAGAAGCTTATCCACCTTTATTTTCGATAAGTGGAATCTCTATTTCGAGAAGCTTATCCATCTTTATTTTCGATAAGTGGAATCTCTCTTTCGAGAAGCTTATCCACCTTTATTTTCGATAAGTGGCATCTCTCTTTCGAGAAGCTTATCCACCTTTATTTTTGACAATTGGCATCTCACTTTCGAGAAGCTTATCCACCTATATTTCGAATAAGTGGCATCTCTCTTTCGAGAAGCTTATCCCCCTTTATTTTCGATAAGTGGCATCTCTCTTTCGAGAAGCTTATCCACCTTTATTTTCGATAAGTGGCATCTCTCTTACGAGAAGCTTATCCACCTTTATTTTCGATATGTGGCATCTCTCTTTCGAGAAGCTTATCCACCTTTATTTTTGATAAGTGGCATCTCTCTTTCGAGAAGCTTATCCACCTTTATTTATGATAAGTTTCATCTCTCTTTAGAGAAGCTTATCTACCGTTATTTTCGATAAGTGGCATCACTCTTTCGAGAAGCTTATCCACCTTTATTTATGATAAGTGGCATCTCTCTTTAGAGAAACTTATCTACCGTTATTTTCGATAAGTGGCATCTCTCTTTCGAGAAGCTTATCCACCGTTATTTTCGATAAGTGAAATCTCTCTTTCGAGAAGCTAATCCATCGTTATTTTCGATAAGTGGCATCTCTCTTTCGAGAAGCTTATCCACCTTTATTTTCGATAAGTGGAATCTCTCTTTCGAGAAGCTTATCCACCTTTATTTTCAATAAGTGGCATCTCTCTTTCGAGTATATTAACCACCTTTATTTTTAATAAGTGGCATCTGTCTTTTGAGAAGCTTATCCACCTTTATTTTTGATAAGTGGCATCTCTCTTTCGAGAAGCTTATCCTCCTTTATTTTCGATAAGTGGCATCTCTCTTTCGAGTAGCTTATCCACCTTTATTTTCGATAAGTGGCATCTCTCTTTCGAGAAGCTTATCCACCTTTATTTTCGATATGTGGCATCTCTCTTTCGAGAAGCTTATCCACCTTTATTTTTGATAAGTGGCATCTCTCTTTCGAGAAGCTTATCCACCTTTATTTATGATAAGTTTCATCTCTCTTTAGAGAAGCTTATCTACCGTTATTTTCGATAAGTGGCATCACTCTTTCGAGAAGCTTATCCACCTTTATTTATGATAAGTGGCATCTCTCTTTAGAGAAACTTATCTACCGTTATTTTCGATAAGTGGCATCTCTCTTTCGAGAAGCTTATCCACCGTTATTTTCGATAAGTGAAATCTCTCTTTCGAGAAGCTAATCCATCTTTATTTTCTATAAGTGGCATCTCTCTTTCGAGTAGCTAATCCACCTTTATTTTCGATAAGTGGCATCTCTCTTTCGAGAAGCTTATCCACCTTTATTTTCAATAAGTGACATCTGTCTTTTGAGAAGCTTATCCACCTTTATTTTCGATAAGTGCCATCTCTCTTTTGAGAAGCTTATCCTCCTTTATTTTCGATAAGTGGCATCTCTCTTTCGAGAAGCTTATCCACCTTTATTTTCGATAAGTGGAATCTCTCTTTCGAGAAGGTTATCCACGTTTATTTTCGATAAGTGGCATCTCTCTTTCGAGAAGCTTATCCACCTTTATTTATGATAAGTGTCATCTCTCTTTAGAGAAGCTTATCTATCGTTATTTTCGATAAGTGGCATCTCTCTTTCGAGAAGCTTATCCACCTTTATTTATGATAAGTGGCATCTCTCTTTAGAGAAGCTTATCTACCGTTATTTTCGATAAGTGGCATCTCTCTTTAGAGAAGCTTATCCACCTTTATTTTCGATAAGTGGATTCTCTCTTTCGAGAAGTTTATCATTCTATATTTTCGATAAGTGGCATCTCTCTTTAGAGTAGCTTATCCACCTTTATTTTTCGATAAGTGGCATCTCTCTTTTGAGAAGCTTATCCACCTTTATTTATGATAAGTGGCATCTCTCTTTAGAGAAGCTTATCTACCGTTATTTTCGATAAGTGGCATCTCTCTTTCGAGAAGCTTATCCACCTTTATTTTCGATAAGTGGAATCTCTCTTTCGAGAAGCTTATCCATCTTTATTTTCGATAAGTGGAATCTCTCTTTCGAGAAGCTTATCCACCTTTATTTTCGATAAGTGGCATCTCTCTTTCGAGAAGCTTATCCACCTTTATTTTTGACAATTGGCATCTCACTTTCGAGAAGCTTATCCACCTATATTTCGAATAAGTGGCATCTCTCTTTCGAGAAGCTTATCCCCCTTTATTTTCGATAAGTGGCATCTCTCTTTCGAGAAGCTTATCCACCTTTATTTTCGATAAGTCGCATCTCTCTTTCGAGAAGCTTATCCACCTTTATTTTCGATATGTGGCATCTCTCTTTCGAGAAGCTTATCCACCTTTATTTTTGATAAGTGGCATCTCTCTTTCGAGAAGCTTATCCACCTTTATTTATGATAAGTTTCATCTCTCTTTAGAGAAGCTTATCTACCGTTATTTTCGATAAGTGGCATCACTCTTTCGAGAAGCTTATCCACCTTTATTTATGATAAGTGGCATCTCTCTTTAGAGAAACTTATCTACCGTTATTTTCGATAAGTGGCATCTCTCTTTCGAGAAGCTTATCCACCGTTATTTTCGATAAGTGAAATCTCTCTTTCGAGAAGCTAATCCATATTTATTTTCGATAAGTGGCATCTCTCTTTCGAGTAGCTAATCCACCTTTATTTTCGATAAGTGGCATCTCTCTTTCGAGAAGCTTATCCACCTTTATTTTCAATAAGTGACATCTGTCTTTTGAGAAGCTTATCCACCTTTATTTTCGATAAGTGGCATCTCTCTTTTGAGAAGCTTATCCTCCTTTATTTTCGATAAGTGGCATCTCTCTTTCGAGAAGCTTATCCACCTTTATTTTCGATAAGTGGAATCTCTCTTTCGAGAAGCTTATCCACGTTTATTTTCGATAAGTGGCATCTCTCTTTCGAGAAGCTTATCCACCTTTATTTATGATAAGTGTCATCTCTCTTTAGAGAAGCTTATCTACCGTTATTTTCGATAAGTGGCATCTCTCTTTCGAGAAGCTTATCCACCTTTATTTATGATAAGTGGCATCTCTCTTTAGAGAAGCTTATCTACCGTTATTTTCGATAAGTGGAATCTCTCTTTCGAGAAGCTTATCCACCTTTATTTTCGATAAGTGGATTCTCTCTTTCGAGAAGCTTATCCATCTTTATTTTCGATAAGTGGCATCTCTCTTTCGAGTAGCTTATCCACCTTTATTTTTCGATAAGTGGCATCTCTCTTTTGAGAAGCTTATCCACCTTTATTTATGATAAGTGGCATCTCTCTTTAGAGAAGCTTATCTACCGTTATTTTCGATAAGTGGCATCTCTCTTTCGAGAAGCTTATCCACCTTTATTTTCGATAAGTGGAATCTCTCTTTCGAGAAGCTTATCCATCTTTATTTTCGATAAGTGGAATCTCTCTTTCGAGAAGCTTATCCACCTTTATTTTCGATAAGTGGCATCTCTCTTTCGAGAAGCTTATCCACCTTTATTTTTGACAATTGGCATCTCACTTTCGAGAAGCTTATCCACCTATATTTCGAATAAGTGGCATCTCTCTTTCGAGAAGCTTATCCCCCTTTATTTTCGATAAGTGGCATCTCTCTTTCGAGAAGCTTATCCACCTTTATTTTCGATAAGTGGCATCTCTCTTTCGAGAAGCTTATCCACCTTTATTTTCGATATGTGGCATCTCTCTTTCGAGAAGCTTATCCACCTTTATTTTTGATAAGTGGCATCTCTCTTTCGAGAAGCTTATCCACCTTTATTTATGATAAGTTTCATCTCTCTTTAGAGAAGCTTATCTACCGTTATTTTCGATAAGTGGCATCACTCTTTCGAGAAGCTTATCCACCTTTATTTATGATAAGTGGTATCTCTCTTTAGAGAAACTTATCTACCGTTATTTTCGATAAGTGGCATCTCTCTTTCGAGAAGCTTATCCACCGTTATTTTCGATAAGTGAAATCTCTCTTTCGAGAAGCTAATCCATCTTTATTTTCGATAAGTGGCATCTCTCTTTCGAGTAGCTAATCCACCTTTATTTTCGATAAGTGGCATCTCTCTTTCGAGAAGCTTATCCACCTTTATTTTCAATAAGTGACATCTGTCTTTTGAGAAGCTTATCCACCTTTATTTTCGATAAGTGGCATCTCTCTTTTGAGAAGCTTATCCTCCTTTATTTTTGATAAGTGGCATCTCTCTTTCGAGAAGCTTATCCACCTTTATTTTCGATAAGTGGAATCTCTCTTTCGAGAAGCTTATCCACGTTTATTTTCGATAAGTGGCATCTCTCTTTCGAGAAGCTTATCCACCTTTATTTATGATAAGTGTCATCTCTCTTTAGAGAAGCTTATCTATCGTTATTTTCGATAAGTGGCATCTCTCTTTCGAGAAGCTTATCCACCTTTATTTATGATAAGTGGCATCTCTCTTTAGAGAAGCTTATCTACCGTTATTTTCGATAAGTGGAATCTCTCTTTAGAGAAGCTTATCCACCTTTATTTTCGATAAGTGGATTCTCTCTTTCGAGAAGTTTATCATTCTATATTTTCGATAAGTGGCATCTCTCTTTAGAGTAGCTTATCCACCTTTATTTTTCGATAAGTGGCATCTCCCTTTTGATAAGCTTATCCACCTTTATTTTCGATAAGTGGAATCTCTCTTTCGAGAAGCTTATCCACCTTTATTTTCGATAAGTGGAATCTCTCTTTCGAGAAGCTTATCCACCTTTATTTTTGATAATTGGCATCTCACTTTCGAGAAGCTTATCCACATTTATTTCTGATAAGTGGCATCTCTCTTTCCGAGAAGCTTATCCACCTTTATTTTCGATAAGTGGCATCTCTCTTTCGAGAAGCTTATCCACCTTTATTTTCGATAAGTGGAATCTCTCTTTCGAGAAGCTTATCCACCTTTATTTTCAATAAGTGGCATCTCTCTTTCGAGTAGATTAACCACCTTTATTTTCAATAAGTGGCATCTGTCTTTTGAGAAGCTTATCCACCTTTATTTTCGATAAGTGGCATCTCTCTTTCGAGTAGCTTATCCACCTTTATTTTCGATAAGTGGCATCTCTCTTTCGAGAAGCTTATCCACCTTTATTTTCGATATGTGGCATCTCTCTTTCGAGAAGCTTATCCACCTTTATTTTTGATAAGTGGCATCTCTCTTTCGAGAAGCTTATCCACCTTTATTTATAATAAGTGTCATCTCTCTTTAGAGAAGCTTCTCTACCGTTATTTTCGATAAGTGGCATCTGTCTTTCGAGAAGCTTATCCACCTTTATTTATGATAAGTGGCATCTCTCTTTAGAGAAGCTTATCTACCGTTATTTTCGATAAGTGGCATCTCTCTTTCGAGTAGCTAATCCACCTTTATTTTCGATAAGTGGCATCTCTCTTTCGATAAGCTTATCCACCTTTATTTTCGATAAGTGGAATCTCTCTTTCGAGAAGCTTATCCACCTTTATTTTTGATAATTGGCATCTCACTTTCGAGAAGCGTATCCACATTTATTTCTGATAAGTGGCATCTCTCTTTCCGAGAAGCTTATCCACCTTTATTTTCGATAAGTGGCATCTCTCTTTCGAGAAGCTTATCCACCTTTATTTTCGATAAGTGGAATCTCTCTTTCGAGAAGCTTATCCACCTTTATTTTCAATAAGTGGCATCTCTCTTTCGAGTAGATTAACCACCTTTATTTTCAATAAGTGGCATCTGTCTTTTGAGAAGCTTATCCACCTTTATTTTCTATAAGTGGCATCTCTCTTTCGAGTAGCTTATCCACCTTTATTTTCGATAAGTGGCATCTCTCTTTCGAGAAGCTTATCCACCTTTATTTTCGATATGTGGCATCTCTCTTTCGAGAAGCTTATCCACCTTTATTTTTGATAAGTGGCATCTCTCTTTCGAGAAGCTTATCCACCTTTATTTATGATAAGTGTCATCTCTCTTTAGAGAAGCTTCTCTACCGTTATTTTCGATAAGTGGCATCTGTCTTTCGAGAAGCTTATCCACCTTTATTTATGATAAGTGGCATCTCTCTTTAGAGAAGCTTATCTACCGTTATTTTCGATAAGTGGCATCTCTCTTTCGAGAAGCTTATCCACCTTTATTTTCGATAAGTGGAATCTCTCTTTCGAGAAGCTTATCCACCTTTATTTTCGATAAGTGGCATCTCTCTTTCGAGAAGCTTATCCACCTTTATTTTTGACAATTGGCATCTCACTTTCGAGAAACTTATCCACCTTTATTTCGAATAAGTGGCATCTCTCTTTCGAGAAGCTTATCCACCTTTATTTTCGATAAGTGGCATCTCTCTTTCGAGAAGCTTATCAACCTTTATTTTCGATAAGTGGAATCTCTCTTTCGAGAAGCTTATCCACCTTTATTTTCAATAAGTGGCATCGCTCTTTCGAGTAGATTAACCACCTTTATTTTAAATAAGTGGCATCGGTCTTTTGAGAAGCTTATCCACCTTTATTTTCGATAAGTGGCATCTCTCTTTTAGGTAGGTTATCCTCCTTTATTTTCGATTAGTGGCATCTGTCTTTCGTAAAGCTTATTCACCTTTATTTTTGATAAGTGGCATCTCTCTTTCGAGAAGCTTATCCACCTTTATTTTTGATAAGTGGCATCTCTCTTTTAGGTAGGTTATCCTCCTTTATTTTCGATTAGTGGCATCTGTCTTTCGTAAAGCTTATTCACCTTTATTTTTGATAAGTGGCATCTCTCTTTCGAGAAGCTTATCCACCTTTATTTTCGATAAGTGACATCTCTCTTTCGAGAAGCTTATCCACCTTTATTTTCGATAAGTGGCATCTCTCTTTCGAGAAGCTTATCCACCTTTATTTTCGATAAGTGGCATCTCTCTTTCGAGAAGCTTATCCACCTTTATTTTCGATAAGTGGCATCTCTCTTTCGAGAAGCTTATCCACCTTTATTTATGATAAGTGTCATCTCTCTTTAGAGAAGCTTATCTACCATTATTTTCGATAAGTGGCATCTCTCTTTCGAGAAGCTTATCCACCTTTATTTATGATAAGTGGCATCTCTCTTTAGAGAAGCTTATCTACCGTTATTTTCGATAAGTGGAATCTCTCTTTCGAGAAGCTTATCCACCTTTATTTTCGATAAGTGGATTCTCTCTTTCGAGAAGCTTATCCATCTTTATTTTCGATAAGTGGCATCTCTCTTTCGAGTAGCTTATCCACCTTTATTTTTCGATAAGTGGCATCTCTCTTTTGAGAAGCTTATCCACCTTTATTTATGATAAGTGGCATCTCTCTTTAGAGAAGCTTATCTACCGTTATTTTCGATAAGTGGCATCTCTCTTTCGAGAAGCTTATCCACCTTTATTTTCGATAAGTGGAATCTCTCTTTAGAGAAGCTTATCCATCTTTATTTTCGATAAGTGGAATCTCTCTTTCGAGAAGCTTATCCACCTTTATTTTCGATAAGTGGCATCTCTCTTTCGAGAAGCTTATCCACCTTTATTTTTGACAATTGGCATCTCACTTTCGAGAAGCTTATCCACCTATATTTCGAATAAGTGGCATCTATCTTTCGAGAAGCTTATCCACCTTTATTTTTGATAAGTGGCATCTCTCTTTCGAGAAGCTTATCCACCTTTATTTTCGATAAGTGGAATCTCTCTTTCGAGAAGCTTATCCACCTTTATTTTCAATAAGTGGCATCGCTCTTTCGAGTTGATTAACCACCTTTATTTTAAATAAGTGGCATCTGTATTTTGAGAAGCTTATCCACCTTTATTTTCGATAAGTGGCATCTCTCTTTTGAGAAGCTTATCCACCTTTATTTATGATAAGTGGCATCTCTCTTTAGAGAAGCTTATCTACCGTTATTTTCGATAAGTGGCATCTCTCTTTCGAGAAGCTTATCCACCTTTATTTTCGATAAGTGGAATCTCTCTTTCGAGAAGCTTATCCATCTTTATTTTCGATAAGTGGAATCTCTCTTTCGAGAAGCTTATCCACCTTTATTTTCGATAAGTGGCATCTCTCTTTCGAGAAGCTTATCCACCTTTATTTTTGACAATTGGCATCTCACTTTCGAGAAGCTTATCGACCTATATTTCGAATAAGTGGCATCTATCTTTCGAGAAGCTTATCCACCTTTATTTTCGATAAGTGGCATCTCTCTTTCGAGAAGCTTATCCACCTTTATTTTCGATAAGTGGAATCTCTCTTTCGAGAAGCTTATCCACCTTTATTTTCAATAAGTGGCATCGCTCTTTCGAGTTGATTAACCACCTTTATTTTTAATAAGTGGCATCTGTATTTTGAGAAGCTTATCCACCTTTATTTTCGATAAGTGGCATCTCTCTTTTAGGTAGGTTATCCTCCTTTATTTTCGATTAGTGGCATCTGTCTTTCGTAAAGCTTATTCACCTTTATTTTTGATAAGTGGCATCTCTCTTTCGAGAAGCTTATCCACCTTTATTTTCGATAAGTGGCATCTCTCTTTTAGGTAGGTTATCCTCCTTTATTTTCGATTAGTGGCATCTGCCTTTCGTAAAGCTTATTCACCTTTATTTTTGATAAGTGGCATCTCTCTTTCGAGAAGCTTATCCACCTTTATTTTCGATAAGTGACATCTCTCTTTCGAGAAGCTTATCCACCTTTATTTTCGATAAGTGGCATCTCTCTTTCGAGAAGCTTATCCACCTTTATTTTCGATAAGTGGCATCTCTCTTTCGAGAAGCTTATCCACCTTTATTTTCGATAAGTGGCATCTCTCTTTCGAGAAGCTTATCCACCTTTATTTATGATAAGTGGCATCTCTCTTTAGAGAAGCTTATCTACCGTTATTTTCGATAAGTGGCATCTCTCTTTCGAGAAGCTTATCCACCTTTATTTATGATAAGTGGCATCTCTCTTTAGAGAAGCTTATCTACCGTTATTTTCGATAAGTGGAATCTCTCTTTCGAGAAGCTTATCCACCTTTATTTTCGATAAGTGGATTCTCTCTTTCGAGAAGCTTATCCATCTTTATTTTCGATAAGTGGCATCTCTCTTTCGAGTAGCTTATCCACCTTTATTTTTCGAAAAGTGGCATCTCTCTTTTGAGAAGCTTATCCACCTTTATTTATGATAAGTGGCATCTCTCTTTAGAGAAGCTTATCTACCGTTATTTTCGATAAGTGGCATCTCTCTTTCGAGAAGCTTATCCACCGTTATTTTCGATAAGTGGAATCTCTCTTTCGAGAAGCTAATCCATCTTTATTTTCGATAAGTGGCATCTCTCTTTCGAGTAGCTAATCCACCTTTATTTTCGATAAGTGGCATCTCTCTTTCGAGAAGCTTATCCACCTTTATTTTCAATAAGTGGCATCTGTCTTTTGTGAAGCTTATCCACCTTTATTTTCGATAAGTGGCATCTCTCTTTCGAGAAGCTTATCCTCCTTTATTTTCGATAAGTGGCATCTCTCTTTCGAGAAGCTTATCCACCTTTATTTTCGATAAGTGGAATCTCTCTTTCGAGAAGCTTATCCACGTTTATTTTCGATAAGTGGCATCTCTCTTTCGAGAAGCTTATCCACCTTTATTTATGATAAGTGTCATCTCTCTTTAGAGAAGCTTATCTACCGTTATTTTCGATAAGTGGCATCTCTCTTTCGAGAAGCTTATCCACCTTTATTTATGATAAGTGGCATCTCTCTTTAGAGAAGCTTATCTACCGTTATTTTCGATAAGTGGAATCTCTCTTTCGAGAAGCTTATCCACCTTTATTTTCGATAAGTGGATTCTCTCTTTCGAGAAGTTTATCCGTCTTTATTTTCGATAAGTGGCATCTCTCTTTAGAGTAGCTTATCCACCTTTATTTTTCGATAAGTGGCATCTCTCTTTTGAGAAGCTTATCCACCTTTATTTTCGATAAGTGGAATCTCTCTTTCGAGAAGCTTATCCACCTTTATTTTCGATAAGTGGAATCTCTCTTTCGAGAAGCTTATCAACCTTTATTTTTGATAATTGGCATCTCACTTTCGAGAAGCTTATCCACCTTTATTTCTGATAAGTGGCATCTCTCTTTCCGAGAAGCTTATCCACCTTTATTTTCGATAAGTGGCATCTCTCTTTCGAGAAGCTTATCCACCTTTATTTTCGATAAGTGGAATCTCTCTTTCGAGAAGCTTATCCACCTTTATTTTCAATAAGTGGAATCTCTCTTTCGAGTAGATTAACCACCTTTATTTTCAATAAGTGGCATCTGTCTTTTGAGAAGCTTATCCACCTTTATTTTCGATAAGTGGCATCTCTCTTTCGAGTAGCTTATCCACCTTTATTTTCGATAATTGGCATCTCTTTTTCGAGAAGCTTATCCACCTTTATTTTCGATATGTGGCATCTCTCTTTCGAGAAGCTTATCCACCTTTATTTTTGATAAGTGGCATCTCTCTTTCGAGCAGCTTATCCACCTTTATTTATGATAAGTGTCATCTCTCTTTAGAGAAGCTTTTGTACCGTTATTTTCGATAAGTGGCATCTGTCTTTCGAGAAGCTTATCCACCTTTATTTATGATAAGTGGCATCTCTCTTTAGAGAAGCTTATCTACCGTTATTTTCGATAAGTGGCATCTCTCTTTCGAGAAGCTTATCCACCTTTATTTTCGATAAGTGGAATCTCTCTTTCGAGAAGCTTATCCATCTTTATTTTCGATAAGTGGAATCTCTCTTTCGAGAAGCTTATCCACCTTTATTTTTGATAAGTGGCATCTCTCTTTCGAGAAGCTTATCCACCTTTATTTTTGACAATTGGCATCTCACTTTCGAGAAGCTTATCCACCTTTATTTCGAATAAGTGGCATCTCTCTTTCGAGAAGCTAATCCACCTTTATTTTCGATAAGTGGCATCTCTCTTTCGAGAAGCTTATCCACCTTTATTTTCGATAAGTGGCATCTCTCTTTAGAGTAGCTTATCCACCTTTATTTTTCGATAAGTGGCATCTCTCTTTTGAGAAGCTTATCCACCTTTATTTTCGATAAGTGGAATCTCTCTTTCGAGAAGCTTATCCACCTTTATTTTCGATAAGTGGAATCTCTCTTTTAGGTAGGTTATCCTCCTTTATTTTCGATTAGTGGCATCTATCTTTCGTAAAGCTTATTCACCTTTATTTTTGATAAGTGGCATCTCTCTTTCGAGAAGCTTATCCACCTTTATTTTCGATAAGTGGCATCTCTCTTTTAGGTAGGTTATCCTCCTTTATTTTCGATTAGTGGCATCTGTCTTTCGTAAAGCTTATTCACCTTTATTTTTGATAAGTGGCATCTCTCTTTCGAGAAGCTTATCCACCTTTATTTTCGATAAGTGACATCTCTCTTTCGAGAAGCTTATCCACCTTTATTTTCAATAAGTGGCATCTCTCTTTCGAGAAGCTTATCCACCTTTATTTTCGATAAGTGGCATCTCTCTTTCGAGAAGCTTATCCACCTTTATTTTCGATAAGTGGCATCTCTCTTTAGAGAAGCTTATCCACCTTTATTTATGATAAGTGTCATCTCTCTTTAGAGAAGCTTATTTACTGTTATTTTCGATAAGTGGCATCTCTCTTTCGTGAAGCTTATCCACCTTTATTTATGATAAGTGGCATCTCTCTTTAGAGAAGCTTATCTACCGTTATTTTCGATAAGTGGCATCTCTCTTTCGAGAAGCTTATCCACCGTTATTTTCGATAAGTGGAATCTCTCTTTCGAGAAGCTAATCCATCTTTATTTTCGATAAGTGGCATCTCTCTTTCGAGTAGCTAATCCACCTTTATTTTCGATAAGTGGCATCTCTCTTTCGAGAAGCTTATCCACCTTTATTTTCAATAAGTGGCATCTGTCTTTTGAGAAGCTTATCCACCTTTATTTTCGATAAGTGGCATCTCTCTTTCGAGAAGCTTATCCTCCTTTATTTTCGATAAGTGGCATCTCTCTTTCGAGAAGCTTATCCACCTTTATTTTCGATAAGTGGAATCTCTCTTTCGAGAAGCTTATCCACGTTTATTTTCGATAAGTGACATCTCTCTTTCGAGAAGCTTATCCACCTTTATTTATGATAAGTGTCATCTCTCTTTAGAGAAGCTTATCTACCGTTATTTTCGATAAGTGGCATCTCTCTTTCGAGAAGCTTATCCACCTTTATTTATGATAAGTGGCATCTCTCTTTAGAGAAGCTTATCTACCGTTATTTTCGATAAGTGGAATCTCTCTTTCGAGAAGCTTATCCACCTTTATTTTCGATAAGTGGATTCTCTCTTTCGAGAAGTTTATCCGTCTTTATTTTCGATAAGTGGCATCTCTCTTTAGAGTAGCTTATCCACCTTTATTTTTCGATAAGTGGCATCTCTCTTTTGAGAAGCTTATCCACCTTTATTTTCGATAAGTGGAATCTCTCTTTCGAGAAGCTTATCCACCTTTATTTTCGATAAGTGGAATCTCTCTTTCGAGAAGCTTATCAACCTTTATTTTTGATAATTGGCATCTCACTTTCGAGAAGCTTATCCACCTTTATTTCTGATAAGTGGCATCTCTCTTTCCGAGAAGCTTATCCACCTTTATTTTCGATAAGTGGCATCTCTCTTTCGAGAAGCTTATCCACCTTTATTTTGGATAAGTGGAATCTCTCTTTCGAGAGGCTTATCCACCTTTATTTTCAATAAGTGGAATCTCTCTTTCGAGTAGATTAACCACCTTTATTTTCAATAAGTGGCATCTGTCTTTTGAGAAGCTTATCCACCTTTATTTTCGATAAGTGGCATCTCTCTTTCGAGTAGCTTATCCACCTTTATTTTCGATAAGTGGCATCTCTCTTTCGAGAAGCTTATCCACCTTTATTTTTGATATGTGGCATCTCTCTTTCGAGAAGCTTATCCACCTTTATTTTTGATAAGTGGCATCTCTCTTTCGAGCAGCTTATCCACCTTTATTTATGATAAGTGTCATCTCTCTTTAGAGAAGCTTTTGTACCATTATTTTCGATAAGTGGCATCTGTCTTTCGAGAAGCTTATCCACCTTTATTTATGATAAGTGGCATCTCTCTTTAGAGAAGCTTATCTACCGTTATTTTCGATAAGTGGCATCTCTCTTTCGAGAAGCTTATCCACCTTTATTTTCGATAAGTGGAATCTCTCTTTCGAGAAGCTTATCCATCTTTATTTTCGATAAGTGGAATCTCTCTTTCGAGAAGCTTATCCACCTTTATTTTTGATAAGTGGCATCTCTCTTTCGAGAAGCTTATCCACCTTTATTTTCGATAAGTGACATCTCTCTTTCGAGAAGCTTATCCACCTTTATTTTCAATAAGTGGCATCTCTATTTCGAGAAGCTTATCCACCTTTATTTTCGATAAGTGGCATCTCTCTTTCGAGAAGCTTATCCACCTTTATTTTCGATAAGTGGCATCTCTCTTTCGAGAAGCTTATCCACCTTTATTTATGATAAGTGTCATATCTCTTTAGAGAAGCTTATTTACTGTTATTTTCGATAAGTGGCATCTCTCTTTCGTGAAGCTTATCCACCTTTATTTATGATAAGTGGCATCTCTCTTTAGAGAAGCTTATCTACCGTTATTTTCGATAAGTGGCATCTCTCTTTCGAGAAGCTTATCCACCTTTATTTTCGATAAGTGGAATCTCTCTTTCGAGAAGCTAATCCATCTTTATTTTCGATAAGTGGCATCTCTCTTTCGAGTAGCTAATCCACCTTTATTTTCGATAAGTGGCATCTCTCTTTCGAGAAGCTTATCCACCTTTATTTTCAATAAGTGGCATCTGTCTTTTGAGAAGCTTATCCACCTTTATTTTCGATAAGTGGCATCTCTCTTTCGAGAAGCTTATCCTCCTTTATTTTCGATAAGTGGCACCTCTCTTTCGAGAAGCTTATCCACCTTTATTTTCGATAAGTGGAATCTCTCTTTCGAGAAGCTTATCCACGTTTATTTTCGATAAGTGACATCTCTCTTTCGAGAAGCTTATCCACCTTTATTTATGATAAGTGTCATCTCTCTTTAGAGAAGCTTATCTACCGTTATTTTCGATAAGTGGCATCTCTCTTTCGAGAAGCTTATCCACCTTTATTTATGATAAGTGGCATCTCTCTTTAGAGAAGCTTATCTACCGTTATTTTCGATAAGTGGAATCTCTCTTTCGAGAAGCTTATCCACCTTTATTTTCGATAAGTGGATTCTCTCTTTCGAGAAGTTTATCCGTCTTTATTTTCGATAAGTGGCATCTCTCTTTAGAGTAGCTTATCCACCTTTATTTTTCGATAAGTGGCATCTCTCTTTTGAGAAGCTTATCCACCTTTATTTTCGATAAGTGGAATCTCTCTTTCGAGAAGCTTATCCACCTTTATTTTCGATAAGTGGAATCTCTCTTTCGAGAAGCTTATCAACCTTTATTTTTGATAATTGGCATCTCACTTTCGAGAAGCTTATCCACCTTTATTTCTGATAAGTGGCATCTCTCTTTCCGAGAAGCTTATCCACCTTTATTTTCGATAAGTGGCATCTCTCTTTCGAGAAGCTTATCCACCTTTATTTTCGATAAGTGGAATCTCTCTTTCGAGAAGCTTATCCACCTTTATTTTCAATAAGTGGAATCTCTCTTTCGAGTAGATTAACCACCTTTATTTTCAATAAGTGGCATCTGTCTTTTGAGAAGCTTATCCACCTTTATTTTCGATAAGTGGCATCTCTCTTTCGAGTAGCTTATCCACCTTTATTTTCGATAAGTGGCATCTCTCTTTCGAGAAGCTTATCCACCTTTATTTTTGATATGTGGCATCTCTCTTTCGAGAAGCTTATCCACCTTTATTTTTGATAAGTGGCATCTCTCTTTCGAGCAGCTTATCCACCTTTATTTATGATAAGTGTCATCTCTCTTTAGAGAAGCTTTTGTACCATTATTTTCGATAAGTGGCATCTGTCTTTCGAGAAGCTTATCCACCTTTATTTATGATAAGTGGCATCTCTCTTTAGAGAAGCTTATCTACCGTTATTTTCGATAAGTGGCATCTCTCTTTCGAGAAGCTTATCCACCTTTATTTTCGATAAGTGGAATCTCTCTTTCGAGAAGCTTATCCATCTTTATTTTCGATAAGTGGAATCTCTCTTTCGAGAAGCTTATCCACCTTTATTTTTGATAAGTGGCATCTCTCTTTCGAGAAGCTTATCCACCTTTATTTTTGACAATTGGCATCTCACTTTCGAGAAGCTTATCCACCTTTATTTCGAATAAGTGGCATCTCTCTTTCGAGAAGCTTATCCACCTTTATTTTAGATAAGTGGCATCTCTCTTTCGAGAAGCTTATCCACCTTTATTTTCGATAAGTGGAATCTCTCTTTCGAGAAGCTTATCCACCTTTATTTTCAATAAGTGGCATCGCTCTTTCGAGTAGATTAACCACCTTTATTTTAAATAAGTGGCATCTGTCTTTTGAGAAGCTTATCCACCTTTATTTTCGATAAGTGGCATCTCTCTTTTAGGTAGGTTATCCTCCTTTATTTTCGATTAGTGGCATCTGTCTTTCGTAAAGCTTATTCACCTTTATTTTTGATAAGTGGCATCTCTCTTTCGAGAAGCTTATCCACCTTTATTTTCGATAAGTGGCATCTCTCTTTTAGGTAGGTTATCCTCCTTTATTTTCGATTAGTGGCATCTGTCTTTCGTAAAGCTTATTCACCTTTATTTTTGATAAGTGGCATCTCTCTTTCGAGAAGCTTATCCACCTTTATTTTCGATAAGTGACATCTCTCTTTCGAGAAGCTTATCCACCTTTATTTTCAATAACTGGCATCTCTCTTTCGAGAAGCTTATCCACCTTTATTTTCGATAAGTGGCATCTCTCTTTCGAGAAGCTTATCCACCTTTATTTTCGATAAGTGGCATCTCTCTTTCGAGAAGCTTATCCACCTTTATTTTCGATATGTGGCATCTCTCTTTCGAGAAGCTTATCCACCTTTATTTTTGATAAGTGGCATCTCTCTTTCGAGAAGCTTATCCACCTTTATTTATGATAAGTTTCATCTCTCTTTAGAGAAGCTTATCTACCGTTATTTTCGATAAGTGGCATCACTCTTTCGAGAAGCTTATCCACCTTTATTTATGATAAGTGGCATCTCTCTTTAGAGAAACTTATCTACCGTTATTTTCGATAAGTGGCATCTCTCTTTCGAGAAGCTTATCCACCTTTATTTTCGATAAGTGGAATCTCTCTTTCGAGAAGCTTATCCATATTTATTTTTGATAAGTGGCATCTCTCTTTCGAGTAGCTAATCCACCTTTATTTTCGATAAGTGGCATCTCTCTTTCGAGAAGCTTATCCACCTTTATTTTCGATAAGAGGAATCTCTCTTTCGAGAAGCTTATCCACCTTTATTTTCGATAAGTGGCATCTCTCTTTCGAGAAGCTTATCCACCTTTATTTTTGATAATTGGCATCTCACTTTTGAGAAGCTAATCCACCTTTATTTCTAATAAGTGGCATCTCTGTTTCGAGAAGCTTATCCACCTTTATTTTCGATAAGTGGAATCTCTCTTTTGAGAAGCTTATCCACCTTTATTTTCAATAAGTGGCATCGCTCTTTCGAGTAGATTAACCACCTTTATTTTAAATAAGTGGCATCTGTCTTTTGAGAAGCTTATCCACCTTTATTTTCGATAAGTGGCATCTCTCTTTTAGGTAGGTTATCCTCCTTTATTTTCGATTAGTGGCATCTGTCTTTCGTAAAGCTTATTGACTTTTATTTTTGATAAGTGGCATCTCTCTTTCGAGAAGCTTATCCACCTTTATTTTCGATAAGTGGCATCTCTCTTTTAGGTAGGTTATCCTCCTTTATTTTCGATTAGTGGCATCTGTCTTTCGTAAAGCTTATTCACCTTTATTTTTGATAAGTGGCATCTCTCTTTCGAGAAGCTTATCCACCTTTATTTTCGATAAGTGACATCTCTCTTTCGAGAAGCTTATCCACCTTTATTTTCGATAAGTGGCATCTCTCTTTCGAGAAGCTTATCCACCTTTATTTTCGATAAGTGGCATCTCTCTTTCGAGAAGCTTATCCACCTTTATTTTTGATAAGTGGCATCTCTCTTTCGAGAAGCTTATCCACCTTTATTTATGATAAGTGTCATCTCTCTTTAGAGAAGCTTATCTACCGTTATTTTCGATAAGTGGCATCTCTCTTTCGAGAAGCTTATCCACCTTTATTTTTGATAAGTGGCATCTCTCTTTAGAGAAGCTTATCTACCGTTATTTTTGATAAGTGGAATATCTCTTTCGAGAAGCTTATCCACCTTTATTTTCGATAAGTGGATTCTCTCTTTCGAGAAGCTTATCCATCTTTATTTTCAATAAGTGGCATCTCTCTTTCGAGTAGCTTATCCACCTTTATTTTTCGATAAGTGGCATCTCTCTTTTGAGAAGCTTATCCACCTTTATTTATGATAAGTGGCATCTCTCTTTAGATAAGCTTATCTACCGTTATTTTCGATAAGTGACATCTCTCTTTCGAGAAGCTTATCCACCTTTATTTTCGATAAGTGGAATCTCTCTTTCGAGAAGCTTATCCACCTTTATTTTCAATAAGTGGCATCTCTCTTTCGAGTAGATTAACCACCTTTATTTTCAATAAGTGGCATCTGTCTTTTGAGAAGCTTATCCACCTTTATTTTCGATAAGTGGCATCTCTCTTTCGAGAAGCTTATCCTCCTTTATTTTCGATAAGTGGCATCTCTCTTTCGAGTAGCTTATCCACCTTTATTTTCGATAAGTGGCATCTCTCTTTCGAGAAGCTTATCCACCTTTATTTTCGATATGTGGCATCTCTCTTTCTAGAAGCTTATCCACCTTTGTTTTTGATAAGTGGCATCTCTCTTTCGAGAAGCTTATCCACCTTTATTTATGATAAGTTTCATCTCTCTTTAGAGAAGCTTATCTACCGTTATTTTCGATAAGTAGCATCACTCTTTCGAGAAGCTTATCCACCTTTATTTATGATAAGTGGCATCTCTCTTTAGAGAAACTTATCTACCGTTATTTTCGATAAGTGGCATCTCTCTTTCGAGAAGCTTATCCACCTTTATTTTCGATAAGTGGAATCTCTCTTTCGAGAAGCTTATCCATCTTTATTTTCGATAAGTGGCATCTCTCTTTCGAGTAGCTAATCCACCTTTATTTTCGATAAGTGGCATCTCTCTTTCGAGAAGCTTATCCACCTTTATTTTCGATAAGAGGAATCTCTCTTTCGAGAAGCTTATCCACCTTTATTTTCGATAAGTGGCATCTCTCTTTCGAGAAGCTTATCCACCTTTATTTTCGATATGTGGCATCTCTCTTTCTAGAAGCTTATCCACGTTTATTTTCGATAAGTGGCATCTCTCTTTTGAAAAGCTTATCCACCTTTATTTATGATAAGTGTCATCTCTCTTTAGAGAAGCTTATCTACCGTTATTTTCGATAAGTGGCATCTCTCTTTCGAGAAGCTTATCCACCTTTATTTATGATAAGCGGCATCTCCCTTTAGAGAAGCTTATCTACCGTTATGTTCGATAAGTGGAATCTCTCTTTCGAGAAGCTTATCCACCTTTATTTTCGATAAGTGGATTCTCTCTTTCGAGAAGTTTATCCGTCTTTATTTTCGATAAGTGGCATCTCTCTTTCGAGTAGCTTATCCACCTTTATTTTTCGATAAGTGGCATCTCTCTTTTGAGAAGCTTATCCACCTTTATTTTCGATAAGTGGAATCTCCCTTTCGAGAAGCTTATCCACCTTTATTTTCGATAAGTGGAATCTCTCTTTCGAGAAGCTTATCCACCTTTATTTTCAATAACTGGCATCTCTCTTTCGAGTAGATTAACCATCTTTATTTTCAATAAGTGGCATCTGTCTTTTGAGAAGCTTATCCACCTTTATTTTCGATAAGTGGCATCTCTCTTTCGAGTAGATTAACCACCTTTATTTTCAATAAGTGGCATCTGTCTTTTGAGAAGCTATCCACCTTTATTTTCAATAAGTGGCATCTCTCTTTCGAGAAGCTTATCTTCCTTTATTTTCGATAAGTGGCATCTCTCTTTCGAGTAGCTTATCCACCTTTATTTTCGATAAGTGGCATCTCTCTTTCGAGAAGCTTATCCACCTTTGTTTTCGATATGTGGCATCTCTCTTTCGAGAAGCTTATCCACCTTTATTTTTTATAAGTGGCATCTCTCTTTCGAGAAGCTTATCCACCTTTATTTATGATAAGTTTCATCTCTCTTTAGAGAATCTTATCTACCGTTATTTTCGATAAGTGGCATCACTCTTTCGAGAAGCTTATCCACCTTTATTTATGATAAGTGGCATCTCTCTTTAGAGAAACTTATCTACCGTTATTTTCGATAAGTGGCATCTCTCTTTCGAGAAGCTTATCCACCTTTATTTTCGATAAGTGGAATCTCTCTTTCGAGAAGCTTATCCATCTTTATTTTCGATAAGTGGCATCTCTCTTTCGAGTAGCTAATCCACCTTTATTTTCGATAAGTGGCATCTCTCTTTCGAGAAGCTTATCCACCTTTATTTTCAATAAGTGGCATCTGTCTTTTGAGAAGCTTATCCACCTTTATTTTCGATAAGTGGCATCTCTCTTTCGAGAAGCTTATCCTCCTTTATTTTCGATAAGTGGCATCTCTCTTTCGAGAAGCTTATCCACCTTTATTTTCGATAAGTGGAATCTCTCTTTCGAGAAGCTTATCCACGTTTATTTTCGATAAGTGGCATCTCTCTTTCGAAAAGCTTATCCACCTTTATTTATGATAAGTGTCATCTCTCTTTAGAGAAGCTTATCTACCGTTATTTTCGATAAGTGGCATCTCTCTTTCGAGAAGCTTATCCACCTTTATTTATGATAAGTGGCATCTCTCTTTAGAGAAGCTTATCTACCGTTATTTTCGATAAGTGGAATCTCTCTTTCGAGAAGCTTATCCACCTTTATTTTCGATAAGTGGATTCTCTCTTTCGAGAAGTTTATCCGTCTTTATTTTCGATAAGTGGCATCTCTCTTTCGAGTAGCTTATCCACCTTTATTTTTTGATAAGTTGCATCTCTCTTTTGAGAAGCTTATCCACCTTTATTTTCGATAAGTGGAATCTCCCTTTCGAGAAGCTTATCCACCTTTATTTTCGATAAGTGGAATCTCTCTTTCGAGAAGCTTATCCATCTTTATTTTTGATAATTGGCAGCTCACTTTCGAGAAGCTTATCCACCTTTATTTCTGATAAGTGGCATCTCTCTTTCGAGAATCTTATCCACCTTTATTTTCGATAAGTGGCATTTCTCTTTCGAGAAGCTTATCCACCTTTATTTTCGATAAGTGGAATCTCTCTTTCGAGAAGCTTATCCACCTTTATTTTCAATAACTGGCATCTCTCTTTCGAGTAGATTAACCACCTTTATTTTCAATAAGTGGCATCTGTCTTTTGAGAAGCTTATCCACCTTTATTTTCGATAAGTGGCATCTCTCTTTCGAGTAGATTAACCACCTTTATTTTCAATAACTGGCATCTGTCTTTTGAGAAGCTATCCACCTTTATTTTCGATAAGTGGCATCTCTCTTTCGAGAAGCTTATCCTCCTTTATTTTCGATAAGTGGCATCTCTATTTCGAGTAGCTTATCCACCTTTATTTTCGATAAGTGGCATCTCTCTTTCGAGAAGCTTATCCACCTTTATTTTCGATATGTGGCATCTCTCTTTCGAGAAGCTTATCCACCTTTATTTATAATAAGTTTCATCTCTCTTTAGAGAAGCTTATCTACCGTTATTTTCGATAAGTGGCATCACTCTTTCGAGAAGCTTATCCACCTTTATTTATGATAAGTGGCATCTCTCTTTAGAGAAACTTATCTACCGTTATTTTCGATAAGTGGCATCTCTCTTTCGAGAAGCTTATCCACCTTTATTTTCGATAAGTGGAATCTCTCTTTCGAGAAGCTTATCCACCTTTATTTTCGATAAGTGGAATCTCTCTTTCGAGAAGCTTATCCATCTTTATTTTCGATAAGTGGCATCTCTCTTTCGAGTAGCTAATCCACCTTTATTTTCGATAAGTGGCATCTCTCTTTCGAGAAGCTTATCCACCTTTATTTTCAATAAGTGGCATCTGTCTTTTGAGAAGCTTATCCACCTTTATTTTCGATAAGTGGCATCTCTCTTTCGAGAAGCTTATCCTCCTTTATTTTCGATAAGTGGCATCTCTCTTTCGAGAAGCTTATCCACCTTTATTTTCGATAAGTGGAATCTCTCTTTCGAGAAGCTTATCCACGTTTATTTTCGACAAGTGGCATCTCTCTTTCGAAAAGCTTATCCACCTTTATTTATGATAAGTGTCATCTCTCTTTAGAGAAGCTTATCTACCGTTATTTTCGATAAGTGGCATCTCTCTTTCGAGAAGCTTATCCACCTTTATTTATGATAAGTGGCATCTCTCTTTAGAGAAGCTTATCTACCGTTATTTTCGATAAGTGGAATCTCTCTTTCGAGAAGCTTATCCACCTTTATTTTCGATAAGTGGATTCTCTCTTTCGAGAAGTTTATCCGTCTTTATTTTCGATAAGTGGCATCTCTCTTTCGAGTAGCTTATCCACCTTTATTTTTCGATAAGTGGCATCTCTCTTTTGAGAAGCTTATCCACCTTTATTTTCGATAAGTGGAATCTCCCTTTCGAGAAGCTTATCCACCTTTATTTTCGATAAGTGGAATCTCTCTTTCGAGAAGCTTATCCATCTTTATTTTTGATAATTGGCAGCTCACTTTCGAGAAGCTTATCCACCTTTATTTCTGATAAGTGGCATCTCTCTTTCGAGAATCTTATCCACCTTTATTTTCGATAAGTGGCATCTCTCTTTCGAGAAGCTTATCCACCTTTATTTTCGATAAGTGGAATCTCTCTTTCGAGAAGCTTATCCACCTTTATTTTCAATAACTGGCATCTCTCTTTCGAGTAGATTAACCACCTTTATTTTCAATAAGTGGCATCTGTCTTTTGAGAAGCTTATCCACCTTTATTTTTGATAAGTGGCATCTCCCTTTCGAGTAGCTTATCCACCTTTATTTTCTATAAGTGGCATCTCTCTTTCGATAAGCTTATCCACCTTTATTTTCGATATGTGGCATCTCTCTTTCGAGAAGCTTATCCACCTTTATTTTTGATAAGTGGAATCTCTCTTTCGAGAAGCTTATCCACCTTTATTTATGATAAGTTTCATCTCTCTTTAGAGAAGCTTATCTACCGTTATTTTCGATAAGTGGCATCACTCTTTCGAGTAGCTTATCCACCTTTATTTATGATAAGTGGCATCTCTCTTTAGAGAAACTTATCTACCGTTATTTTCGATAAGTGGCATCTCTCTTTCGAGAAGCTTATCTACCTTTATTTTCGATAAGTGGAATCTCTCTTTCGAGAAGCTTATCCATCTTTATTTTCGATAAGTGGCATCTCTCTTTCGAGTAGCTTATCCACCTTTATTTTCGATAAGTGGCATCTCTCTTTCGAGAAGCTTATCCACCTTTATTTTTAATAAGTGGCATCTGTCTTTTGAGAAGCTTATCCACCTTTATTTTCGATAAGTGACATCTCTCTTTCGAGAAGCTTATCCACCTTTATTTTCGATAAGTGGCATCTCTCTTTCGAGAAGCTTATCCAACTTTATTTTCGATAAGTGGCATCTCTCTTTCGAGAAGCTTATCCACCTTTATTTTCGATAAGTGGCATATCTCTTTCGAGAAGCTTATCCACCTTTATTTATGATAAGTGTCATCTCTCTTTAGAGAAGCTTATCTACCGTTATTTTCGATAAGTGGCATCTCTCTTTCGAGAAGCTTATCCACCTTTATTTATGATAAGTGGCATCTCTCTTTAGAGAAGCTTATCTACCGTTATTTTCGATAAGTGGAATCTCTCTTTCGAGAAGCTTATCCACCTTTATTTTCGATAAGTGGATTCTCTCTTTCGAGAAGCTTATCCATCTTTATTTTCGATAAGTGGCATCTCTCTTTCGAGTAGCTTATCCACCTTTATTTTTTGATAAGTGGCATCTCTCTTTTGAGAAGCTGATCCACCTTTATTTATGATAAGTGGCATCTCTCTTTATAGAAGCTTATCTACCGTTATTTTCGATAAGTGGCATCTCTCTTTCGAGAAGCTTATCCACCTTTATTTTTGATAAGTGGAATCTCTCTTTCGAGAAGCTTATCCACCTTTATTTTCAATAAGTGGCATCTCTCTTTCGAGTAGATTAACCACCTTTATTTTCAATAAGTGGCATCTGTCTTTTGAGAAGCTTATCCACCTTTATTTTCGATAAGTGGCATCTCTCTTTCGAGAAGCTTATCCTCTTTTATTTTCGATAAGTGGCATCTCTCTTTCGAGTAGCTTATCCACCTTTATTTTCGATAAGTGGCATCTCTCTTTCGAGAAGCTTATCCACCTTTATTTTCGATATGTGGCATCTCTCTTACGAGAAGCTTATCCACCTTTATTTTTGATAAGTGGCATCTCTCTTTCTAGAAGCTTATCCACCTTTATTTATGATAAGTTTCATCTCTCTTTAGAGAAGCTTATCTACTGTTATTTTCGATAAGTGGCATCACTCTTTCGAGAAGCTTATCCACCTTTATTTATGATAAGTGGCATCTCTCTTTAGAGAAACTTATCTACCGTTATTTTCGATAAGTGGCATCTCTCTTTCGAGAAGCTTATCCACCTTTATTTTCGATAAGTGGAATCTCTCTTTCGAGAAGCTTATCCATCTTTATTTTCGATAAGTGGCATCTCTCTTTCGAGTAGCTAATCCACCTTTATTTTCGATAAGTGGCATCTCTCTTTCGAGAAGCTTATCCACCTTTATTTTCGATAAGAGGAATCTCTCTTTCGAGAAGCTTATCCACATTTATTTTCGATAAGTGGCATCTCTCTTTCGAGAAGCTTATCCACCTTTATTTTCGATAAGTGGCATCTCTCTTTCGAGAAGCTTATCCACCTTTATTTATGATAAGTGTCATCTCTCTTTAGAGAAGCTTATCTACCGTTATTTTCGATAAGTGGCATCTCTCTTTCGAGAAGCTTATCCACCTTTATTTATGATAAGTGGCATCTCTCTTTAGAGAAGCTTATCTACCGTTATTTTCGATAAGTGGAATCTCTCTTTCGAGAAGCTTATCCACCTTTATTTTCGATAAGTGGATTCTCTCTTTCGAGAAGCTTATCCATCTTTATTTTCGATAAGTGGCATCTCTCTTTCGAGTAGCTTATCCACCTTTATTTTTTGATAAGTGGCGTCTCTCTTTTGAGAAGCTGATCCACCTTTATTTATGATAAGTGGCATCTCTCTTTATAGAAGCTTATCTACCGTTATTTTCGATAAGTGGCATCTCTCTTTCGAGAAGCTTATCCACCTTTATTTTCGATAAGTGGAATCTCTCTTTCGAGAAGCTTATCCATCTTTATTTTCGATAAGTGGCATCTCTCTTTCGAGTAGCTAATCCACCTTTATTTTCGATAAGTGGCATCTCTCTTTCGAGAAGCTTATCCACCTTTATTTTCGATAAGAGGAATCTCTCTTTCGAGAAGCTTATCCACCTTTATTTTCGATAAGTGGCATCTCTCTTTCGAGAAGCTTATCCACCTTTATTTTTGATAATTGGCATCTCTCTTTTGAGAAGCTTATCCACCTTTATTTCTGATAAGTGGCATCTCTCTTTCGAGAAGCTTATCCACCTTTATTTTCGATAAGTGGCATCTCTCTTTCGAGAAGCTTATCCACCTTTATTTTCGATAAGTGGAATCTCTCTTTCGAGAAGCTTATCCACCTTTATTTTCAATAAGTGGCATCTCTCTTTCGAGTAGATTAACCATCTTTATTTTCAATAAGTGGCATCTGTCTTTTGAGAAGCTTATCCACCTTTATTTTCGATAAGTGGCATCTCTCTTTCGAGTAGATTAACCACCTTTATTTTCAATAAGTGGCATCTCTCTTTTGAGAAGCTTATCCACCTTTATATTCGATAAGTGGCATCTCTCTTTCGAGAAGCTTATCCTCCTTTATTTTCGATAAGTGGCATGTCTCTTTCGAGTAGCTTATCCACCTTTATTTTCGATAAGTGGCATCTCTCTTTCGAGAAGCTTATCCACCTTTATTTTCGATAAGTGGCATATCTCTTTCGAGAAGCTTATCCACCTTTATTTATGATAAGTGTCATCTCTCTTTAGAGAAGCTTATCTACCGTTATTTTCGATAAGTGGCATCTCTCTTTCGAGAAGCTTATCCACCTTTATTTATGATAAGTGGCATCTCTCTTTAGAGAAGCTTATCTACCGTTATTTTCGATAAGTGGAATCTCTCTTTCGAGAAGCTTATCCACCTTTATTTTCGATAAGTGGATTCTCTCTTTCGAGAAGCTTATCCATCTTTATTTTCGATAAGTGGCATCTCTCTTTCGAGTAGCTTATCCACCTTTATTTTTTGATAAGTGGCATCTCTCTTTTGAGAAGCTGATCCACCTTTATTTATGATAAGTGGCATCTCTCTTTATAGAAGCTTATCTACCGTTATTTTCGATAAGTGGCATCTCTCTTTCGAGAAGCTTATCCACCTTTATTTTTGATAAGTGGAATCTCTCTTTCGAGAAGCTTATCCACCTTTATTTTCAATAAGTGGCATCTCTCTTTCGAGTAGATTAACCACCTTTATTTTCAATAAGTGGCATCTGTCTTTTGAGAAGCTTATCCACCTTTATTTTCGATAAGTGGCATCTCTCTTTCGAGAAGCTTATCCTCTTTTATTTTCGATAAGTGGCATCTCTCTTTCGAGTAGCTTATCCACCTTTATTTTCGATAAGTGGCATCTCTCTTTCGAGAAGCTTATCCACCTTTATTTTCGATATGTGGCATCTCTCTTACGAGAAGCTTATCCACCTTTATTTTTGATAAGTGGCATCTCTCTTTCTAGAAGCTTATCCACCTTTATTTATGATAAGTTTCATCTCTCTTTAGAGAAGCTTATCTACTGTTATTTTCGATAAGTGGCATCACTCTTTCGAGAAGCTTATCCACCTTTATTTATGATAAGTGGCATCTCTCTTTAGAGAAACTTATCTACCGTTATTTTCGATAAGTGGCATCTCTCTTTCGAGAAGCTTATCCACCTTTATTTTCGATAAGTGGAATCTCTCTTTCGAGAAGCTTATCCATCTTTATTTTCGATAAGTGGCATCTCTCTTTCGAGTAGCTAATCCACCTTTATTTTCGATAAGTGGCATCTCTCTTTCGAGAAGCTTATCCACCTTTATTTTCGATAAGAGGAATCTCTCTTTCGAGAAGCTTATCCACATTTATTTTCGATAAGTGGCATCTCTCTTTCGAGAAGCTTATCCACCTTTATTTTCGATAAGTGGCATATCTCTTTCGAGAAGCTTATCCACCTTTATTTATGATAAGTGTCATCTCTCTTTAGAGAAGCTTATCTACCGTTATTTTCGATAAGTGGCATCTCTCTTTCGAGAAGCTTATCCACCTTTATTTATGATAAGTGGCATCTCTCTTTAGAGAAGCTTATCTACCGTTATTTTCGATAAGTGGAATCTCTCTTTCGAGAAGCTTATCCACCTTTATTTTCGATAAGTGGATTCTCTCTTTCGAGAAGCTTATCCATCTTTATTTTCGATAAGTGGCATCTCTCTTTCGAGTAGCTTATCCACCTTTATTTTTTGATAAGTGGCATCTCTCTTTTGAGAAGCTGATCCACCTTTATTTATGATAAGTGGCATCTCTCTTTATAGAAGCTTATCTACCGTTATTTTCGATAAGTGGCATCTCTCTTTCGAGAAGCTTATCCACCTTTATTTTTGATAAGTGGAATCTCTCTTTCGAGAAGCTTATCCACCTTTATTTTCAATAAGTGGCATCTCTCTTTCGAGTAGATTAACCACCTTTATTTTCAATAAGTGGCATCTGTCTTTTGAGAAGCTTATCCACCTTTATTTTCGATAAGTGGCATCTCTCTTTCGAGAAGCTTATCCTCTTTTATTTTCGATAAGTGGCATCTCTCTTTCGAGTAGCTTATCCACCTTTATTTTCGATAAGTGGCATCTCTCTTTCGAGAAGCTTATCCACCTTTATTTTCGATATGTGGCATCTCTCTTACGAGAAGCTTATCCACCTTTATTTTTGATAAGTGGCATCTCTCTTTCTAGAAGCTTATCCACCTTTATTTATGATAAGTTTCATCTCTCTTTAGAGAAGCTTATCTACTGTTATTTTCGATAAGTGGCATCACTCTTTCGAGAAGCTTATCCACCTTTATTTATGATAAGTGGCATCTCTCTTTAGAGAAACTTATCTACCGTTATTTTCGATAAGTGGCATCTCTCTTTCGAGAAGCTTATCCACCTTTATTTTCGATAAGTGGAATCTCTCTTTCGAGAAGCTTAT
This sequence comes from Lathyrus sativus, assembly GCA_963859935.3. Classification (NCBI taxonomy): domain Eukaryota; kingdom Viridiplantae; phylum Streptophyta; class Magnoliopsida; order Fabales; family Fabaceae; genus Lathyrus; species Lathyrus sativus. The sequence goes on from OZ012735.1 coordinate 451,352,710, forward strand.
CCATCTTTATTTTCGATAAGTGGCATCTCTCTTTCGAGTAGCTAATCCACCTTTATTTTCGATAAGTGGCATCTCTCTTTCGAGAAGCTTATCCACCTTTATTTTCGATAAGAGGAATCTCTCTTTCGAGAAGCTTATCCACATTTATTTTCGATAAGTGGCATCTCTCTTTCGAGAAGCTTATCCACCTTTATTTTCGATAAGTGGCATCTCTCTTTCGAGAAGCTTATCCACCTTTATTTATGATAAGTGCCATCTCTCTTTAGAGAAGCTTATCTACCGTTATTTTCGATAAGTGGCATCTCTCTTTCGAGAAGCTTATCCACCTTTATTTATGATAAGTGGCATCTCTCTTTAGAGAAGCTTATCTACCGTTATTTTCGATAAGTGGAATCTCTCTTTCGAGAAGCTTATCCACCTTTATTTTCGATAAGTGGATTCTCTCTTTCGAGAAGCTTATCCATCTTTATTTTCGATAAGTGGCATCTCTCTTTCGAGTAGCTTATCCACCTTTATTTTTTGATAAGTGGCGTCTCTCTTTTGAGAAGCTGATCCACCTTTATTTATGATAAGTGGCATCTCTCTTTATAGAAGCTTATCTACCGTTATTTTCGATAAGTGGCATCTCTCTTTCGAGAAGCTTATCCACCTTTATTTTCGATAAGTGGAATCTCTCTTTCGAGAAGCTTATACATCTTTATTTTCGATAAGTGGCATCTCTCTTTCGAGTAGCTAATCCACCTTTATTTTCGATAAGTGGCATCTCTCTTTCGAGAAGCTTATCCACCTTTATTTTCGATAAGAGGAATCTCTCTTTCGAGAAGCTTATCCACCTTTATTTTCGATAAGTGGCATCTCTCTTTCGAGAAGCTTATCCACCTTTATTTTTGATAATTGGCATCTCTCTTTTGAGAAGCTTATCCACCTTTATTTCTGATAAGTGGCATCTCTCTTTCGAGAAGCTTATCCACCTTTATTTTCGATAAGTGGCATCTCTCTTTCGAGAAGCTTATCCACCTTTATTTTCGATAAGTGGAATCTCTCTTTCGAGAAGCTTATCCACCTTTATTTTCAATAAGTGGCATCTCTCTTTCGAGTAGATTAACCATCTTTATTTTCAATAAGTGGCATCTGTCTTTTGAGAAGCTTATCCACCTTTATTTTCGATAAGTGGCATCTCTCTTTCGAGTAGATTAACCACCTTTATTTTCAATAAGTGGCATCTCTCTTTTGAGAAGCTTATCCACCTTTATATTCGATAAGTGGCATCTCTCTTTCGAGAAGCTTATCCTCCTTTATTTTCGATAAGTGGCATGTCTCTTTCGAGTAGCTTATCCACCTTTATTTTCGATAAGTGGCATCTCTCTTTCGAGAAGCTTATCCACCTTTATTTATGATAAGTGGCATCTCTCTTTAGAGAAACTTATCTACCGTTATTTTTGATAAGTGGCATCTCTCTTTCGAGAAGCTTATCCACCTTTATTTTCGATAAGTGGAATCTCTCTTTCGAGAAGCTTATCCATCTTTATTTTCGATAAGTGGCATCTCTCTTTCGAGTAGCTAATCCACCTTTATTTTCGATAAGTGGCATCTCTCTTTCGAGAAGCTTATCCACCTTTATTTTCAATAAGTGGTATCTGTCTTTTGAGGAGCTTATCCACCTTTATTTTCGATAAGTGGCATCTCTCTTTAGAGAAGCTTATCCTCCTTTATTTTCGATAAGTGGCATCTCTCTTTCGAGAAGCTTATCCACCTTTATTTTCGATTAGTGGAATCTCTCTTTCGAGAAGCTTATCCACGTTTATTTTCGATAAGTGGCATCTCTCTTTCGAGAAGCTTATCCACCTTTATTTACGATAAGTGGCATCTCTTTTTCGAGTAGCTAATCCACCTTTATTTTCGATAAGTGGCATCTCTCTTTCGAGAAGCTTATCCACCTTTATTTTTAATAAGTGGCATCTGTCTTTTGATAAGCTTATCCACCTTTATTTTCGATAAGTGGCATCTCCCTTTCGAGCAGCTTATCCACCTTTATTTTTAATAAGTGGCATCTCTCTTTTAGGTAGGTTATCCTCCTTTATTTTCGATTAGTGGCATCTGTCTTTCGTAAAGCTTATTCACCTTTATTTTTGATAAGTGGCATCTCTCTTTCGAGAAGCTTATCCACCTTTATTTTCGATAAGTGACATCTCTCTTTCGAGAAGCTTATCCACCTTTATTTTCGATAAGTGGCATCTCTCTTTCGAGAAGCTTATCCATCTTTATTTTCGATAAGTGGCATCTCTCTTTCGAGAAGCTTATCCACCTTTATTTTTGATAAGTGGCATCTCTCTTTCGAGAAGCTTATCCACCTTTATTTATGATAAGTCTCATCTCTCTTTAGAGAAGCTTATCTACCGTTATTTTCGATAAGTGGCATCTCTCTTTCGAGAAGCTTATCCCCCTTTATTTATGATAAGTGGCATCTCTCTTTAGAGAAGCTTATCTACCTTTATTTTCGATAAGTGGAATCTCTCTTTCGAGAAGCTTATCCACCTTTATTTTCGATAAGTGGATTCTCTCATTCGAGAAGCTTATCCATCTTTATTTTCGATAAGTGGCATCTCTCTTTCGAGTAGCTTATCCACCTTTATTTTTTGATAAGTGGCATCTATCTTTCGAGTAGCTTATCCACCTTTATTTTCGATAAGTGGCATCTCTCTTTCGAGAAGCTTATCCACCTTTATTTTCGATATGTGGCATCTCTCTTTCGAGAAGCTTATCCACCTTTATTTTTGATAAGTGGCATCTCTCTTTCGAGAAGCTTATCCACCTTTATTTATGATAAGTTTCATCTCTCTTTTGAGAAGCTTATCTACCGTTATTTTCGATAAGTGGCATCACTCTTTCGAGAAGCTTATCCCCCTTTATTTATGATAAGTGGCATCTCTCTTTAGAGAAACTTATCTACCGTTATTTTCGATAAGTGGCATCTCTCTTTCGAGAAACTTATCCACCTTTGTTTTCGATAAGTGGAATCTCTCTTTCGAGAAGCTTATCCATCTTTATTTTCGATAAGTGGCATCTCTCTTTCGAGTAGCTAATCCACCTTTATTTTCGATAAGTGGCATCTCTCTTTCGAGAAGCTTATCCACCTTTATTTTCAATAAGTGGTATCTGTCTTTTGAGAAGCTTATCCACCTTTATTTTTGATAAGTGGCATCTCTCTTTAGAGAAGCTTATCCTCCTTTATTTTCGATAAGTGGAATCTCTCTTTCGAGAAGCTTATCCACCTTTATTTTCGATAAGTGGAATCTCTCTTTCGAGAAGCTTATCCACGTTTATTTTCGATAAGTGGCATCTCTCTTTCGAGAAGCTTATCCACCTTTATTTATGATAAGTGTCATCTCTCTTTAGAGAAGATTATCTACCGTTATTTTCGATAAGTGGCATCTCTCTTTCGAGAAGCTTATCCACCTTTATTTATGATAAGTGGCATCTCTCTTTATAGAAGCTTATCTACCGTTATTTTCGATAAGTGGAATCTCCCTTTCGAGAAGCTTATCCACCTTTATTTTCGATAAGTGGATTCTCTCTTTCGAGAAGTTTATCCGTCTTTATTTTCGATAAGTGGCATCTCTCTTTCGAGTAGCTTATCCACCTTTATTTTTCGATAAGTGGCATCTCTCTTTCGAGAAGCTTATCCACCTTTATTTTCGATAGGTGGCATCTCTCTTTCGAGAAGCTTATCCACCTTTATTTTCGATAAGTGGAATCTCTCTTTCGAGAAGCTAATCCATCTTTATTTACGATAAGTGGCATCTCTCTTTCGAGTAGCTTATCCACCTTTATTTTCGATAAGTGGCATCTCTCTTTCGAGAAGCTTATCCACCTTTATTTTTAATAAGTGGCATCTGTCTTTTGAGAAGCTTATCCACCTTTATTTTCGATAAGTGGCATCTCCCTTTCGAGAAGCTTATCCACCTTTATTTTTAATAAGTGGCATCTCTCTTTTAGGTAGGTTATCCTCCTTTATTTTCGATTAGTGGCATCTGTCTTTCGTAAAGCTTATTCACCTTTATTTTTGATAAGTGGCATCTCTCTTTCGAGAAGCTTATCCACCTTTATTTTCGATAAGTGACATCTCTCTTTCGAGAAGCTTATCCACCTTTATTTTCGATAAGTGGCATCTCTCTTTCGAGAAGCTTATCCATCTTTATTTTCGATAAGTGGCATCTCTCTTTCGAGAAGCTTATCCACCTTTATTTTCGATAAGTGGCATCTCTCTTTCGAGAAGCTTATCCACCTTTATTTATGATAAGTGTCATCTCTCTTTAGAGAAGCTTATCTACCGTTATTTTTGATAAGTGGCATCTCTCTTTCGAGAAGCTTATCCCCCTTTATTTATGATAAGTGGCATCTCTCTTTAGAGAAGCTTATCTACCTTTATTTTCGATAAGTGGAATCTCTCTTTCGAGAAGCTTATCCACCTTTATTTTCGATAAGTGGATTCTCTCAATCGAGAAGCTTATCCATCTTTATTTTCGATAAGTGGCATCTCTCTTTCGAGTAGCTTATCCACCTTTATTTTTCGATAAGTGGCATCTCTCTTTTGAGAAGCTTGTCAACCTTTATTTTCGATAAGTGGAATCTCTCTTTCGAGAAGCTTATCCACCTTTATTTTCGATAAGTGGCATCTCTGTTTCGAGAAGCTTATCCACCTTTGTTTTTGATAATTGGCATCTCACTTTCGAGAAGCTTATCCACCTTTATTTCTGATAAGTGGCATCTCTCTTTCGAGAAGCTTATCCACCTTTATTTTCGATAAGTGGCATCTCTCTTTCGAGAAGCTTATCCACCTTTATTTTCGATAAGTGGAATCTCTCTTTCGAGAAGCTTATCCCTTTTTATTTTCAATAAGTGGCATCTCTCTTTCGAGTAGATTAACCACCTTTATTTTTGATAAGTGGCATCTCTCTTTAGAGAAGCTTATCCACCGTTATTTTCGATAAGTGGCATCACTCTTTCGAGAAGCTTATCCACCTTTATTTTCGATAAGTGGAATCTCTTTTTCGAGAAGCTTATCCATCTTTATTTTCGATAAGTAGCATCTCTCTTTCGAGTAGCTAATCCACCTTTATTTTCTATAAGTGGCATCTCTCTTTCGAGAAGCTTATCCACCTTTATTTTCAATAAGTGGTATCTGTCTTTTGAGAAGCTTATCCACCTTTATTTTCGATAAGTGGCATCTCTCTTTCGAGAAGCTTATCCTCCTTTATTTTCGATAAGTGGCATCTCTCTTTCGAGAAGCTTATCCACCTTTATTTTCGATAAGTGGAATCTCTCTTTCGAGAAGCTTATCCACGTTTATTTTCGATAAGTGGCATCTCTCTTTCGAGAAGCTTACCCACCTTTATTTATGATAAGTGTCATCTCTCTTTAGAGAAGCTTATCTACCGTTATTTTAGATAAGTGGCATCTCTCTTTCGAGAAGCTTATCCACCTTTATTTATGATAAGTGGCATCTCTCTTTATAGAAGCTTATCTACCGTTATTTTCGATAAGTGGAATCTCTCTTTCGAGAAGCTTATCCACCTTTATTTTCGATAAGTGGATTCTCTCTTTCGAGAAGTTTATCCGTCTTTATTTTCGATAAGTGGCATCTCTCTTTCGAGTAGCTTATCCACCTTTATTTTTCGATAAGTGGCATCTCTCTTTAGAGAAGCTTATCTACCGTTATTTTCGATAAGTGGCATCTCTCTTTCGAGAAGCTTATCCACCTTTATTTATGATAAGTGGCATCTCTCTTTCGAGAAGCTTATCCACCTTTATTTATGATAAGTGGCATCTCTCTTTCGAGAAGCTTATCCACCTTTATTTTCGATAAGTGGAATCTCTCTTTCGAGAAGCTTATCCACGTTTATTTTCGATAAGTGGCATCTCTCTTTCGAGAAGCTTACCCACCTTTATTTATGATAAGTGTCATCTCTCTTTAGAGAAGCTTATCTACCGTTATTTTCGATAAGTGGCATCTCTCTTTCGAGAAGCTTATCCACCTTTATTTATGATAAGTGGCATCTCTCTTTATAGAAGCTTATCTACCGTTATTTTCGATAAGTGGCATCTCTCTTTCGAGAAGCTTATCCACCTTTATTTTCGATAAGTGGCATCTCTCTTTCGAGAAGCTTATCCACCTTTATTTTCGATAAGTGGAATCTCTCTTTCGAGAAGCTAATCCATCTTTATTTTCGATAAGTGGCATCTCTCTTTCGAGTATCTAATCCAGCTTTATTTTCGATAAGTGGCATCTCTCTTTCGAGAAGCTTATCCACCTTTATTTTCAATAAGTGGCATCTGTCTTTTGAGAAGCTTATCCACCTTTATTTTCGATAAGTGGCATCTCCCTTTCGAGAAGCTTATCCACCTTTATTTTCGATAAGTGGCATCTCTCTTTTAGGTAGGTTATCCTCCTTTATTTTCGATTAGTGGCATCTGTATTTCATAAAGCTTATTCACCTTTATTTTTGATAAGTGGCATCTCTCTTTCGAGAAGCTTATCCACCTTTATTTTCGATAAGTGACATCTCTCTTTCGAGAAGCTTATCCACCTTTATTTTCGATAAGTGGCATCTCTCTTTCGAGAAGCTTATCCATCATTATTTTCGATAAGTGGCATCTCTCTTTCGAGAAGCTTATCCACCTTTATTTTCGAGAAGTGGCATCTCTCTTTCGAGAAGCTTATCCACCTTTATTTATGATAAGTGTCATCTCTCTTTAGAGAAGCTTATCTACCGTTATTTTCGATAAGTGGCATCTCTCTTTCGAGAAGCTTATCCCCCTTTATTTATGATAAGTGGCATCTCTCTTTAGAGAAGCTTATCTACCTTTATTTTCGATAAGTGGAATCTCTCTTTCGAGAAGCTTATCCACCTTTATTTTCGATAAGTGGATTCTCTCATTCGAGAAGCTTATCCATCTTTATTTTCGATAAGTGGCATCTCTCTTTCGAGTAGCTTATCCACCTTTATTTTTCGATAAGTGGCATCTCTCTTTTGAGAAGCTTGTCCACCTTTATTTTCGATAAGTGGCATCTCTCTTTCGAGAAGCTTATCCACCTTTATTTTCGATAAGTGGAATCTCTCTTTCGAGAAGCTAATCCATCTTTATTTTCGATAAGTGGCATCTCTCTTTCGAGTAGCTAATCCACCTTTATTTTCGATAAGTGTCATCTCTCTTTCGAGAAGCTTATCCACCTTTATTTTCAATAAGTGGCATCTGTCTTTTGAGAAGCTTATCCACCTTTATTTTCGATAAGTGGCATCTCCCTTTCGAGAAGCTTATCCACCTTTATTTTCGATAAGTGGCATCTCTCTTTTAGGTAGGTTATCCTCCTTTATTTTCGATTAGTGGCAACTGTCTTTCGTAAAGCTTATTCACCTTTATTTTTGATAAGTGGCATCTCTCTTTCGAGAAGCTTATCCACCTTTATTTTCGATAAGTGACATCTCTCTTTCGAGAAGCTTATCCACCTTTATTTTCGATAAGTGGCATCTCTCTTTCGAGAAGCTTATCCATCTTTATTTTCGATAAGTGGCATCTCTCTTTCGAGATGCTTATCCACCTTTATTTTCGATAAGTGGCATCTCTCTTTCGAGAAGCTTATCCACCTTTACTTATGATAAGTGTCATCTCTCTTTAGAGAAGCTTATCTACCGTTATTTTCGATAAGTGGCATCTCTCTTTCGAGAAGCTTATCCCCCTTTATTTATGATAAGTGGCATCTCTCTTTAGAGAAGCTTATCTACCTTTATTTTCGATAAGTGGAATCTCTCTTTCGAGAAGCTTATCCACCTTTATTTTCGATAAGTGGATTCTCTCATTCGAGAAGCTTATCCATCTTTATTTTCGATAAGTGGCATCTCTCTTTCGAGTAGCTTATCCACCTTTATTTTTCGATAAGTGGCATCTCTCTTTTGAGAAGCTTGTCAACCTTTATTTTCGATAAGTGGAATCTCTCTTTCGAGAAGCTTATCCACCTTTATTTTCGATAAGTGGCATCTCTGTTTCGAGAAGCTTATCCACCTTTATTTTGGATAATTGGCATCTCACTTTCGAGAAGCTTATCCACCTTTATTTCTGATAAGTGGCATCTCTCTTTCGAGAAGCTTATCCACCTTTATTTTTGATAAGTGGCATCTCTCTTTCGAGAAGCTTATCCACCTTTATTTTCGATAAGTGGAATCTCTCTTTCGAGAAGCTTATCCACTTTTATTTTCAATAAGTGGCATCTCTCTTTCGAGTAGATTAACCACCTTTATTTTTGATAAGTTGCATCTCTCTTTAGAGAAGCTTATCCACCGTTATTTTCGATAAGTGGCATCACTCTTTCGAGAAGCTTATCCACCTTTATTTTCGATAAGTGGAATCTCTTTTTCGAGAAGCTTATCCATCTTTATTTTCGATAAGTGGCATCTCTCTTTCGAGTAGCTAATCCACCTTTATTTTCTATAAGTGGCATCTCTCTTTCGAGAAGCTTATCCACCTTTATTTTCAATAAGTGGTATCTGTCTTTTGAGAAGCTTATCCACCTTTATTTTCGATAAGTGGCATCTCTCTTTCGAGAAGCTTATCCTCCTTTATTTTCGATAAGTGGCATCTCTCTTTCGAGAAGCTTATCCACCTTTATTTTCGATAAGTGGAATCTCTCTTTCGAGAAGCTTATCCACGTTTATTTTCGATAAGTGGCATCTCTCTTTCGAGAAGCTTACCCACCTTTATTTATGATAAGTGTCATCTCTCTTTAGAGAAGCTTATCTACCGTTATTTTCGATAAGTGGCATCTCTCTTTCGAGAAGCTTATCCACCTTTATTTATGATAAGTGGCATCTCTCTTTATAGAAGCTTATCTACCGTTATTTTCGATAAGTGGAATCTCTCTTTCGAGAAGCTTATCCACCTTTATTTTCGATAAGTGGATTCTCTCTTTCGAGAAGTTTATCCGTCTTTATTTTCGATAAGTGGCATCTCTCTTTCGAGTAGCTTATCCACCTTTATTTTTCGATAAGTGGCATCTCTCTTTCGAGAAGCTTATCCACCTTTATTTTCAATAAGTGGTATCTGTCTTTTGAGAAGCTTATCCACCTTTATTTTCGATAAGTGGCATCTCTCTTTCGAGAAGCTTATCCTCCTTTATTTTCGATAAGTGGCATCTCTCTTTCGAGAAGCTTATCCACCTTTATTTTCGATAAGTGGAATCTCTCTTTCGAGAAGCTTATCCACGTTTATTTTCGATAAGTGGCATCTCTCTTTCGAGAAGCTTACCCACCTTTATTTATGATAAGTGTCATCTCTCTTTAGAGAAGCTTATCTACCGTTATTTTCGATAAGTGGCATCTCTCTTTCGAGAAGCTTATCCACCTTTATTTATGATAAGTGGCATCTCTCTTTATAGAAGCTTATCTACCGTTATTTTCGATAAGTGGAATCTCTCTTTCGAGAAGCTTATCCACCTTTATTTTCGATAAGTGGATTCTCTCTTTCGAGAAGTTTATCCGTCTTTATTTTCGATAAGTGGCATCTCTCTTTCGAGTAGCTTATCCACCTTTATTTTTCGATAAGTGGCATCTCTCTTTCGAGAAGCTTATCCACCTTTATTTTCGATAAGTGTCATCTCTCTTTCGAGAAGCTTATCCACCTTTATTTACGATAAGTGGAATCTCTCTTTCGAGAAGCTAATCCATCTTTATTTTTGATAAGTGGCATCTCTCTTTCGAGTAGCTAATCCAGCTTTATTTTCGATAAGTGGCATCTCTCTTTCGAGAAGCTTATCCACCTTTATTTTCAATAAGTGGCATCTGTCTTTTGAGAAGCTTATCCACCTTTATTTTTGATAAGTGGCATCTCTCTTTCGAGAAGCTTATCGACCTTTATTTTCGATAAGTGACATCTCTCTTTCGAGAAGCTTATCCACCTTTATTTTCGATAAGTGGCATCTCTCTTTCGAGAAGCTTATCCATCTTTATTTTCGATAAGTGGCATCTCTCTTTCGAGAAGCTTATCCACCTTTATTTTCGAGAAGTGGCATCTCTCTTTCGAGAAGCTTATCCACCTTTATTTATGATAAGTGTCATCTCTCTTTAGAGAAGCTTATCTACCGTTATTTTCGATAAGTGGCATCTCTCTTTCGAGAAGCTTATCCCCCTTTATTTATGATAAGTGGCATCTCTCTTTAGAGAAGCTTATCTACCTTTATTTTCGATAAGTGGAATCTCTCTTTCGAGAAGCTTATCCACCTTTATTTTCGATAAGTGGATTCTCTCATTCGAGAAGCTTATCCATCTTTATTTTCGATAAGTGGCATCTCTCTTTCGAGAAGCTAATCCATCTTTATTTTCGATAAGTGGCATCTCTGTTTCGAGTAGCTAATCCACCTTTATTTTCGATAAGTGTCATCTCTCTTTCGAGAAGCTTATCCACCTTTATTTTCAATAAGTGGCATCTGTCTTTTGAGAAGCTTATCCACCTTTATTTTCGATAAGTGGCATCTCCCTTTCGAGAAGCTTATCCACCTTTATTTTCGATAAGTGGCATCTCTCTTTTAGGTAGGTTATCCTCCTTTATTTTCGATTAGTGGCAACTGTCTTTCGTAAAGCTTATTCACCTTTATTTTTGATAAGTGGCATCTCTCTTTCGAGAAGCTTATCCACCTTTATTTTCGATAAGTGACATCTCTCTTTCGAGAAGCTTATCCACCTTTATTTTCGATAAGTGGCATCTCTCTTTCGAGAAGCTTATCCATATTTATTTTCGATAAGTGGCATCTCTCTTTCGAGAAGCTTATCCACCTTTATTTTCGATAAGTGGCATCTCTCTTTCGAGAAGCTTATTCACCTTTACTTATGATAAGTGGCATCTCTCTTTAGAGAAGCTTATCTACCGTTATTTTCGATAAGTGGCATCTCTCTTTCGAGAAGCTTATCCCCCTTTATTTATGATAAGTGGCATCTCTCTTTAGAGAAGCTTATCTACCTTTATTTTCGATAAGTGGCATCTCTCTTTTGAGAAGCTTGTCCACCTTTATTTTCGATAAGTGGAATCTCTCTTTCGAGAAGCTTATCCACCTTTATTTTCGATAAGTGGCATCTCTGTTTCGAGAAGCTTATCCACCTTTATTTTTGATAATTGGCATCTCACTTTCGAGAAGCTTATCCACCTTTATTTCTTATAAGTGGCATCTCTCTTTCGAGAAGCTTATCCACCTTTATTTTCGATAAGTGGCATCTCTCTTTCGAGAATCTTATCCACCTTTATTTTCGATAAGTGGAATCTCTCTTTCGAGAAGCTTATCCACCTTTATTTTCAATAAGTGGCATCTCTCTTTCGAGTAGATTAACCACCTTTATTTTCAATAAGTGGTATCTGTCTTTTGAGAAGCTTATCCACCTTTATTTTCGATAAGTGGCATCTCTCTTTCGAGAAGCTTATCCTCCTTTATTTTTGATAAGTGGCATCTCTCTTTCGAGAAGCTTATCCACCTTTATTAATGATAGGTTTCATCTCTCTTTAGAGAAGCTTATCTACCGTTATTTTCGATAAGTGGCATCACTCTTTCGAGAAGCTTATCCACCTTTATTTATGATAAGTGGCATCTCTCTTTAGAGAAGCTTATCTACCGATATTTTCGATAAGTGGCATCTCTCTTTCGAGAAGCTTATCCACCTTTATTTTCGATAAGTGGAATCTCTCTTTCGAGAAGCTTATCCATCTTTATTTTCGATAAGTGGAATCTCTCTTTCGAGAAGCTTATCCACCTTTATTTTCGATAAGTGGCATCTCTCTTTCGAGAAGCTTATCCACCTTTATTTTTGGTAGTTGGCATCTCACTTTCGAGAAGCTTATCCACCTTTATTTCGAATAAGTGGCATCTCTCTTTCGAGAAGCTTATCCACCTTTATTTTCGATAAGTGGCATCTCTCTTTCGAGAAGCTTATCCACCTTTATTTTCGATAAGTGACATCTCTCTTTCGAGAAGCTTATCCACCTTTATTTTCGATAAGTGGCATCTCTCTTTCGAGAAGCTTATCCATATTTATTTTCGATAAGTGGCATCTCTCTTTCGAGAAGCTTATCCACCTTTATTTTCGATAAGTGGCATCTCTCTTTCGAGAAGCTTATCCACCTTTACTTATGATAAGTGTCATCTCTCTTTAGAGAAGCTTATCTACCGTTATTTTCGATAAGTGGCATCTCTCTTTCGAGAAGCTTATCCCCCTTTATTTATGATAAGTGGCATCTCTCTTTAGAGAAGCTTATCTACCTTTATTTTCGATAAGTGGAATCTCTCTTTCGAGAAGCTTATCCACCTTTATTTTCGATAAGTGGATTCTCTCATTCTAGAAGCTTATCCATCTTTATTTTCGATAAGTGGCATCTCTCTTTCGAGTAGCTTATCCACCTTTATTTTTCGATAAGTGGCATCTCTCTTTTGAGAAGCTTGTCCACCTTTATTTTCGATAAGTGGAATCTCTCTTTCGAGAAGCTTATCCACCTTTATTTTCGATAAGTGGCATCTCTGTTTCGAGAAGCTTATCCACCTTTATTTTTGATAATTGGCATCTCACTTTCGAGAAGCTTATCCACCTTTATTTCTTATAAGTGGCATCTCTCTTTCGAGAAGCTTATCCACCTTTATTTTCGATAAGTGGCATCTCTCTTTCGAGAATCTTATCCACCTTTATTTTCGATAAGTGGAATCTCTCTTTCGAGAAGCTTATCCACCTTTATTTTCAATAAGTGGCATCTCTCTTTCTTGTAGATTAACCATCTTTATTTTCAATAAGTGGCATCTGTCTTTTGAGAAGCTTATCCACCTTTATTTTCGATAAGTGGCATCTCTCTTTCGAGAAGCTTATCCTCCTTTATTTTTGATAAGTGGCATCTCTCTTTCGAGAAGCTTATCCACCTTTATTAATGATAGGTTTCATCTCTCTTTAGAGAAGCTTATCTACCGTTATTTTTGATAAGTGGCATCTCTCTTTCGAGAAGCTTATCCACCTTTATTTTCGATAAGTGGCATCTCTCTTTCGAGAAGCTTATCCACCTTTATTTTCGATAAGTGACATCTCTCTTTCGAGAAGCTTATCCACCTTTATTTTCGATAAGTGGCATCTCTCTTTCGAGAAGCTTATCCATATTTATTTTCGATAAGTGGCATCTCTCTTTCGAGAAGCTTATCCACCTTTATTTTCGATAAGTGGCATCTCTCTTTCGAGAAGCTTATCCACCTTTACTTATGATAAGTGTCATCTCTCTTTAGAGAAGCTTATCTACCGTTATTTTCGATAAGTGGCATCTCTCTTTCGAGAAGCTTATCCCCCTTTATTTATGATAAGTGGCATCTCTCTTTAGAGAAGCTTATCTACCTTTATTTTCGATAAGTGGAATCTCTCTTTCGAGAAGCTTATCCACCTTTATTTTCGATAAGTGGATTCTCTCATTCTAGAAGCTTATCCATCTTTATTTTCGATAAGTGGCATCTCTCTTTCGAGTAGCTTATCCACCTTTATTTTTCGATAAGTGGCATCTCTCTTTTGAGAAGCTTGTCCACCTTTATTTTCGATAAGTGGAATCTCTCTTTCGAGAAGCTTATCCACCTTTATTTTCGATAAGTGGCATCTCTGTTTCGAGAAGCTTATCCACCTTTATTTTTGATAATTGGCATCTCACTTTCGAGAAGCTTATCCACCTTTATTTCTTATAAGTGGCATCTCTCTTTCGAGAAGCTTATCCACCTTTATTTTCGATAAGTGGCATCTCTCTTTCGAGAATCTTATCCACCTTTATTTTCGATAAGTGGAATCTCTCTTTCGAGAAGCTTATCCACCTTTATTTTCAATAAGTGGCATCTCTCTTTCTTGTAGATTAACCATCTTTATTTTCAATAAGTGGCATCTGTCTTTTGAGAAGCTTATCCACCTTTATTTTCGATAAGTGGCATCTCTCTTTCGAGAAGCTTATCCTCCTTTATTTTTGATAAGTGGCATCTCTCTTTCGAGAAGCTTATCCACCTTTATTAATGATAGGTTTCATCTCTCTTTAGAGAAGCTTATCTACCGTTATTTTTGATAAGTGGCATCACTCTTTCGAGAAGCTTATCCACCTTTATTTATGATAAGTGGCATCTCTCTTTAGAGAAGCTTATCTACCGTTATTTTCGATAAGTGGTATCTCTCTTTCGAGAAGCTTATCCACCTTTATTTTCGATAAGTGGAATCTCTCTTTCGAGAAGCTTATCCATCTTTATTTTCGATAAGTGGAATCTCTCTTTCGAGAAGCTTATCCACCTTTTATTTCGATAAGTGGCATCTCTCTTTCGAGAAGCTTATCCACCTTTATTTTTGGTAGTTGGCATCTCACTTTAGAGAAGCTTATCCACCTTTATTTCGAATAAGTGGCATCTCTCTTTCGAGAAGCTTATCCACCTTTATTTTCGATAAGTGGCATCTCTCTTTCGAGAAGCTTATCCACCTTTATTTTCGATAAGTGGAATCTCTCTTTCGAGAAGCTTATCCACCTTTATTTTCAATAAGTGGCATCGCTCTTTCGAGTAGATTAACCACCTTTGTTTTAAATCAGTGGCATCTGTCTTTTGAGAAGCTTATCCACCTTTATTTTCGATAAGTGGCATCTCTCTTTTAGGTAGGTTATCCTCCTTTATTTTCGATTAGTGGCATCTGTCTTTCGTAAAGCTTATTCACCTTTATTTTTGATAAGTGGCATCTCTCTTTCGAGAAGCTTATCCACCTTTATTTTCGATAAGTGACATCTCTCTTTCGAGAAGCTTATCCACCTTTATTTTCGATAACTGGCATCTCTCTTTCGAGAAGCTTATCCACCTTTATTTTCGATAAGTGGAATCTCTCTTTCGAGAAGCTTATCCACCTTTATTTTCGATAAGTGGCATCTCTCTATCGAGAAGCTTATCCACCTTTATTTATGATAAGTGTCATCTCTCCTTAGAGAAGCTTATCTACCGTTATTTTCGATAAGTGGCATCTCTCTTTCGAGAAGCTTATCCACCTCTATTTATGATAAGTGGCATCTCTCTTTAGAGAAGCTTATCTACCGTTATTTTCGATAAGTGGAATCTCTCTATCGAGAAGCTTATCCACCTTTATTTTCGATAAGTGGATTCTCTCTTTCGAGAAGCTTATCCATCTTTATTTTTGATAAGTGGCATCTCTCTTTCGAGTAGCTTATCCACCTTTATTTTTCGATAAGTGGCATCTCTCTTTTGAGAAGCTTATCCACCTTTATTTATGATAAGTGGCATCTCTCTTTAGAGGAGCTTATCTACCGTTATTTTCGATAAGTGGCATCTCTCTTTCGATAAGCTTATCCACCTTTATTTTCGATAAGTGGAATCTCTCTTTAGAGAAGCTTATCCACCTTTATTTTCAATAAGTGGCATCTCTCTTTCGAGTAGATTAACCACCTTTATTTTCAATAAGTGGCATCTGTCTTTTGAGAAGCTTATCCACCTTTATTTTCGATAAGTGGCATCTCTCTTTCGAGAAGCTTATCCTCCTTTATTTTCGATAAGTGGCATCTCTCTTTCGAGTAGCTTATCCACCTTTATTTTCGATAAGTGGCATCTCTCTTTCGAGAAGCTTATCCACCTTTATTTTCGATATGTGGCATCTCTCTTTCGAGAAGCTTATCCACCTTTATTTTTGATAAGTGGCATCTCTCTTTCGAGAAGCTTATCCACCTTTATTAATGATAAGTTTCATCTCTCTTTAGAGAAGCTTATCTACCGTTATTTTCGATAAGTGGCATCACTCTTTCGAGAATCTTATCCACCTTTATTTATGATAAGTGGCATCTCTCTTTAGAGAAGCTTATCTACCGTTATTTTCGATAAGTGGCATCTCTCTTTCGAGAAGCTTATCCACCTTTATTTTCAATAAGTGGCATCTCTCTTTCGAGTAGATTAACCACCTTTATTTTCAATAAGTGGTATCTGTCTTTTGAGAAGCTTATCCACCTTTATTTTCGATAAGTGGCATCTCTCTTTCGAGAAGCTTATCCTCCTTTATTTTTGATAAGTGGCATCTCTCTTTCGAGAAGCTTATCCACCTTTATTAATGATAGGTTTCATCTCTCTTTAGAGAAGCTTATCTACCGTTATTTTCGATAAGTGGCATCACTCTTTCGAGAAGCTTATCCACCTTTATTTATGATAAGTGGCATCTCTCTTTAGAGAAGCTTATCTACCGTTATTTTCGATAAGTGGCATCTCTCTTTCGAGAAGCTTATCCACCTTTATTTTCGATAAGTGGAATCTCTCTTTCGAGAAGCTTATCCATCTTTATTTTCGATAAGTGGAATCTCTCTTTCGAGAAGCTTATCCACCTTTATTTTCGATAAGTGGCATCTCTCTTTCGAGAAGCTTATCCACCTTTATTTTTGGTAGTTGGCATCTCACTTTCGAGAAGCTTATCCACCTTTATTTCGAATAAGTGGCATCTCTCTTTCGAGAAGCTTATCCACCTTTATTTTCGATAAGTGGCATCTCTCTTTCGAGAAGCTTATCCACCTTTATTTTCGATAAGTGACATCTCTCTTTCGAGAAGCTTATCCACCTTTATTTTCGATAAGTGGCATCTCTCTTTCGAGAAGCTTATCCATATTTATTTTCGATAAGTGGCATCTCTCTTTCGAGAAGCTTATCCACCTTTATTTTCGATAAGTGGCATCTCTCTTTCGAGAAGCTTATCCACCTTTACTTATGATAAGTGTCATCTCTCTTTAGAGAAGCTTATCTACCGTTATTTTCGATAAGTGGCATCTCTCTTTCGAGAAGCTTATCCCCCTTTATTTATGATAAGTGGCATCTCTCTTTAGAGAAGCTTATCTACCTTTATTTTCGATAAGTGGAATCTCTCTTTCGAGAAGCTTATCCACCTTTATTTTCGATAAGTGGATTCTCTCATTCTAGAAGCTTATCCATCTTTATTTTCGATAAGTGGCATCTCTCTTTCGAGTAGCTTATCCACCTTTATTTTTCGATAAGTGGCATCTCTCTTTTGAGAAGCTTGTCCACCTTTATTTTCGATAAGTGGAATCTCTCTTTCGAGAAGCTTATCCACCTTTATTTTCGATAAGTGGCATCTATGTTTCGAGAAGCTTATCCACCTTTATTTTTGATAATTGGCATCTCACTTTCGAGAAGCTTATCCACCTTTATTTCTTATAAGTGGCATCTCTCTTTCGAGAAGCTTATCCACCTTTATTTTCGATAAGTGGCATCTCTCTTTCGAGAATCTTATCCACCTTTATTTTCGATAAGTGGAATCTCTCTTTCGAGAAGCTTATCCACCTTTATTTTCAATAAGTGGCATCTCTCTTTCGAGTAGATTAACCACCTTTATTTTCAATAAGTGGCATCTGTCTTTTGAGAAGCTTATCCACCTTTATTTTCGATAAGTGGCATCTCTCTTTCGAGAAGCTTATCCTCCTTTATTTTTGATAAGTGGCATCTCTCTTTCGAGAAGCTTATCCACCTTTATTAATGATAGGTTTCATCTCTCTTTAGAGAAGCTTATCTACCGTTATTTTTGATAAGTGGCATCACTCTTTCGAGAAGCTTATCCACCTTTATTTATGATAAGTGGCATCTCTCTTTAGAGAATCTTATCGACCGTTATTTTCGATAAGTGGCATCTCTCTTTCGAGAAGCTTATCCACCTTTATTTTCGATAAGTGGAATCTCTCTTTCGAGAAGCTTATCCATCTTTATTTTCGATAAGTGGAATCTCTCTTTCGAGAAGCTTATCCACCTTTATTTTCGATAAGTGGCATCTCTCTTTCGAGAAGCTTATCCACCTTTATTTTTCGTAGTTGGCATCTCACTTTCGAGAAGCTTATCCACCTTTATTTCGAATAAGTGGCATCTCTCTTTCGAGAAGCTTATCCACCTTTATTTTCGATAAGTGGCATCTCTCTTTCGAGAAGCTTATCCACCTTTATTTTCGATAAGTGGAATCTCTCTTTCGAGAAGCTTATCCACCTTTATTTTCAATAAGTGGCATCGCTCTTTCGAGTAGATTAACCACCTTTGTTTTAAATCAGTGGCATCTGTCTTTTGAGAAGCTTATCCACCTTTATTTTCGATAAGTGGCATCTCTCTTTTAGGTAGGTTATCCTCCTTTATTTTCGATTAGTGGCATCTGTCTTTCGTAAAGCTTATTCACCTTTATTTTTGATAAGTGGCATCTCTCTTTCGAGAAGCTTATCCACCTTTATTTTCGATAAGTGACATCTCTCTTTCGAGAAGCTTATCCACCTTTATTTTCGATAACTGGCATCTCTCTTTCGAGAAGCTTATCCACCTTTATTTTCGATAAGTGGAATCTCTCTTTCGAGAAGCTTATCCACCTTTATTTTCGATAAGTGGCATCTCTCTATCGAGAAGCTTATCCACCTTTATTTATGATAAGTGTCATCTCTCTTTAGAGAAGCTTATCTACCGTTATTTTCGATAAGTGGCATCTCTCTTTCGAGAAGCTTATCCACCTTTATTTATGATAAGTGGCATCTCTCTTTAGAGAAGCTTATCTACCGTTATTTTCGATAAGTGGAATCTCTCTATCGAGAAGCTTATCCACCTTTATTTTCGATAAGTGGATTCTCTCTTTCGAGAAGCTTATCCATCTTTATTTTTGATAAGTGGAATCTCTCTTTCGAGTAGCTTATCCACCTTTATTTTTCGATAAGTGGCATCTCTCTTTTGAGAAGCTTATCCACCTTTATTTATGATAAGTGGCATCTCTCTTTAGAGGAGCTTATCTACCGTTATTTTCGATAAGTGGCATCTCTCTTTCGAGAAGCTTATCCACCTTTATTTTCGATAAGTGGAATCTCTCTTTCGAGAAGCTAATCCACCTTTATTTTCAATAAGTGGCATCTCTATTTCGAGTAGATTAACCACCTTTATTTTCAATAAGTGGCATCTGTCTTTTGAGAAGCTTATCCACCTTTATTTTCGATAAGTGGCATCTCTCTTTCGAGAAGCTTATCCTCCTTTATTTTCGATAAGTGGCATCTCTCTTTCGAGTAGCTTATCCACCTTTATTTTCGATAAGTGGCATCTCTCTTTCGAGAAGCTTATCCACCTTTATTTTCGATATGTGGCATCTCTCTTTCGAGAAGCTTATCCACCTTTATTTTTGATAAGTGGCATCTCTCTTTAGAGAAGCTTATCTACCGTTATTTTCGATAAGTGGCATCACTCTTTCGAGAAGCTTATCCACCTTTATTTATGATAAGTGGCATCTCTCTTTAGAGAAACTTATCTACCGTTATTTTCGATAAGTGGCATCACTCTTTCGAGAAGCTTATCCACCTTTATTTATGATAAGTGGCACCTCTCTTTAGAGAAGCTTATCTACCGTTATTTTCGATAAGTGGCATCTCTCTTTCGAGAAGCTTATCCACCTTTATTTTCGATAAGTGGAATCTCTCTTTCGAGAAGCTTATCCATCTTTATTTTCGATAAGTGGAATCTCTCTTTCGAGAAGCTTATCCACCTTTAATTTCGATAAGTGGCATCTCTCTTTCGAGAAGCTTATCCACCTTTATTTTTGGTAGTTGGCATCTCACTTTCGAGAAGCTTATCCACCTTTATTTCGAATAAGTGGCATCTCTCTTTCGAGAAGCTTATCCACCTTTATTTTCGATAAGTGGCATCTCTCTTTCGAGAAGCTTATCCACCTTTATTTTCGATAAGTGGAATCTCTCTTTCGAGAAGCTTATCCACCTTTATTTTCAATAAGTGGCATCGCTCTTTCGAGTAGATTAACCACCTTTGTTTTAAATCAGTGGCATCTGTCTTTTGAGAAGCTTATCCACCTTTATTTTCGATAAGTGGCATCTCTCTTTTAGGTAGGTTATCCTCCTTTATTTTCGATTAGTGGCATCTGTCTTTCGTAAAGCTTATTCACCTTTATTTTTGATAAGTGGCATCTCTCTTTCGAGAAGCTTATCCACCTTTATTTTCGATAAGTGACATCTCTCTTTCGAGAAGCTTATCCACCTTTATTTTCGATAACTGGCATCTCTCTTTCGAGAAGCTTATCCACCTTTATTTTCGATAAGTGGAATCTCTCTTTCGAGAAGCTTATCCACCTTTATTTTCGATAAGTGGCATCTCTCTATCGAGAAGCTTATCCACCTTTATTTATGATAAGTGTCATCTCTCTTTAGAGAAGCTTATCTACCGTTATTTTCGATAAGTGGCATCACTCTTTCGAGAAGCTTATCCACCTTTATTTATGATAAGTGGCATCTCTCTTTAGAGAAACTTATCTACCGTTATTTTCGATAAGTGGCATCACTCTTTCGAGAAGCTTATCCACCTTTATTTATGATAAGTGGCACCTCTCTTTAGAGAAGCTTATCTACCGTTATTTTCGATAAGTGGCATCTCTCTTTCGAGAAGCTTATCCACCTTTATTTTCGATAAGTGGAATCTCTCTTTCGAGAAGCTTATCCATCTTTATTTTCGATAAGTGGAATCTCTCTTTCGAGAAGCTTATCCACCTTTAATTTCGATAAGTGGCATCTCTCTTTCGAGAAGCTTATCCACCTTTATTTTTGGTAGTTGGCATCTCACTTTCGAGAAGCTTATCCACCTTTATTTCGAATAAGTGGCATCTCTCTTTCGAGAAGCTTATCCACCTTTATTTTCGATAAGTGGCATCTCTCTTTCGAGAAGCTTATCCACCTTTATTTTCGATAAGTGGAATCTCTCTTTCGAGAAGCTTATCCACCTTTATTTTCAATAAGTGGCATCGCTCTTTCGAGTAGATTAACCACCTTTGTTTTAAATCAGTGGCATCTGTCTTTTGAGAAGCTTATCCACCTTTATTTTCGATAAGTGGCATCTCTCTTTTAGGTAGGTTATCCTCCTTTATTTTCGATTAGTGGCATCTGTCTTTCGTAAAGCTTATTCACCTTTATTTTTGATAAGTGGCATCTCTCTTTCGAGAAGCTTATCCACCTTTATTTTCGATAAGTGACATCTCTCTTTCGAGAAGCTTATCCACCTTTATTTTCGATAACTGGCATCTCTCTTTCGAGAAGCTTATCCACCTTTATTTTCGATAAGTGGAATCTCTCTTTCGAGAAGCTTATCCACCTTTATTTTCGATAAGTGGCATCTCTCTATCGAGAAGCTTATCCACCTTTATTTATGATAAGTGTCATCTCTCTTTAGAGAAGCTTATCTACCGTTATTTTCGATAAGTGGCATCTCTCTTTCGAGAAGCTTATCCACCTTTATTTATGATAAGTGGCATCTCTCTTTAGAGAAGCTTATCTACCGTTATTTTCGATAAGTGGAATCTC
Organism: Lathyrus sativus; assembly: GCA_963859935.3. Taxonomy (NCBI): domain Eukaryota; kingdom Viridiplantae; phylum Streptophyta; class Magnoliopsida; order Fabales; family Fabaceae; genus Lathyrus; species Lathyrus sativus. The sequence goes on from OZ012735.1 coordinate 451,374,097, forward strand.
TCTATCGAGAAGCTTATCCACCTTTATTTTCGATAAGTGGATTCTCTCTTTCGAGAAGCTTATCCATCTTTATTTTCGATAAGTGGCATCTCTCTTTCGAGTAGCTTATCCACCTTTATTTTTCGATAAGTGGCATCTCTCTTTTGAGAAGCTTATCCACCTTTATTTATGATAAGTGGCATCTCTCTTTAGAGGAGCTTATCTACCGTTATTTTCGATAAGTGGCATCTCTCTTTCGAGAAGCTTATCCACCTTTATTTTCGATAAGTGGAATCTCTCTTTCGAGAAGCTTATCCACCTTTATTTTCAATAAGTGGCATCTCTCTTTCGAGTAGATTAACCACCTTTATTTTCAATAAGTGGCATCTGTCTTTTGAGAAGCTTATCCACCTTTATTTTCGATAAGTGGCATCTCTCTTTCGAGAAGCTTATCCACCTTTATTTTCGATAAGTGGCATCTCTCTTTCGAGAATCTTATCCACCTTTATTTTCGATAAGTGGAATCTCTCTTTCGAGAAGCTTATCCACCTTTATTTTCAATAAGTGGCATCTCTCTTTCGAGTAGATTAACCACCTTTATTTTCAATAAGTGGCATCTGTCTTTTGAGAAGCTTATCCACCTTTATTTTCGATAAGTGGCATCTCTCTTTCGAGAAGCTTATCCTCCTTTATTTTTGATAAGTGGCATCTCTCTTTCGAGAAGCTTATCCACCTTTATTAATGATAGGTTTCATCTCTCTTTAGAGAAGCTTATCTACCGTTATTTTCGATAAGTGGCATCACTCTTTCGAGAAGCTTATCCACCTTTATTTATGATAAGTGGCATCTCTCTTTAGAGAAGCTTATCTACCGTTATTTTCGATAAGTGGCATCTCTCTTTCGAGAAGCTTATCCACCTTTATTTTCGATAAGTGGAATCTCTCTTTCGAGAAGCTTATCCATCTTTATTTTCGATAAGTGGAATCTCTCTTTCGAGAAGCTTATCCACCTTTATTTTCGATAAGTGGCATCTCTCTTTCGAGAAGCTTATCCAACTTTATTTTTGGTAGTTGGCATCTCACTTTCGAGAAGCTTATCCACCTTTATTTCGAATAAGTGGCATCTCTCTTTCGAGAAGCTTATCCACCTTTATTTTCGATAAGTGGCATCTCTCTTTCGAGAAGCTTATCCACCTTTATTTTCGATAAGTGACATCTCTCTTTCGAGAAGCTTATCCACCTTTATTTTCGATAAGTGGCATCTCTCTTTCGAGAAGCTTATCCATATTTATTTTCGATAAGTGGCATCTCTCTTTCGAGAAGCTTATCCACCTTTATTTTCGATAAGTGGCATCTCTCTTTCGAGAAGCTTATCCACCTTTACTTATGATAAGTGTCATCTCTCTTTAGAGAAGCTTATCTACCGTTATTTTCGATAAGTGGCATCTCTCTTTCGAGAAGCTTATCCCCCTTTATTTATGATAAGTGGCATCTCTCTTTAGAGAAGCTTATATACCTTTATTTTCGATAAGTGGAATCTCTCTTTCGAGAAGCTTATCCACCTTTATTTTCGATAAGTGGATTCTCTCTTTCTAGAAGCTTATCCATCTTTATTTTCGATAAGTGGCATCTCTCTTTCGAGTAGCTTATCCACCTTTATTTTTCGATAAGTGGCATCTCTCTTTTGAGAAGCTTGTCCACCTTTATTTTCGATAAGTGGAATCTCTCTTTCGAGAAGCTTATCCACCTTTATATTCGATAAGTGGCATCTCTGTTTCGAGAAGCTTATCCACCTTTATTTTTGATAATTGGCATCTCACTTTTGAGAAGCTTATCCACCTTTATTTCTTATAAGTGGCATCTCTCTTTCGAGAAGCTTATCCACCTTTATTTTCGATAAGTGGCATCTCTCTTTCGAGAATCTTATCCACCTTTATTTTCGATAAGTGGAATCTCTCTTTCGAGAAGCTTATCCACCTTTATTTTCAATAAGTGGCATCTCTCTTTCGAGTAGATTAACCACCTTTATTTTCAATAAGTGGCATCTGTCTTTTGAGAAGCTTATCCACCTTTATTTTCGATAAGTGGCATCTCTCTTTCGAGAAGCTTATCCTCCTTTATTTTTGATAAGTGGCATCTCTCTTTCGAGAAGCTTATCCACCTTTATTAATGATAGGTTTCATCTCTCTTTAGAGAAGCTTATCTACCGTTATTTTTGATAAGTGGCATCACTCTTTCGAGAAGCTTATCCACCTTTATTTATGATAAGTGGCATCTCTCTTTAGAGAAGCTTATCTACCGTTATTTTCGATAAGTGGCATCTCTCTTTCGAGAAGCTTATCCACCTTTATTTTCGATAAGTGGATTCTCTCTTTCGAGAAGCTTATCCATCTTTATTTTCGATAAGTGGAATCTCTCTTTCGAGAAGCTTATCCACCTTTATTTTCGATAAGTGGCATCTCTCTTTCGAGAAGCTTATCCACCTTTATTTTTGGTAGTTGGCATCTCACTTTCGAGAAGCTTATCCACCTTTATTTCGAATAAGTGGCATCTCTCTTTCGAGAAGCTTATCCACCTTTATTTTCGATAAGTGGCATCTCTCTTTCGAGAAGCTTATCCACCTTTATTTTCGATAAGTGGAATCTCTCTTTCGAGAAGCTTATCCACCTTTATTTTCAATAAGTGGCATCGCTCTTTCGAGTAGATTAACCACCTTTGTTTTAAATCAGTGGCATCTGTCTTTTGAGAAGCTTATCCACCTTTATTTTCGATAAGTGGCATCTCTCTTTTAGGTAGGTTATCCTCCTTTATTTTCGATTAGTGGCATCTGTCTTTCATAAAGCTTATTCACCTTTATTTTTGATAAGTGGCATCTCTCTTTCGAGAAGCTTATCCACCTTTATTTTCGATAAGTGACATCTCTCTTTCGAGAAGCTTATCCACCTTTATTTTCGATAACTGGCATCTCTCTTTCGAGAAGCTTATCCACCTTTATTTTCGATAAGTGGAATCTCTCTTTCGAGAAGCTTATCCACCTTTATTTTCGATAAGTGGCATCTCTCTATCGAGAAGCTTATCCACCTTTATTTATGATAAGTGTCATCTCTCTTTAGAGAAGCTTATCTACCGTTATTTTCGATAAGTGGCATCTCTCTTTCGAGAAGTTTATCCACCTTTATTTATGATAAGTGGCATCTCTCTTTAGAGAAGCTTATCTACCGTTATTTTCGATAAGTGGAATCTCTCTATCGAGAAGCTTATCCACCTTTATTTTCGATAAGTGGATTCTCTCTTTCGAGAAGCTTATCCATCTTTATTTTCGATAAGTGGCATCTCTCTTTCGAGTAGCTTATCCACCTTTATTTTTCGATAAGTGGCATCTCTCTTTTGAGAAGCTTATCCACCTTTATTTATGATAAGTGGCATCTCTCTTTAGAGGAGCTTATCTACCGTTATTTTCGATAAGTGGCATCTCTCTTTCGAGAAGCTTATCCACCTTTATTTTCGATAAGTGGAATCTCTCTTTCGAGAAGCTTATCCACCTTTATTTTCAATAAGTGGCATCTCTCTTTCGAGTAGATTAACCACCTTTATTTTCAATAAGTGGCATCTGTCTTTTGAGAAGCTTATCCACCTTTATTTTCGATAAGTGGCATCTCTCTTTCGAGAAGCTTATCCTCCTTTATTTTCGATAAGTGGCATCTCTCTTTCGAGTAGCTTATCCACCTTTATTTTCGATAAGTGGCATCTCTCTTTCGAGAAGCTTATCCACCTTTATTTTCGATATGTGGCATCTCTCTTTCGAGAAGCTTATCCACCTTTATTTTTGATAAGTGGCATCTCTCTTTCGAGAAGCTTATCCACCTTTATTAATGATAAGTTTCATCTCTCTTTAGAGAAGCTTATCTACCGTTATTTTCGATAAGTGGCATCACTCTTTCGAGAAGCATATCCAACTTTATTTATGATAAGTGGCATCTCTCTTTAGAGAAACTTATCTACCGTTATTTTCGATAAGTGGCATCTCTCTTTCGAGAAGCTTATCCACCTTTATTTTCGATAAGTGGAATCTCTCTTTGGAGAAGCTAATCCATCTTTATTTTCGATAAGTGGCATCTCTCTTTCGAGTAGCTAATCCACCTTTATTTTCGATAAGTGGCATCTCTCTTTCGAGAAGCTTATCCACCTTTATTTTCAATAAGTGGCATCTGTCTTTTAAGAAGCTTATCCACCTTTATTTTCGATAAGTGGCATCTCCCTTTCGAGAAGCTTATCCTCCTTTATTTTCGATAAGTGGCATCTCTCTTTCGAGAAGCTTATCCACCTTTATTTTCGATAAGTGGCATCTCTCTTTCGAGAAGCTTATCCACGTTTATTTTCGATAAGTGGCATCTCTCTTTCGAGAAGCTTATCCACCTTTATTTATGATAAGTGTCATCTCTCTTTAGAGAAGCTTATCTACCGTTATTTTCGATAAGTGGCATCTCTCTTTCGAGAAGCTTATCCACCTTTATTTATGATAAGTGGCATCACTCTTTAGAGAAGCTTATCTACCGTTATTTTCGATAAGTGGAATCTCTCTTTCGAGAAGCTTATCCACCTTTATTTTCGATAAGTGGATTCTCTCTTTCGAGAAGTTTATCCATCTTTATTTTCGATAAGTGGCATCTCTCTTTCGAGTAGCTTATCCACCTTTATTTTTCGATATGTGGCATCTCTCTTTTGAGAAGATTATCCACCTTTATTTTCGATAAGTGGAATCTCTCTTTCGAGAAGCTTATCCACCTTTATTTTCAATAAGTGGCATCTCTCTTTCGAGTAGATTAACCACCTTTATTTTCAATAAGTGGCATCTGTCTTTTGAGAAGCTTATCCACCTTTATTTTCGATAAGTGGAATCTCTCTTTCGAGTAGCTTATCCACCTTTATTTTTGATAAGTGGCATCTCTATTTCGAGAAGCTTATCCACCTTTATTTTTGATAAGTGGCATCTCTCTTTCGAGAAGCTTATCCACCTTTATTTATGATAAGTGTCATATCTCTTTAGAGAAGCTTCTCTACCGTTATTTTCGATAAGTGGCATCTGTCTTTCGAGAAGCTTATCCACCTTTATTTATGATAAGTGGCATCTCTTTTTAGAAAAGCTTATCTACCGTTATTTTCGATAAGTGGCATCTCTCTTTCGAGAAGCTTATCCACCTTCATTTTCGATAAGTGGCATCTCTCTTTCAAGAAGTTATCCATCTTTATTTTCGATAAGTGGAATCTCTCTTTCGAGAAGCTTATCCACCTTTATTTTCGATAAGTGGCATCTCTCTTTCGAGAAGCTTATCCACCTTTATTTTTGATAATTGGCATCTCACTTTCGAGAAGCTTATCCACCTTTATTTCGGATAAGTGGCATCTCTCTTTCGAGAAGCTTATCCACCTTTATTTTCGATAAGTGGCATCTCTCTTTCGAGAAGCTTATCCACCTTTATTTTCGATAATTGGAATCTCTCTTTCGAGAAGCTTATCCACCTTTATTTTCAATAAGTGGCATCGCTCTTTCGAGTAGATTAACCACCTTTATTTTAAATCAGTGGCATCTGTCTTTTGAGAAGCTTATCCACCTTTATTTTCGATAAGTGGCATCTCTCTTTTAGGTAGGTTATCCTCCTTTATTTTCGATTAGTGGCATCTGTCTTTCGTAAAGCTTATTCACCATTATTTTTGATAAATGGCATCTCTCTTTCGAGAAGCTTATCCACCTTTATTTTCGATAAGTGACATCTCTCTTTCGAGAAGCTTATCCACCTTTATTTTCGATAAGTGGCATCTCTCTTTCGAGAAGCTTATCCACCTTTATTTATGATAAGTGTCATCTCTCTTTAGAGAAGCTTATCTACCGTTATTTTCGATAAGTGGCATCTCTCTTTCGAGAAGCTTATCCACCTTTATTTTCGATAAGTGGAATCTCTCTTTCGAGAAGCTAATCCATCTTTATTTTCGATAAGTGGCATCTCTCTTTCGAGTAGCTAATCCACCTTTATTTTCGATAAGTGGCATCTCTCTTTCGAGAAGCTTATCCACCTTTATTTTCAATAAGTGGCATCTGTCTTTTAAGAAGCTTATCCACCTTTATTTTCAATAAGTGGCATCTCCCTTTCGAGAAGCTTATCCTCCTTTATTTTCGATAAGTGGCATCTCTCTTTCGAGAAGCTTATCCACCTTTATTTTCGATAAGTGGAATCTCCCTTTCGAGAAGCTTATCCACCTTTATTTTCAATAAGTGGCATCTCTCTTTCGAGTAGATTAACCACCTTTATTTTCAATAAGTGGCATCTGTCTTTTGAGAAGCTTATCCACCTTTATTTTCGATAAGTGGCATCTCTCTTTCGAGAAGCTTATCCTCCTTTATTTTCGATAAGTGGCATCTCTCTTTCGAGTAGCTTATCCACCTTTATTTTCGATAAGTGGCATCTCTCTTTCGAGAAGCTTATCCACCTTTATTTTCGATATGTGGCATCTCTCTTTCGAGAAGCTTATCCACCTTTATTTTTGATAAGTGGCATCTCTCTTTCGAGAAGCTTATCCACCTTTATTAATGATAAGTTTCATCTCTCTTTAGAGAAGCTTATCTACCGTTATTTTCGATAAGTGGCATCACTCTTTCGAGAAGCTTATCCACCTTTATTTATGATAAGTGGCATCTCTCTTTAGAGAAACTTATCTACCGTTATTTTCGATAAGTGGCATCTCTCTTTCGAGAAGCTTATCCACCTTTATTTTCGATAAGTGGAATCTCTCTTTTGAGAAGCTAATCCATCTTTATTTTCGATAAGTGGCATCTCTCTTTCGAGTAGCTAATCCACCTTTATTTTCGATAAGTGGCATCTCTCTTTCGAGAAGCTTATCCACCTTTATTTTCAATAAGTGGCATCTCTCTTTCGAGAAGCTTATCCACCTTTATTTTCGATAAGTGGCATCTCCCTTTCGAGAAGCTTATCCTCCTTTATTTTCGATAAGTGGCATCTCTCTTTCGAGAAGCTTATCCACCTTTATTTTCGATAAGTGGCATCTCTCTTTCGAGAAGCTTATCCACGTTTATTTTCGATAAGTGGCATCTCTCTTTCGAGAAGCTTATCCACCTTTATTTATGATAAGTGTCATCTCTCTTTAGAGAAGCTTATCTACCGTTATTTTCGATAAGTGGCATCTCTCTTTCGAGAAGCTTATCCACCTTTATTTATGATAAGTGGCATCACTCTTTAGAGAAGCTTATCTACCGTTATTTTCGATAAGTGGAATCTCTCTTTCGAGAAGCTTATCCACCTTTATTTTCGATAAGTGGATTCTCTCTTTCGAGAAGTTTATCCGTCTTTATTTTCGATAAGTGGCATCTCTCTTTCGAGTAGCTTATCCACCTTTATTTTTCGATAAGTGGCATCTCTCTTTTGAGAAGATTATCCACCTTTATTTTCGATAAGTGGAATCTCTCTTTCGAGAAGCTTATCCACCTTTATTTTCAATAAGTGGCATCTCTCTTTCGAGTAGATTAACCACCTTTATTTTCAATAAGTGGCATCTGTCTTTTGAGAAGCTTATCCACCTTTATTTTCGATAAGTGGCATCTCTCTTTCGAGTAGCTTATCCATCTTTATTTTTGATAATTGGCATCTCACTTTCGAGAAGCTTATCCACCTTTATTTCTGATAAGTGGCATCTCTCTTTCGAGAAGCTTATCCACCTTTATTTTCGATAAGTGGCATCTCTCTTTCGAGAAGCTTATCCACCTTTATTTTCGATAAGTGGAATCTCTCTTTCGAGAAGCTTATCCACCTTTATTTTCAATAAGTGGCATCTCTCTTTCGAGTAGATTAACCACCTTTATTTTCAATAAGTGGCATCTGTCTTTTGAGAAGCTTATCCACCTTTATTTTCGATAAGTGGCATCTCTCTTTCGAGAAGCTTATCCTCCTTTATTTTCGATAAGTGGCATCTCTCTTTCGAGTAGCTTATCCACCTTTATTTTCGATAAGTGGCATCTCTCTTTCGAGAAGCTTATCCACCTTTATTTTCGATATGTGGCATCTCTCTTTCGAGAAGCTTATCCACCTTTATTTTTGATAAGTGGCATCTCTCTTTCGAGAAGCTTATCCACCTTTATTAATGATAAGTTTCATCTCTCTTTAGAGAAGCTTATCTACCGTTATTTTCGATAAGTGGCATCACTCTTTCGAGAAGCTTATCCACCTTTATTTATGATAAGTGGCATCTCTCTTTAGAGAAACTTATCTACCGTTATTTTCGATAAGTGGCATCTCTCTTTCGAGAAGCTTATCCACCTTTATTTTCGATAAGTGGAATCTCTCTTTTGAGAAGCTAATCCATCTTTATTTTCGATAAGTGGCATCTCTCTTTCGAGTAGCTAATCCACCTTTATTTTCGATAAGTGGCATCTCTCTTTCGAGAAGCTTATCCACCTTTATTTTCAATAAGTGGCATCTCTCTTTCGATAAGCTTATCCACCTTTATTTTCGATAAGTGGCATCTCCCTTTCGAGAAGCTTATCCTCCTTTATTTTCGATAAGTGGCATCTCTCTTTCGAGAAGCTTATCCACCTTTATTTTCGATAAGTGGCATCTCTCTTTCGAGAAGCTTATCCACGTTTATTTTCGATAAGTGGCATCTCTCTTTCGAGAAGCTTATCCACCTTTATTTATGATAAGTGTCATCTCTCTTTAGAGAAGCTTATCTACCGTTATTTTCGATAAGTGGCATCTCTCTTTCGAGAAGCTTATCCACCTTTATTTATGATAAGTGGCATCACTCTTTAGAGAAGCTTATCTACCGTTATTTTCGATAAGTGGAATCTCTCTTTCGAGAAGCTTATCCACCTTTATTTTCGATAAGTGGATTCTCTCTTTCGAGAAGTTTATCCGTCTTTATTTTCGATAAGTGGCATCTCTCTTTCGAGTAGCTTATCCACCTTTATTTTTCGATAAGTGGCATCTCTCTTTTGAGAAGATTATCCACCTTTATTTTCGATAAGTGGAATCTCTCTTTCGAGAAGCTTATCCACCTTTATTTTCAATAAGTGGCATCTCTCTTTCGAGTAGATTAACCACCTTTATTTTCAATAAGTGGCATCTGTCTTTTGAGAAGCTTATCCACCTTTATTTTCGATAAGTGGCATCTCTCTTTCGAGTAGCTTATCCACCTTTATTTTTGATAATTGGCATCTCACTTTCGAGAAGCTTATCCACCTTTATTTCTGATAAGTGGCATCTCTCTTTCGAGAAGCTTATCCACCTTTATTTTCGATAAGTGGCATCTCTCTTTCGAGAAGCTTATCCACCTTTATTTTCGATAAGTGGAATCTCTCTTTCGAGAAGCTTATCCACCTTTATTTTCAATAAGTGGCATCTCTCTTTCGAGTAGATTAACCACCTTTATTTTCAATAAGTGGCATCTGTCTTTTGAGAAGCTTATCCACCTTTATTTTCGATAAGTGGAATCTCTCTTTCGAGTAGCTTATCCACCTTTATTTTTGATAAGTGGCATCTCTATTTCGAGAAGCTTATCCACCTTTATTTTTGATAAGTGGCATCTCTCTTTCGAGAAGCTTATCCACCTTTATTTATGATAAGTGTCATATCTCTTTAGAGAAGCTTCTCTACCATTATTTTCGATAAGTGGCATCTGTCTTTCGAGAAGCTTATCCACCTTTATTTATGATAAGTGGCATCTCTTTTTAGAGAAGCTTATCTACCGTTATTATCGATAAGTGGCATCTCTCTTTCGAGAAGCTTATCCACCTTTATTTTCGATAAGTGGCATCTCTCTTTCAAGAAGTTATCCATCTTTATTTTCGATAAGTGGAATCTCTCTTTCGAGAAGCTTATCCACCTTTATTTTCAATAAGTGGCATCTCTCTTTCGAGTAGATTAACCACCTTTATTTTCAATAAGTGGCATCTGTCTTTTGAGAAGCTTATCCACCTTTATTTTCGATAAGTGGAATCTCTCTTTCGAGTAGCTTATCCACCTTTATTTTTGATAAGTGGCATCTCTATTTCGAGAAGCTTATCCACCTTTATTTTTGATAAGTGGCATCTCTCTTTCGAGAAGCTTATCCACCTTTATTTATGATAAGTGTCATATCTCTTTAGAGAAGCTTCTCTACCATTATTTTCGATAAGTGGCATCTGTCTTTCGAGAAGCTTATCCACCTTTATTTATGATAAGTGGCATCTCTTTTTAGAGAAGCTTATCTACCGTTATTATCGATAAGTGGCATCTCTCTTTCGAGAAGCTTATCCACCTTTATTTTCGATAAGTGGCATCTCTCTTTCAAGAAGTTATCCATCTTTATTTTCGATAAGTGGAATCTCTCTTTCGAGAAGCTTATCCACCTTTATTTTCGATAAGTGGCATCTCTCTTTCGAGAAGCTTATCCACCTTTATTTATGATAAGTGGCATCACTCTTTAGAGAAGCTTATCTACCGTTATTTTCGATAAGTGGAATCTCTCTTTCGAGAAGCTTATCCACCTTTATTTTCGATAAGTGGATTCTCTCTTTCGAGAAGTTTATCCGTCTTTATTTTCGATAAGTGGCATCTCTCTTTCGAGTAGCTTATCCACCTTTATTTTTGATAATTGGCATCTCACTTTCGAGAAGCTTATCCACCTTTATTTCTGATAAGTGGCATCTCTCTTTCGAGAAGCTTATCCACCTTTATTTTCGATAAGTGGCATCTCTCTTTCGAGAAGCTTATCCACCTTTATTTTCGATAAGTGGAATCTCTCTTTCAAGAAGCTTATCCACCTTTATTTTCAATAAGTGGCATCTCTCTTTCGAGTAGATTAACCACCTTTATTTTCAATAAGTGGCATCTGTCTTTTGAGAAGCTTATCCACCTTTATTTTCGATAAGTGGAATCTCTCTTTCGAGTAGCTTATCCACCTTTATTTTTGATAAGTGGCATCTCTATTTCGAGAAGCTTATCCACCTTTATTTTTGATAAGTGGCATCTCTCTTTCGAGAAGCTTATCCACCTTTATTTATGATAAGTGTCATATCTCTTTAGAGAAGCTTCTCTACCGTTATTTTCGATAAGTGGCATCTGTCTTTCGAGAAGCTTATCCACCTTTATTTATGATAAGTGGCATCTCTTTTTAGAGAAGCTTATCTACCGTTATTATCGATAAGTGGCATCTCTCTTTCGAGAAGCTTATCCACCTTTATTTTCGATAAGTGGCATCTCTCTTTCAAGAAGTTATCCATCTTTATTTTCGATAAGTGGAATCTCTCTTTCGAGAAGCTTATCCACCTTTATTTTCGATAAATGGCATCTCTCTTTCGAGAAGCTTATCCACCTTTATTTTTGATAATTGGCATCTCACTTTCGAGAAGCTTATCCACCTTTATTTCGAATAAGTGGCATCTCTCTTTCGAGAAGCTTATCCACCTTTATTTTTGATAAGTGGCATCTCTCTTTCGAGAAGCTTATCCACCTTTATTTTCGATAATTGGAATCTCTCTTTCGAGAAGCTTATCCACCTTTATTTTCAATAAGTGGCATCGCTCTTTCGAGTAGATTAACCACCTTTATTTTAAATCAGTGGCATCTGTATTTTGAGAAGCTTATCCACCTTTATTTTCGATAAGTGGCATCTCTCTTTTAGGTAGGTTATCCTCCTTTATTTTCGATTAGTGGCATCTGTCTTTCATAAAGCTTATTCACCATTATTTTTGATAAATGGCATCTCTCTTTCGAGAAGCTTATCCACCTTTATTTTCGATAAGTGACATCTCTCTTTCGAGAAGCTTATCCACCTTTATTTTCGATAAGTGGCATCTCTCTTTCGAGAAGCTTATCCACCTTTATTTATGATAAGTGTCATCTCTCTTTAGAGAAGCTTATCTACCGTTATTTTCGATAAGTGGCATCTCTCTTTCGAGAAGCTTATCCACCTTTATTTTCGATAAGTGGAATCTCTCTTTCGAGAAGCTAATCCATCTTTATTTTCGATAAGTGGCATCTCTCTTTCGAGTAGCTAATCCACCTTTATTTTCGATAAGTGGCATCTCTCTTTCGAGAAGCTTATCCACCTTTATTTTCAATAAGTGGCATCTGTCTTTTAAGAAGCTTATCCACCTTTATTTTCGATAAGTGGCATCTCCCTTTCGAGAAGCTTATCCTCCTTTATTTTCGATAAGTGGCATCTCTCTTTCGAGAAGCTTATCCACCTTTATTTTCGATAAGTGGCATCTCTCTTTCGAGAAGCTTATCCACGTTTATTTTCGATAAGTGGCATCTCTCTTTCGAGAAGCTTATCCACCTTTATTTATGATAAGTGTCATCTCTCTTTAGAGAAGCTTATCTACCGTTATTTTCGATAAGTGGCATCTCTCTTTCGAGAAGCTTATCCACCTTTATTTATGATAAGTGGCATCACTCTTTAGAGAAGCTTATCTACCGTTATTTTCGATAAGTGGAATCTCTCTTTCGAGAAGCTTATCCACCTTTATTTTCGATAAGTGGATTCTCTCTTTCGAGAAGTTTATCCGTCTTTATTTTCGATAAGTGGCATCTCTCTTTCGAGTAGCTTATCCACCTTTATTTTTCGATAAGTGGCATCTCTCTTTTGAGAAGATTATCCACCTTTATTTTCGATAAGTGGAATCTCTCTTTCGAGAAGCTTATCCACCTTTATTTTCAATAAGTGGCATCTCTATTTCGAGTAGATTAACCACCTTTATTTTCAATAAGTGGCATCTGTCTTTTGAGAAGCTTATCCACCTTTATTTTCGATAAGTGGCATCTCTCTTTCGAGTAGCTTATCCACCTTTATTTTTGATAATTGGCATCTCACTTTCGAGAAGCTTATCCACCATTATTTCTGATAAGTGGCATCTCTCTTTCGAGAAGCTTATCCACCTTTATTTTCGATAAGTGGCATCTCTCTTTCGAGAAGCTTATCCACCTTTATTTTCGATAAGTGGAATCTCTCTTTCGAGAAGCTTATCCACCTTTATTTTCAATAAGTGGCATCTCTCTTTCGAGTAGATTAACCACCTTTATTTTCAATAAGTGGCATCTGTCTTTTGAGAAGCTTATCCACCTTTATTTTCGATAAGTGGAATCTCTCTTTCGAGTAGCTTATCCATCTTTATTTTCGATAAGTGGCATCTCTATTTCGAGAAGCTTATCCACCTTTATTTATGATAAGTGTCATATCTCTTTAGAGAATCTTCTCTACCGTTATTTTCGATAAGTGGCATTTGTCTTTCGAGAAGCTTATCCACCTTTATTTATGATAAGTGGCATCTCTTTTTAGAGAAGCTTATCTACCGTTATTTTCGATAAGTGGCGTCTCTCTTTCGAGAAGCTTATCCACCTTTATTTTCGATAAGTGGCATCTCTCTTTCAAGAAGCTTATCCATCTTTATTTTCGATAAGTGGAATCTCTCTTTCGAGAAGCTTATCCACCTTTATTTTCGATAAGTGGCATCTCTCTTTCGAGAAGCTTATCCACCTTTATTTTCGATAATTGGAATCTCTCTTTCGAGAAGCTTATCCACCTTTATTTTCAATAAGTGGCATCGCTCTTTCGAGTAGATTAACCACCTTTATTTTAAATCAGTGGCATCTGTCTTTTGAGAAGCTTATCCACCTTTATTTTCGATAAGTGGCATCTCTCTTTTAGGTAGGTTATCCTCCTTTATTTTCGATTAGTGGCATTTGTCTTTCGTAAAGCTTATTCACCATTATTTTTGATAAATGGCATCTCTCTTTCGAGAAGCTTATCCACCTTTATTTTCGATAAGTGACATCTCTCTTTCGAGAAGCTTATCCACCTTTATTTTCGATAAGTGGCATCTCTCTTTCGAGAAGCTTATCCACCTTTATTTATGATAAGTGTCATCTCTCTTTAGAGAAGCTTATCTACCGTTATTTTCGATAAGTGGCATCTCTCTTTCGAGAAGCTTATCCACCTTTATTTATGATAAGTGGCATCTCTCTTTAGAGAAGCTTATCTACCGTTATTTTCGATAATTGGAATCTCTCTTTCGAGAAGCTTATCCACCTTTATTTTCGATAAGTTGATTCTCTCTTTCGAGAAGCTTATCCATCTTTATTTTCGATAAGTGGCATCTCTCTTTCGAGTAGCTTATCCACCTTTATTTTTCGATAAGTGGCATCTCTCTTTTGAGAAGCTTATCCTCCTTTATTTATGATAAGTGGCAACTCTCTTTAGAGAAGCTTATCTACCGTTATTTTCAATAAGAGGCATCTCTCTTTCGAGAAGCTTATCCACCTTTATTTTCGATAAGTGGAATCTCTCTTTCGAGAAGCTTATCCACCTTTATTTTCAATAAGTGGCATCTCTCTTTCGAGTAGATTAACCACCTTTATTTTCAATAAGTGGCATCTGTCTTTTGAGAAGCTTATCCACCTTTATTTTCGATAAGTGGCATCTCTCTTTCGAGAAGCTTATCCTCCTTTATTTTCGATAAGTGGCGTCTCTCTTTCGAGTAGCTTATCCACCTTTATTTTCGATAAGTGTCATCTCTCTTTCGAGAAGCTTATCCACCTTTATTTTCAATAAGTGGCATCTGTCTTTTGAGAAGCTTATCCACCTTTATTTTCGATAAGTGGCATCTCCCTTTCGAGAAGCTTATCCACCTTTATTTTCGATAAGTGGCATCTCTCTTTTAGGTAGGTTATCCTCCTTTATTTTCGATTAGTGGCAACTGTCTTTCGTAAAGCTTATTCACCTTTATTTTTGATAAGTGACATCTCTCTTTCGAGAAGCTTATCCACCTTTATTTTCGATAAGTGACATCTCTCTTTCGAGAAGCTTATCCACCTTTATTTTCGATAAGTGGAATCTCTCTTTCGAGTAGATTAACCACCTTTATTTTCAATAAGTGGCATCTGTCTTTTGAGAAGCTTATCCACCTTTATTTTCGATAAGTGGCATCTCTCTTTCGAGAAGCTTATCCTCCTTTATTTTTTATAAGTGGCATCTCTCTTTCGAGAAGCTTATCCACCTTTATTAATGATAGGTTTCATCTCTCTTTAGAGAAGCTTATCTACCGTTATTTTCGATAAGTGGCATCACTCTTTCGAGAAGCTTATCCACCTTTATTTATGATAAGTGGCATCTCTCTTTAGAGAAGCTTATCTACCGTTATTTTCGATAAGTGGCATCTCTCTTTCGAGAAGCTTATCCACCTTTATTTTTGATAAGTGGCATCTCTCTTTCGAGAAGCTTATCCACCTTTATTTTCGATAAGTGGAATCTCTCTTTCGAGAAGCTTATCCACCTTTATTTTCAATAAGTGGCATCTCTCTTTCGAGTAGATTAACCACCTTTATTTTCAATAAGTGGCATCTGTCTTTTGAGAAGCTTATCCACCTTTATTTTCGATAACTGGCATCTCTCTTTCGAGAAGCTTATCCTCCTTTATTTTCGATAAGTGGCATCTCTCTTTCGAGTAGCTTATCCACCTTTATTTTCGATAAGTGGCATCTCTCTTTCGAGAAGCTTATCCACCTTTATTTTCGATAAGTGGCATCTCTCTTTCGAGAAGCTTATCCACCTTTATTTTCGATAAGTGGAATCTCTCTTTCGAGTAGATTAACCACCTTTATTTTCAATAAGTGGCATCTGTCTTTTGAGAAGCTTATCCACCTTTATTTTCGATAAGTGGCATCTCTCTTTCGAGAAGCTTATCCTCCTTTATTTTTGATAAGTGGCATCTCTCTTTCGAGAAGCTTATCCACCTTTATTAATGATAGGTTTCATCTCTCTTTAGAGAAGCTTATCTACCGTTATTTTCGATAAGTGGCATCACTCTTTCGAGAAGCTTATCCACCTTTATTTATGATAAGTGGCATCTCTCTTTAGAGAAGCTTATCTACCGTTATTTTCGATAAGTGGCATCTCTCTTTCGAGAAGCTTATCCACCTTTATTTTCGATAAGTGGAATCTCTCTTTCGAGAAGCTTATCCATCTTTATTTTCGATAAGTGGAATCTCTCTTTCGAGAAACTTATCCACCTTTAATTTCGATAAGTGGCATCTCTCTTTCGAGAAGCTTATCCACCTTTATTTTTGGTAGTTGGCATCTCACTTTCGAGAAGCTTATCCACCTTTATTTCGAATAAGTGGCATCTCTCTTTCGAGAAGCTTATCCACCTTTATTTTCGATAAGTGGCATCTCTCTTTCGAGAAGCTTATCCACCTTTATTTTCGATAAGTGGAATCTCTCTTTCGAGAAGCTTATCCACCTTTATTTTCAATAAGTGGCATCGCTCTTTCGAGTAGATTAACCACCTTTATTTTAAATCAGTGGCATCTGTCTTTTGAGAAGCTTATCCACCTTTATTTTCGATAAGTGGCATCTCTCTTTTAGGTAGGTTATCCTCCTTTATTTTCGATTAGTGGCATCTGTCTTTCGTAAAGCTTATTCACCTTTATTTTTGATAAGTGGCATCTCTCTTTCGAGAAGCTTATCCACCTTTATTTTCGATAAGTGACATCTCTCTTTCGAGAAGCTTATCCACCTTTATTTTCGATAACTGGCATCTCTCTTTCGAGAAGCTTATCCACCTTTATTTTCGATAAGTGGAATCTCTCTTTCGAGAAGCTTATCCACCTTTATTTTCGATAAGTGGCATCTCTCTTTCGAGTAGCTAATCCACCTTTATTTTCGATAAGTGGCATCTCTCTTTCGAGAAGCTTATCCACCTTTATTTTCAATAAGTGGCATCTGTCTTTTAAGAAGCTTATCCACCTTTATTTTCGATAAGTGGCATCTCCCTTTCGAGAAGCTTATCCTCCTTTATTTTCGATAAGTGGCATCTCTCTTTCGAGAAGCTTATCCACCTTTATTTTCGATAAGTGGCATCTCTCTTTCGAGAAGCTTATCCACGTTTATTTTCGATAAGTGGCATCTCTCTTTCGAGAAGCTTATCCACCTTTATTTATGATAAGTGTCATCTCTCTTTAGAGAAGCTTATCTACCGTTATTTTCGATAAGTGGCATCTCTCTTTCGAGAAGCTTATCCACCTTTATTTATGATAAGTGGCATCACTCTTTAGAGAAGCTTATCTACCGTTATTTTCGATAAGTGGAATCTCTCTTTCGAGAAGCTTATCCACCTTTATTTTTGATAAGTGGATTCTCTCTTTCGAGAAGTTTATCCGTCTTTATTTTCGATAAGTGGCATCTCTCTTTCGAGTAGCTTATCCACCTTTATTTTTCGATAAGTGGCATCTCTCTTTTGAGAAGATTATCCACCTTTATTTTCGATAAGTGGAATCTCTCTTTCGAGAAGCTTATCCACCTTTATTTTCAATAAGTGGCATCTCTATTTCGAGTAGATTAACCACCTTTATTTTCAATAAGTGGCATCTGTCTTTTGAGAAGCTTATCCACCTTTATTTTCGATAAGTGGCATCTCTCTTTCGAGTAGCTTATCCACCTTTATTTTTGATAATTGGCATCTCACTTTCGAGAAGCTTATCCACCATTATTTCTGATAAGTGGCATCTCTCTTTCGAGAAGCTTATCCACCTTTATTTTCGATAAGTGGCATCTCTCTTTCGAGAAGCTTATCCACCTTTATTTTCGATAAGTGGAATCTCTCTTTCGAGAAGCTTATCCACCTTTATTTTCAATAAGTGGCATCTCTCTTTCGAGTAGATTAACCACCTTTATTTTCAATAAGTGGCATCTGTCTTTTGAGAAGCTTATCCACCTTTATTTTCGATAAGTGGAATCTCTCTTTCGAGTAGCTTATCCATCTTTATTTTCGATAAGTGGCATCTCTATTTCGAGAAGCTTATCCACCTTTATTTATGATAAGTGTCATATCTCTTTAGAGAATCTTCTCTACCGTTATTTTCGATAAGTGGCATCTGTCTTTCGAGAAGCTTATCCACCTTTATTTATGATAAGTGGCATCTCTTTTTAGAGAAGCTTATCTACCGTTATTTTCGATAAGTGGCGTCTCTCTTTCGAGAAGCTTATCCACCTTTATTTTCGATAAGTGGCATCTCTCTTTCAAGAAGCTTATCCATCTTTATTTTCGATAAGTGGAATCTCTCTTTCGAGAAGCTTATCCACCTTTATTTTCGATAAGTGGCATCTCTCTTTCGAGAAGCTTATCCACCTTTATTTTCGATAATTGGAATCTCTCTTTCGAGAAGCTTATCCACCTTTATTTTCAATAAGTGGCATCGCTCTTTCGAGTAGATTAACCACCTTTATTTTAAATCAGTGGCATCTGTCTTTTGAGAAGCTTATCCACCTTTATTTTCGATAAGTGGCATCTCTCTTTTAGGTAGGTTATCCTCCTTTATTTTCGATTAGTGGCATTTGTCTTTCGTAAAGCTTATTCACCATTATTTTTGATAAATGGCATCTCTCTTTCGAGAAGCTTATCCACCTTTATTTTCGATAAGTGACATCTCTCTTTCGAGAAGCTTATCCACCTTTATTTTCGATAAGTGGCATCTCTCTTTCGAGAAGCTTATCCACCTTTATTTATGATAAGTGTCATCTCTCTTTAGAGAAGCTTATCTACCGTTATTTTCGATAAGTGGCATCTCTCTTTCGAGAAGCTTATCCACCTTTATTTATGATAAGTGGCATCTCTCTTTAGAGAAGCTTATCTACCGTTATTTTCGATAATTGGAATCTCTCTTTCGAGAAGCTTATCCACCTTTATTTTCGATAAGTTGATTCTCTCTTTCGAGAAGCTTATCCATCTTTATTTTCGATAAGTGGCATCTCTCTTTCGAGTAGCTTATCCACCTTTATTTTTCGATAAGTGGCATCTCTCTTTTGAGAAGCTTATCCTCCTTTATTTATGATAAGTGGCAACTCTCTTTAGAGAAGCTTATCTACCGTTATTTTCAATAAGTGGCATCTCTCTTTCGAGAAGCTTATCCACCTTTATTTTCGATAAGTGGAATCTCTCTTTCGAGAAGCTTATCCACCTTTATTTTCAATAAGTGGCATCTCTCTTTCGAGTAGATTAACCACCTTTATTTTCAATAAGTGGCATCTGTCTTTTGAGAAGCTTATCCACCTTTATTTTCGATAAGTGGCATCTCTCTTTCGAGAAGCTTATCCTCCTTTATTTTCGATAAGTGGCGTCTCTCTTTCGAGTAGCTTATCCACCTTTATTTTCGATAAGTGTCATCTCTCTTTCGAGAAGCTTATCCACCTTTATTTTCAATAAGTGGCATCTGTCTTTTGAGAAGCTTATCCACCTTTATTTTCGATAAGTGGCATCTCCCTTTCGAGAAGCTTATCCACCTTTATTTTCGATAAGTGGCATCTCTCTTTTAGGTAGGTTATCCTCCTTTATTTTCGATTAGTGGCAACTGTCTTTCGTAAAGCTTATTCACCTTTATTTTTGATAAGTGACATCTCTCTTTTGAGAAGCTTATCCACCTTTATTTTCGATAAGTGACATCTCTCTTTCGAGAAGCTTATCCACCTTTATTTTCGATAAGTGGAATCTCTCTTTCGAGTAGATTAACCACCTTTATTTTCAATAAGTGGCATCTGCCTTTTGAGAAGCTTATCCACCTTTATTTTCGATAAGTGGCATCTCTCTTTCGAGAAGCTTATCCTCCTTTATTTTTTATAAGTGGCATCTCTCTTTCGAGAAGCTTATCCACCTTTATTAATGATAGGTTTCATCTCTCTTTAGAGAAGCTTATCTACCGTTATTTTCGATAAGTGGCATCACTCTTTCGAGAAGCTTATCCACCTTTATTTATGATAAGTGGCATCTCTCTTTAGAGAAGCTTATCTACCGTTATTTTCGATAAGTGGCATCTCTCTTTCGAGAAGCTTATCCACCTTTATTTTTGATAAGTGGCATCTCTCTTTCGAGAAGCTTATCCACCTTTATTTTCGATAAGTGGAATCTCTCTTTCGAGAAGCTTATCCACCTTTATTTTCAATAAGTGGCATCTCTCTTTCGAGTAGATTAACCACCTTTATTTTCAATAAGTGGCATCTGTCTTTTGAGAAGCTTATCCACCTTTATTTTCGATAACTGGCATCTCTCTTTCGAGAAGCTTATCCTCCTTTATTTTCGATAAGTGGCATCTCTCTTTCGAGTAGCTTATCCACCTTTATTTTCGATAAGTGGCATCTCTCTTTCGAGAAGCTTATCCACCTTTATTTTCGATAAGTGGCATCTCTCTTTCGAGAAGCTTATCCACCTTTATTTTCGATAAGTGGAATCTCTCTTTCGAGTAGATTAACCACCTTTATTTTCAATAAGTGGCATCTGTCTTTTGAGAAGCTTATCCACCTTTATTTTCGATAAGTGGCATCTCTCTTTCGAGAAGCTTATCCTCCTTTATTTTTGATAAGTGGCATCTCTCTTTCGAGAAGCTTATCCACCTTTATTAATGATAGGTTTCATCTCTCTTTAGAGAAGCTTATCTACCGTTATTTTCGATAAGTGGCATCACTCTTTCGAGAAGCTTATCCACCTTTATTTATGATAAGTGGCATCTCTCTTTAGAGAAGCTTATCTACCGTTATTTTCGATAAGTGGCATCTCTCTTTCGAGAAGCTTATCCACCTTTATTTTCGATAAGTGGAATCTCTCTTTCGAGAAGCTTATCCATCTTTATTTTCGATAAGTGGAATCTCTCTTTCGAGAAACTTATCCACCTTTAATTTCGATAAGTGGCATCTCTCTTTCGAGAAGCATATCCACCTTTATTTTTGGTAGTTGGCATCTCACTTTCGAGAAGCTTATCCACCTTTATTTCGAATAAGTGGCATCTCTCTTTCGAGAAGCTTATCCACCTTTATTTTCGATAAGTGGCATCTCTCTTTCGAGAAGCTTATCCACCTTTATTTTCGATAAGTGGAATCTCTCTTTCGAGAAGCTTATCCACCTTTATTTTCAATAAGTGGCATCGCTCTTTCGAGTAGATTAACCACCTTTATTTTAAATCAGTGGCATCTGTCTTTTGAGAAGCTTATCCACCTTTATTTTCGATAAGTGGCATCTCTCTTTTAGGTAGGTTATCCTCCTTTATTTTCGATTAGTGGCATCTGTCTTTCGTAAAGCTTATTCACCTTTATTTTTGATAAGTGGCATCTCTCTTTCGAGAAGCTTATCCACCTTTATTTTCGATAAGTGACATCTCTCTTTCGAGAAGCTTATCCACCTTTATTTTCGATAACTGGCATCTCTCTTTCGAGAAGCTTATCCACCTTTATTTTCGATAAGTGGAATCTCTCTTTCGAGAAGCTTATCCACCTTTATTTTCGATAAGTGGCATCTCTCTATCGAGAAGCTTATCCACCTTTATTTATGATAAGTGTCATCTCTCTTTAGAGAAGCTTATCTACCGTTATTTTCGATAAGTGGCATCTCTCTTTCGAGAAGCTTATCCACCTTTATTTATGATAAGTCGCATCTCTCTTTAGAGAAGCTTATCTACCGTTATTTTCGATAAGTGGAATCTCTCTATCGAGAAGCTTATCCACCTTTATTTTCGATAAGTGGATTCTCTCTTTCGAGAAGCTTATCCATCTTTATTTTCGATAAGTGGCATCTCTCTTTCGAGTAGCTTATCCACCTTTATTTTTCGATAAGTGGCATCTCTCTTTTGAGAAGCTTATCCACCTTTATTTATGATAAGTGGCATCTCCCTTTCGAGAAGCTTATCCACCTTTATTTTCGATAAGTGGCATCTCTCTTTTAGGTAGGTTATCCTCCTTTATTTTCGATTAGTGGCAACTGTCTTTCGTAAAGCTTATTCACCTTTATTTTTGATAAGTGGCATCTCTCTTTCGAGAAGCTTATCCACCTTTATTTTCGATAAGTGACATCTCTCTTTCGAGAAGCTTATCCACCTTTATTTTCGATAAGTGGAATCTCTCTTTCGAGTAGATTAACCACCTTTATTTTCAATAAGTGGCATCTGTCTTTTGAGAAGCTTATCCACCTTTATTTTCGATAAGTGGCATCTCTCTTTCGAGAAGCTTATCCTCCTTTATTTTTTATAAGTGGCATCTCTCTTTCGAGAAGCTTATCCACCTTTATTAATGATAGGTTTCATCTCTCTTTAGAGAAGCTTATCTACCGTTATTTTCGATAAGTGGCATCACTCTTTCGAGAAGCTTATCCACCTTTATTTATGATAAGTGGCATCTCTCTTTAGAGAAGCTTATCTACCGTTATTTTCGATAAGTGGCATCTCTCTTTCGAGAAGCTTATCCACCTTTATTTTCGATAAGTGGCATCTCTCTTTCGAGAAGCTTATCCACCTTTATTTTCGATAAGTGGAATCTCTCTTTCGAGAAGCTTATCCACCTTTATTTTCAATAAGTGGCATCTCTCTTTCGAGTAGATTAACCACCTTTATTTTCAATAAGTGGCATCTGTCTTTTGAGAAGCTTATCCACCTTTATTTTCGATAAGTGGCATCTCCCTTTCGAGAAGCTTATCCTCCTTTATTTTCGATAAGTGGCATCTCTCTTTCGAGAAGCTTATCCACCTTTATTTTCGATAAGTGGCATCTCTCTTTCGAGAAGCTTATCCACGTTTATTTTCGATAAGTGGCATCTCTCTTTCGAGAAGCTTATCCACCTTTATTTATGATAAGTGTCATCTCTCTTTAGAGAAGCTTATCTACCGTTATTTTCGATAAGTGGCATCTCTCTTTCGAGAAGCTTATCCACCTTTATTTATGATAAGTGGCATCACTCTTTAGAGAAGCTTATCTACCGTTATTTTCGATAAGTGGAATCTCTCTTTCGAGAAGCTTATCCACCTTTATTTTTGATAAGTGGATTCTCTCTTTCGAGAAGTTTATCCGTCTTTATTTTCGATAAGTGGCATCTATCTTTCGAGTAGCTTATCCACCTTTATTTTTCGATAAGTGGCATCTCTCTTTTGAGAAGATTATCCACCTTTATTTTCGATAAGTGGAATCTCTCTTTCGAGAAGCTTATCCACCTTTATTTTCAATAAGTGGCATCTCTCTTTCGAGTAGATTAACCACCTTTATTTTCAATAAGTGGCATCTGTCTTTTGAGAAGCTTATCCACCTTTATTTTCGATAAGTGGCATCTCTCTTTCGAGTAGCTTATCCACCTTTATTTTTGATAATTGGCATCTCACTTTCGAGAAGCTTATCCACCTTTATTTCTGATAAGTGGCATCTCTCTTTCGAGAAGCTTATCCACCTTTATTTTCGATAAGTGGAATCTCTCTTTCGAGAAGCTTATCCACCTTTATTTTCAATAAGTGGCATCGCTCTTTCGAGTAGATTAACCACCTTTATTTTAAATCAGTGGCATCTGTCTTTTGAGAAGCTTATCCACCTTTATTTTCGATAAGTGGCATCTCTCTTTTAGGTAGGTTATCCTCCTTTATTTTCGATTAGTGGCATCTGTCTTTCGTAAAGCTTATTCACCTTTATTTTTGATAAGTGGCATCTCTCTTTCGAGAAGCTTATCCACCTTTATTTTCGATAAGTGACATCTCTCTTTCGAGAAGCTTATCCACCTTTATTTTCGATAACTAGCATCTCTCTTTCGAGAAGCTTATCCACCTTTATTTTCGATAAGTGGAATCTCTCTTTCGAGAAGCTTATCCACCTTTATTTTCGATAAGTGGCATCTCTCTATCGAGAAGCTTATCCACCTTTATTTATGATAAGTGTCATCTCTCTTTAGAGAAGCTTATCTACCGTTATTTTCGATAAGTGGCATCTCTCTTTCGAGAAGCTTATCCACCTTTATTTATGATAAGTGGCATCTCTCTTTAGAGAAGCTTATCTACCGTTATTTTCGATAAGTGGAATCTCTCTATCGAGAAGCTTATCCACCTTTATTTTCGATAAGTGGATTCTCTCTTTCGAGAACCTTATCCATCTTTATTTTAGATAAGTGGCATCTCTCTTTCGAGTAGCTTATCCACCTTTATTTTTCGATAAGTGGCATCTCTCTTTTGAGAAGCTTATCCACCTTTATTTTCGATAAGTGGCATCTCTCTTTCGAGTAGCTTATCCACCTTTATTTTTGATAATTGGCATCTCACTTTCGAGAAGCTTATCCACCTTTATTTCTGATAAGTGGCATCTCTCTTTCGAGAAGCTTATCCACCTTTATTTTCGATAAGTGGCATCTCTCTTTCGAGAAGCTTATCCACCTTTATTTTCGATAAGTGGAATCTCTCTTTCGAGAAGCTTATCCACCTTTATTTTCAATAAGTGGCATCTCTCTTTCGAGTAGATTAACCACCTTTATTTTCAATAAGTGGCATCTGTCTTTTGAGAAGCTTATCCACCTTTATTTTCGATAAGTGGAATCTCTCTTTCGAGTAGCTTATCCACCTTTATTTTTGATAAGTGGCATCTCTATTTCGAGAAGCTTATCCACCTTTATTTTTGATAAGTGGCATCTCTCTTTCGAGAAGCTTATCCACCTTTATTTATGATAAGTGTCATATCTCTTTAGAGAAGCTTCTCTACCGTTATTTTCGATAAGTGGCATCTGTCTTTCGAGAAGCTTATCCACCTTTATTTATGATAAGTGGCATCTCTCTTTAGAGAAACTTATCTACCGTTATTTTCGATAAGTGGCATCTCTCTTTCGAGAAGCTTATCCACCTTTATTTTCGATAAGTGGAATCTCTCTTTCGAGAAGTTATCCATCTTTATTTTCGATAAGTGGAATCTCTCTTTCGAGAAGCTTATCCAACTTTATTTTCGATAAGTGGCATCTCTCTTTCGAGAAGCTTATCCACCTTTATTTTTGATAATTAGCATCTCACTTTCGAGAAGCTTATCCACCTTTATTTCGAATAAGTGGCATCTCTCTTTCGAGAAGCTTATCCACCTTTATTTTCGATAAGTGGCATCTCTCTTTCGAGAAGCTTATCCACCTTTATTTTCGATAATTGGAATCTCTCTTTCGAGAAGCTTATCCACCTTTATTTTAAATAAGTGGCATCGCTCTTTCGAGTAGATTAACCACCTTTATTTTAAATCAGTGGCATCTGTCTTTTGAGAAGCTTATCCACCTTTATTTTCGATAAGTGGCATCTCTCTTTTAGGTAGGTTATCCTCCTTTATTTTCGATTAGTGGCATCTGTCTTTCGTAAAGCATATTCACCATTATTTTTGATAAATGGCATCTCCCTTTCGAGAAGCTTATCCACCTTTATTTTCGATAAGTGACATCTCTCTTTCGAGAAGCTTATCCACCTTTATTTTCGATAAGTGGCATCTCTCTTTCGAGAAGCTTATCCACCTTTATTTATGATAAGTGTCATCTCTCTTTAGAGAAGCTTATCTACCGTTATTTTCGATAAGTGGCATCTCTCTTTCGAGAAGCTTATCCACCTTTATTTTTGATAAGTGGAATCTCTCTTTCGAGAAGCTAATCCATCTTTATTTTCGATAAGTGGCATCTCCCTTTCGAGAAGCTTATCCTCCTTTATTTTCGATAAGTGGCATCTCTCTTTCGAGAAGCTTATCCACCTTTATTTTCGATAAGTGGCATCTCTCTTTCGAGAAGCTTATCCACGTTTATTTTCGATAAGTGGCATCTCCCTTTCGAGAAGCTTATCCACCTTTATTTATGATAAGTGTCATCTCTCTTTAGAGAAGCTTATCTACCGTTATTTTCGATAAGTGGCATCTCTCTTTCGAGAAGCTTATCCACCTTTATTTATGATAAGTGGCATCACTCTTTAGAGAAGCTTATCTACCGTTATTTTCGATAAGTGGAATCTCTCTTTCGAGAAGCTTATCCACCTTTATTTTCGATAAGTGGATTCTCTCTTTCGAGAAGTTTATCCGTCTTTATTTTCGATAAGTGGCATCTCTCTTTCGAGTAGCTTATCCACCTTTATTTTTCGATAAGTGGCATCTCTCTTTTGAGAAGATTATCCACCTATATTTTCGATAAGTGGAATCTCTCTTTCGAGAAGCTTATCCACCTTTATTTTCAATAAGTGGCATCTCTATTTCGAGTAGATTAACCACCTTTATTTTCAATAAGTGGCATCTGTCTTTTGAGAAGCTTATCCACCTTTATTTTCGATAAGTGGCATCTCTCTTTCGAGTAGCTTATCCACCTTTATTTTTGATAATTGGCATCTCACTTTCGAGAAGCTTATCCACCTTTATTTCTGATATGTGGCATCTCTCTTTCGAGAAGCTTATCCACCTTTATTTTCGATAAGTGGCATCTCTCTTTCAAGAAGTTATCCATCTTTATTTTCGATAAGTGGAATCTCTCTTTCGAGAAGCTTATCCACCTTTATTTTCGATAAGTGGCATCTCTCTTTCGAGAAGCTTATCCACCTTTATTTTTGATAATTGGCATCTCACTTTCGAGAAGCTTATCCACCTTTATTTCGAATAAGTGGCATCTCTCTTTCGAGAAGCTTATCCACCTTTATTTTCGATAAGTGGCATCTCTCTTTCCAGAAGCTTATCCACCTTTATTTTCGATAATTGGAATCTCTCTTTCGAGAAGCTTATCCACCTTTATTTTCAATAAGTGGCATCGCTCTTTCGAGTAGATTAACCACCTTTATTTTAAATCAGTGGCATCTGTCTTTTGAGAAGCTTATCCACCTTTATTTTTGATAAGTGGCATCTCTCTTTTAGGTAGGTTATCCTCCTTTATTTTCGATTAGTGGCATCTGTCTTTCGTAAAGCTTATTCACCATTATTTTTGATAAATGGCATCTCTCTTTCGAGAAGCTTATCCACCTTTATTTTCGATAAGTGACATCTCTCTTTCGAGAAGCTTATCCACCTTTATTTTCGATAAGTGGCATCTCTCTTTCGAGAAGCTTATCCACCTTTATTTATGATAAGTGTCATCTCTCTTTAGAGAAGCTTATCTACCGTTATTTTCGATAAGTGGCATCTCTCTTTCGAGAAGCTTATCCACCTTTATTTTCGATAAGTGGAATCTCTCTTTCGAGAAGCTAATCCATCTTTATTTTCGATAAATGGCATCTCCCTTTCGAGAAGCTTATCCTCCTTTATTTTCGATAAGTGGCATCTCTCTTTCGAGAAGCTTATCCACCTTTATTTTCGATAAGTGGTATCTCTCTTTTGAGAAGCTTATCCACGTTTATTTTCGATAAGTGGCATCTCTCTTTCGAGAAGCTTATCCACCTTTATTTATGATAAGTGTCATCTCTCTTTAGAGAAGCTTATCTACCGTTATTTTCGATAAGTGGCATCTCTCTTTCGAGAAGCTTATCCACCTTTATTTATGATAAGTGGCATCACTCTTTAGTGAAGCTTATCTACCGTTATTTTCGATAAGTGGAATCTCTCTTTCGAGAAGCTTATCCACCTTTATTTTCGATAAGTGGATTCTCTCTTTCGAGAAGTTTATCCGTCTTTATTTTCGATAAGTGGCATCTCTCTTTCGAGTAGCTTATCCACCTTTATTTTTCGATAAGTGGCATCTCTCTTTTGAGAAGATTATCCACCTATATTTTCGATAAGTGGAATCTCTCTTTCGAGAAGCTTATCCACCTTTATTTTCAATAAGTGGCATCTCTATTTCGAGTAGATTAACCACCTTTATTTTCAATAAGTGGCATCTGTCTTTTGAGAAGCTTATCCACCTTTATTTTCGATAAGTGGCATCTCTCTTTCGAGTAGCTTATCCACCTTTACTTTTGATAATTGGCATCTCACTTTCGAGAAGCTTATCCACCTTTATTTCTGATAAGTGGCATCTCTCTTTCGAGAAGCTTATCCACCTTTATTTTCGATAAGTGGCATCTCTCTTTCGAGAAGCTTATCCACCTTTATTTTCGATAAGTGGAATCTCTCTTTCGAGAAGCTTATCCACCTTTATTTTCAATAAGTGGCATCTCTCTTTCGAGTAGATTAACCACCTTTATTTTCAATGAGTGGCATCTGTCTTTTGAGAAGCTTATCCACCTTTATTTTCGATAAGTGGAATCTCTCTTTCGAGTAGCTTATCCATCTTTATTTTCGATAAGTGGCATCTCTATTTCGAGAAGCTTATCCACCTTTATTTTTGATAAGTGGCATCTCTCTTTCGAGAAGCTTATCCACCTTTATTTATGATACGTGTCATATCTCTTTAGAGAATCTTCTCTACCGTTATTTTCGATAAGTGGCATCTGTCTTTCGAGAAGCTTATCCACCTTTATTTATGATAAGTGGCATCTCTTTTTAGAGAAGCTTATCTACCGTTATTTTCGATAAGTGGCATCTCTCTTTCGAGAAGCTTATCCACCTTTATTTTTGATAAGTGGCATCTCTCTTTCAAGAAGCTTATCCATCTTTATTTTCGATAAGTGGAATCTCTCTTTCGAGAAGCTTATCCACCTTTATTTTCGATAAGTGGCATCTCTCTTTCGAGAAGCTTATCCACCTTTATTTTCGATAATTGGAATCTCTCTTTCGAGAAGCTTATCCACCTTTATTTTCAATAAGTGGCATCGCTCTTTCGAGTAGATTAACCACCTTTATTTTAAATCAGTGGCATCTGTCTTTTGAGAAGCTTATCCACCTTTATTTTCGATAAGTGGCATCTCTCTTTTAGGTAGGTTATCCTCCTTTATTTTCGATTAGTGGCATCTGTCTTTCGTAAAGCTTATTCACCATTATTTTTGATAAATGGCATCTCTCTTTCGAGAAGCTTATCCACCTTTATTTTCGATAAGTGACATCTCTCTTTCGAGAAGCTTATCCACCTTTATTTTCGATAAGTGGCATCTCTCTTTCGAGAAGCTTATCCACCTTTATTTATGATAAGTGTCATCTCTCTTTAGAGAAGCTTATCTACCGTTATTTTCGATAAGTGGCATCTCTCTTTCGAGAAGCTTATCCACCTTTATTTATGATAAGTGGCATCTCTCTTTAGAGAAGCTTATCTACCGTTATTTTCGATAATTGGAATCTCTCTTTCGAGAAGCTTATCCACCTTTATTTTCGATAAGTTGATTCTCTCTTTCGAGAAGCTTATCCATCTTTATTTTCGATAAGTGGCATCTCTCTTTCGAGTAGCTTATCCACCTTTATTTTTTGATAAGTGGCATCTCTCTTTTGAGAAGCTTATCCACCTTTATTTATGATAAGTGGCATCTCTCTTTAGAGAAGCTTATCTACCGTTATTTTCAATAAGTGGCATCTCTCTTTCGAGAAGCTTATCCACCTTTATTTTCGATAAGTGGAATCTCTCTTTCGAGAAGCTTATCCACCTTTATTTTCAATAAGTGGCATCTCTCTTTCGAGTAGATTAACCACCTTTATTTTCAATAAGTGGCATCTGTCTTTTGAGAAGCTTATCCAACTTTATTTTCGATAAGTGGCATCTCTCTTTCGAGAAGCTTATCCTCCTTTATTTTCGATAAGTGGAGTCTCTCTTTCGAGTAGCTTATCCACCTTTATTTTCGATAAGTGGCATCTCTCTTTCGAGAAGCTTATCCACCTTTATTTTCGATATGTGGCATCTCTCTTTCGAGAAGCTTATGCACCTTTATTTTTGATAAGTGGCATCTCTCTTTCGAGAAGCTTATCCACCTTTATTTATGATAAGTTTCATCTCTCTTTAGAGAAGCTTATCTACCGTTATTTTAGATAAGTGGCATCACTCTTTCGAGAAGCTTATCCACCTTTATTTATGATAAGTGGCATCTCTCTTTAGAGAAACTTATCTACCGTTATTTTCGATAAGTGACATCTCTCTTTCGAGAAGCTTATCCACCTTTATTTTCGATAAGTGGAATCTCTCTTTTGAGAAGCTTATCCATCTTTATTTTCGATAAGTGGCATCTCTCTTTCGAGTAGCTAATCCACCTTTATTTTCGATAAGTGGCATCTCTCTTTCGAGAAGCTTATCCACCTTTATTTTCGATAAGTGGAATCTCTCTTTCGAGAAGCTTATCCACCTTTATTTTCGATAAGTGGCATCTCTCTTTCGAGAAGCTTATCCACCTTTATTTTTGATAATTGGCATCTCACTTTTGAGAAGCTTATCCACCTTTATTTCTGATAAGTGGCATCTCTCTTTCGAGAAGCTTATCCACCTTTATTTTCGATAAGTGGCATCTCTCTTTCGAGAAGCTTATCCACCTTTATTTTCGATAAGTGGAATCTCTCTTTCGAGAAGCTTATCTACCTTTATTTTCAATAAGTGGCATCTCTCTTTCGAGTAGATTAACCATCTTTTTTTTCAATAAGTGGCATCTGTCTTTTGAGAAGCTTATCCACCTTTATTTTCGATAAGTGGCATCTCTCTTTCGAGTAGATTAACCACCTTTATTTTCAATAAGTGGCATCTGTCTTTTGAGAAGCTTATCCACCTTTATTTTTAATAAGTGGCATCTCTCTTTCGAGAAGCTTATCCTCCTTTATTTTCGATAAGTGGCATCTCTCTTTTGAGTAGCTTATCCACCTTTATTTTCGATAAGTGGCATCTCTCTTTCGAGAAGCTTATCCACCTTTATTTTCGATATGTGGCATCTCTCTTTCGAGAAGCTTATCCACCTTTATTTTTGATAAGTGGCATCTCTCTTTCGAGAAGCTTATCCACCTTTATTTATGATAAGTTTCATCTCTCTTTAGAGAAGCTTATCTACCGTTATTTTCGATAAGTGGCATCACTCTTTCGAGAAGTTTATCCACCTTTATTTATGATAAGTGGCATCTCTCTTTAGAGAAACTTATCTACCGTTATTTTCGATAAGTGGCATCTCTCTTTCGAGAAGCTTATCCACCGTTATTTTCGATAAGTGGAATCTCTCTTTCGAGAAGCTTATCCATCTTTATTTTCGATAAGTGGCTTCTCTCTTTCGAGTAGCTAATCCACCTTTATTTTCGATAAGTGGCATCTTACTTTCGAGAAGCTTATCCACCTTTATTTTCAATAAGTGGCATCTGTCTTTTGAGAAGCTTATCCACCTTTATTTTCGATAAGTGGCATCTCTCTTTAGAGAAGCTTATCCTCCTTTATTTTCGATAAGTGGCATCTCTCTTTCGAGAAGCTTATCCACCTTTATTTTCGATAAGTGGAATCTCTCTTTCGAGAAGCTTATCCACGTTTATTTTCGATAAGTGGCATCTCTCTTTCGAGAAGCTTATCCACCTTTATTTATGATAAGTGTCATCTCTCTTTAGAGAAGCTTATCTACCGTTATTTTCGATAAGTGGCATCTCTCTTTCGAGAAGCTTATCCACCTTTATTTATGATAAGTGGCAACTCTCTTTAGAGAAGCTTATCTACCGTTATTTTCGATAAGTGGAATCTCTCTTTCGAGAAGCTTATCCACCTTTATTTTCGATAAGTGGATTCTCTCTTTCGAGAAGTTTATCCGTCTTTATTTTCGATAAGTGGCATCTCTCTTTCGAGTAGCTTATCCACCTTTATTTTTCGATAAGTGGCATCTCTCTTTTGAGAATCTTATCCACCTTTATTTTCGATAAGTGGAATCTCTCTTTCGAGAAGCTTATCCACCTTTATTTTCGATAAGTGGAATCTCTCTTTCGAGAAGCTTATCCACCTTTATTTTTGATAATTGGCATCTCACTTTCGAGAAGCTTATCCACCTTTATTTCTGATAAGTGGCATCTCTCTTTCGAGAAGCTTATCCACCTTTATTTTCGATAAGTGGCATCTCTCTTTCGAGAAGCTTATCCACCTTTATTTTCGATAAGTGGAATCTCTCTTTCGAGAAGCTTATCCACCTTTATTTTCAATAAGTGGAATATCTCTTTCGAGTAGATTAACCACCTTTATTTTCAATAAGTGGCATCTGTCTTTTGAGAAGCTTATCCACCTTTATTTTCGATAAGTGGCATCTCTCTTTCGAGAAGCTTATCCACCTTTATTTTTGATATGTGGCATCTCTCTTTCGAGAAGCTTATCCACCTTTATTTTTGATAACTGGCATCTCTCTTTCGAGAAGCTTATCCACCTTTATTTATGAGAAGTGTCATCTCTCTTTAGAGAAGCTTCTCTACCGTTATTTTCGATAAGTGGCATCTGTCTTTCGAGAAGCTTATCCACCTTTATTTATGATAAGTGGCATCTCTCTTTAGAGAAGCTTATCTACCGTTATTTTCGATAAGTGGCATCTCTCTTTCGAGAAGCTTATCCACATTTATTTTCGATAAGTGGAATCTCTCTTTCGAGAAGCTTATCCATCTTTATTTTCGATAAATGGAATCTCTCTTTTGAGATGCTTATCCAGCTTTATTTACGATAAGTGGCATCTCTCTTTCGAGAAGCATATCCACCTTTATTTTTGATAATTGGCATCTCACTTTCGAGAAGCTTATCCACCTTTATTTCAAATAAGTGGCATCTCTCTTTCGAGAAGCTTATCCACCTTTATTTTCGATAAGTGGCATCTCTCTTTCGAGAAGCTTATCCACCTTTATTTTCGATAAGTGGAATCTCTCTTTCGAGAAGCTTATCCACCTTTATTTTCAATAAGTGGCATCGCTCTTTCGAGTAGATTAACCACCTTTTATTTTAAATCAGTGGCATCTGTCTTTTGAGAAGCTTATCCACCTTTATTTTTGATAAGTGGCATCTCTCTTTTAGGTAGGTTATCCTCCTTTATTTTCGATTAGTGGCATCTGTCTTTCGTAAAGCTTATTCACCTTTATTTTTGATAAGTGGCATCTCTCTTTCGAGAGGCTTATCCACCTTTATTTTCGATAAGTGACATCTCTCTTTCGAGAAGCTCACCACCTTTATTTTCGATAAGTGGCATCTCTCTTTCGAGAAGCTTATCCACCTTTATTTTCGATAAGTGGCATCTCTCTTTCAAGAAGCTTATCCACCTTTATTTTCGATAAGTGGCATCTCTCTTTCGAGAAGCTTATCCACCTTTATTTATGATAAGTGTCATCTCTCTTTAGAGAAACTTATCTACCGTTATTTTCGATAAGTGGCATCTCTCTTTCGAGAAGCTTATCCCCCTTTATTTATGATAAGTGGCATCTCTCTTTAGAGAAGCTTATCTACCGTTATTTTCGATAAGTGGAATCTCTCTTTCGAGAAGCTTATCCACCTTTATTTTCGATAAGTGGATTCTCTCTTTCGAGAAGCTTATCCGTCTTTATTTTCGATAAGTGGCATCTCTCTTTCGAGTAGCTTATCCACCTTTATTTTTCGATAAGTGGCATCTCTCTTTTGAGAAGCTTATCCACCTTTATTTATGATAAGTTGCATCTCTCTTTAGAGAAGCTTATCTACCGTTATTTTCGATAAGTGGCATCTCTCTTTCAAGAAGCTTATCCACCTTTATTTTCGATAAGTGGAATCTCTCTTTCGAGAAGCTTATCCACCTTTATTTTCAATAAGTGGCATCTCTCTTTCGAGTAGATTAACCACCTTTATTTTCAATAAGTGGCATCTGTCTTTTGAGAAGCTTATCCACCTTTATTTTCGATAAGTGGCATCTCTCTTTCGAGAAGCTTATCCTCCTTTAATTTCGATAAGTGGCATCTCTCTTTCGAGTAGCTTATCCACCTTTATTTTCGATAAGTGGCATCTCTCTTTTGAGAAGCTTATCCACCTTTATTTTTGATAAGTGGCATCTCTCTTTCGAGAAGCTTATCCACCTTTATTTTTGATAAGTTTCATCTCTCTTTAGAGAAGCTTATCTACCGTTATATTCGATAAGTGGCATCATTCTTTCGAGAAGCTTATCCACCTTTATTTATGATAAGTGGCATCTCTCTTTAGAGAAACTTATCTACCGTTATTTTCGATAAGTGACATCTCTCTTTCGAGAAGCTTATCCACCTTTATTTTCGATAAGTGGAATCTCTCTTTCGAGAAGCTTATCCATCTTTATTTTCGATAAGTGGCATCTCTATTTCGAGTAGCTAATCGACCTTTATTTTCGATAAGTGGCATCTCTCTTTCGAGAAGCTTATCCACCTTTATTTTCGATAAGTGGCATCTCTCTTTCGAGTAGCTTATCCACCTTTATTTTTCGATAAGTGGCATCTCTCTTTTGAGAAGCTTATCCACCTTTATTTATGATAAGTGGCATCTCTCTTTAGAGAAGCTTATCTACCATTATTTTCGATAAGTGGCATCTCTCTTTCAAGAAGCTTATCCACCTTTATTTTTGATAAGTGGAATCTCTCTTTCGAGAAGCTTATCCACCTTTATTTTCAATAAGTGGCATCTCTCTTTCGAGTAGATTAACCACCTTTATTTTCAATAAGTGGCATCTGTCTTTTGAGAAGCTTATCCACCTTTATTTTCGATAAGTGGCATCTCTCTTTCGAGAAGCTGATCCTCCTTTATTTTCGATAAGTGGCATCTCTCTTTCGAGTAGCTTATCCACCTTTATTTTCGATAAGTGGCATCTCTCTTTTGAGAAGCTTATCCACCTTTATTTTTGATAAGTGGCATCTCTCTTTCGAGAAGCTTATCCACCTTTATTTTTGATAAGTTTCATCTCTCTTTAAAGAAGCTTATCTACCGTTATTTTCGATAAGTGGCATCACTCTTTCGAGAAGCTTATCCACCTTTATTTATGATAAGTGGCATCTCTCTTTAGAGAAACTTATCTATCGTTATTTTCGATAAGTGGCATCTCTCTTTCGAGAAGCTTATCCACCTTTATTTTCGATAAGTGGAATATCTCTTTCGAGAAGCTTATCAATCTTTATTTTTGATAAGTGGCATCTCTATTTCGAGTAGCTAATCGACCTTTATTTTCGATAAGTGGCATCTCTCTTTCGAGAAGCTTATCCACCTTTATTTTCGATAAGTGGAATCTCTCTTTCGAGAAGCTTATCCACCTTTATTTTCGATAAGTGGCATCTCTCTTTCGAGAAGCTTATCCACCTTTATTTTTGATAATTGGCATCTCACTTTTGAGAAGCTTATCCACCTTTATTTCTGATAAGTGGCATCTCTCTTTCGAGAAGCTTATCCACCTTTATT
Source organism: Lathyrus sativus (assembly GCA_963859935.3). Lineage (NCBI taxonomy): Eukaryota > Viridiplantae > Streptophyta > Magnoliopsida > Fabales > Fabaceae > Lathyrus > Lathyrus sativus. Next base: position 451,409,052 of record OZ012735.1, read on the forward strand.
TTCGATAAGTGGCATCTCTCTTTCGAGAAGCTTATCCACCTTTATTTTCGATAAGTGGAATCTCTCTTTCGAGAAGCTTATCCACCTTTATTTTCAATAAGTGGCATCTCTCTTTCGAGTAGATTAACCATCTTTATTTTCAATAAGTGGCATCTGTCTTTCGAGAAGCTTATCCACCTTTATTTTTGATAAGTGGCATCTCTCTTTTGAGAAGCTTATCCTCCTTTATTTTTGATAAGTGGCATCTCTCTTTCGAGTAGCTTATCCACCTTTATTTTCGATAAGTGGCATCTCTCTTTTGAGAAGCTTATCCACCTTTATTTTCGATAAGTGGCATCTCTCTTTTGAGAAGCTTATCCACCTTTATTTATGATAAGTGGCATCTCTCTTTAGAGAAGCTTATCTACCGTTATTTTCGATAAGTGGCATCTCTCTTTCGAGATGCTTATCCACCTTTATTTTCGATAAGTGGAATCTCTCTTTCGAGAAGCTTATCCATCTTTATTTTCGATAAGTGGCATCTCTCTTTCGAGTAGCTAATCCACCTTTATTTTCGATAAGTGGCATCTCTCTTTCGAGAAGCTTATCAACCTTTATTTTCGATAAGTGGAATCTCTCTTTCGAGAAGCTTATCCACCTTTATTTTCGATAAGTGGCATCTCTCTTTCGAGAAGCTTATCCACCTTTATTTTTGATAATTGGCATCTCACTTTTGAGAAGCTTATCCACCTTTATTTCTGATAAGTGGCATCTCTCTTTCGAGAAGCTTATCCACCTTTATTTTCAATAAGTGGCATCTGTCTTTTGAGAAGCTTATCCACCTTTATTTTTGATAAGTGGCATCTCTCTTTTGAGAAGCTTATCCTCCTTTATTTTCAATAAGTGGCATCTCTCTTTCGAGTAGCTTATCCACCTTTATTTTCAATAAGTGGCATCTGTCTTTTGAGAAGCTTATCCACCTTTATTTTCGATAAGTGGCATCTCTCTTTCAAGAAGCTTATCCTCCTTTATTTTTGATAAGTGGAATCTCTCTTTCGAGTAGCTTATCCACCTTTATTTTCGATAAGTGACATCTCTCTTTCGAGAAGCTTATCCACCTTTATTTTCGATAATTGGCATCTCTCTTTTGAGAAGCTTATCCACCTTTATTTTCGATAAGTGGCATCTCTCTTTCGAGAAGCTTATCCACCTTTATTTTCGATAAGTGGAATTTCTCTTTCGAGAAGCTTATCCACCTTTATTTTCGATAAGTGGCATCTCTCTTTCGAGTAGCTTATCCACCTTTATTTTTCGATAAGTGGCATCTCTCTTTTGAGAAGCTTATCCACCTTTATTTATGATAAGTGGCATCTCTCTTTAGAGAAGCTTATCTACCATTTTTTTCGATAAGTGGCATCTCTCTTTCAAGAAGCTTATCCACCTTTATTTTCGATAAGTGGAATCTCTCTTTCGAGAAGCTTATCCACCTTTATTTTCAATAAGTGGCATCTCTCTTTCGAGTAGATTAACCACCTTTATTTTCAATAAGTGGCATCTGTCTTTTGAGAAGCTTATCCACCTTTATTTTCGATAAGTGGCATCTCTCTTTCGAGAAGCTGATCCTCCTTTATTTTCGATAAGTGGCATCTCTCTTTCGAGTAGCTTATCCACCTTTATTTTCGATAAGTGGCATCTCTCTTTTGAGAAGCTTATCCACCTTTATTTTTGATAAGTGGCATCTCTCTTTCGAGAAGCTTATCCACCTTTATTTTTGATAAGTTTCATCTCTCTTTAGAGAAGCTTATCTACCGTTATTTTCGATAAGTGGCATCACTCTTTCGAGAAGCTTATCCACCTTTATTTATGATAAGTGGCATCTCTCTTTAGAGAAACTTATCTACCGTTATTTTCGATAAGTGGCATTTCTCTTTCGAGAAGCTTATCCACCTTTATTTTCGATAAGTGGAATATCTCTTTCGAGAAGCTTATCCATCTTTATTTTCGATAAGTGGCATCTCTATTTCGAGTAGCTAATCGACCTTTATTTTCGATAAGTGGCATCTCTCTTTCGAGAAGCTTATCCACCTTTATTTTCGATAAGTGGAATCTCTCTTTCGAGAAGCTTATCCACCTTTATTTTCGATAAGTGGCATCTCTCTTTCGAGAAGCTTATCCACCTTTATTTTTGATAATTGGCATCTCACTTTTGAGAAGCTTATCCACCTTTATTTCTGATAAGTGGCATCTCTCTTTCGAGAAGCTTATCCACCTTTATTTTCGATAAGTGGCATCTCTCTTTCGAGAAGCTTATCCACCTTTATTTTCGATAAGTGGAATCTCTCTTTCGAGAAGCTTATCCACCTTTATTTTCAATAAGTGGCATCTCTCTTTCGAGTAGATTAACCATCTTTATTTTCAATAAGTGGCATCTGTCTTTTGAGAAGCTTATCCACCTTTATTTTTGATAAGTGGCATCTCTCTTTTGAGAAGCTTATCCTCCTTTATTTTTGATAAGTGGCATCTCTCTTTCGAGTAGCTTATCCACCTTTATTTTCGATAAGTGGCATCTCTCTTTCGAGAAGCTTATCCACCTTTATTTTCGATAAGTGGCATCTCTCTTTTGAGAAGCTTATCCACCTTTATTTATGATAAGTGGCATCTCTCTTTAGAGAAGCTTATCTACCGTTATTTTCGATAAGTGGCATCTCTCTTTCGAGATGCTTATCCACCTTTATTTTCGATAAGTGGAATCTCTCTTTCGGGAAGCTTATCCATCTTTATTTTCGATAAGTGGCATCTCTCTTTCGAGTAGCTAATCCTCCTTTATTTTCGATAAGTGGCATCTCTCTTTCGAGAAGCTTATCAACCTTTATTTTCGATAAGTGGAATCTCTCTTTCGAGAAGCTTATCCACCTTTATTTTCGATAAGTGGCATCTCTCTTTCCAGAAGCTTATCCACCTTTATTTTCGATAAGTGGCATCTCTCTTTCGAGAAGCTTATCCACCTTTATTTTCGATAAGTGGAATTTCTCTTTCGAGAAGCTTATCCACCTTTATTTTCAATAAGTGGCATCTCTCTTTCGAGTAGATTAACCATCTTTATTTTCAATAAGTGGCATCTGTCTTTTGAGAAGCTTATCCACCTTTATTTTCGATAAGTGGCATCTCTCTTTCGAGAAGCTTATCCTCCTTTATTTTCGATAAGTGGCATCTCTCTTTAGAGAAGCTTATCCACCTTTATTTTCGATAAGTGGAATCTCTCTTTCGAGAAGCTTATCCACCTTTATTTTCAATAAGTGGCATCTCTCTTTCGAGTAGATTAACCATCTTTATTTTCAATAAGTGGCATCTGTCTTTTGAGAAGCTTATCCACCTTTATTTTCGATAAGTGGCATCTCTCTTTCGAGAAGCTTATCCTCCTTTATTTTTGATAAGTGGCATCTCTCTTTCGAGTAGCTTATCCACCTTTATTTTCGATAAGTGACATCTCTCTTTCGAGACGCTTATCCACCTTTATTTTCGATAAGTGGCATCTCTCTTTCGAGAAGCTTATCCACCTTTATTTTTGATAATTGGCATCTCACTTTTGAGAAGCTTATCCACCTTTATTTCTGATAAGTGGCATCTCTCTTTCGAGAAGCTTATCCACCTTTATTTTCGATAAGTGGCATCTCTCTTTCGAGAAGCTTATCCACCTTTATTTTCGATAAGTGGAATCTCTCTTTCGAGAAGCTTATCCACCTTTATTTTCAATAAGTGGCATCTCTCTTTCGAGTAGATTAACCATCTTTATTTTCAATAAGTGGCATCTGTCTTTTGAGAAGCTTATCCACCATTATTTTTGATAAGTGGCATCTCTCTTTTGAGAAGCTTATCCACCTTTATTTATGATAAGTGGCATCTCTCTTTAGAGAAGCTTATCTACCGTTATTTTCGATAAGTGGCATCTCTCTTTCGAGATGCTTATCCACCTTTATTTTCGATAAGTGGAATCTCTCTTTCGAGAAGCTTATCCATCTTTATTTTCGATAAGTGGCATCTCTCTTTCGAGTAGCTAATCCACCTTTATTTTCGATAAGTGGCATCTCTCTTTCGAGAAGCTTATCAACCTTTATTTTCGATAAGTGGAATCTCTCTTTCGAGAAGCTTATCCACCTTTATTTTCGATAAGTGGCATCTCTCTTTCGAGAAGCTTATCCACCTTTATTTTTGATAATTGGCATCTCACTTTTGAGAAGCTTATCCACCTTTATTTCTGATAAGTGGCATCTCTCTTTCGAGAAGCTTATCCACCTTTATTTTCGATAAGTGGCATCTCTCTTTCGAGAAGCTTATCCACCTTTATTTTCGATAAGTGGAATTTCTCTTTCGAGAAGCTTATCCACCTTTATTTTCAATAAGTGGCATCTCTCTTTCGAGTAGATTAACCATCTTTATTTTCAATAAGTGGCATCTGTCTTTTGAGAAGCTTATCCACCTTTATTTTCGATAAGTGGCATCTCTCTTTCGAGAAGCTTATCCTCCTTTATTTTCGATAAGTGGCATCTTTCTTTCGAGAAGCTTATCCACCTTTATTTTCGATAAGTGGAATCTCTCTTTCGAGAAGCTTATCCACCTTTATTTTCAATAAGTGGCATCTCTCTTTCGAGTAGATTAACCATCTTTATTTTCAATAAGTGGCATCTGTCTTTTGAGAAGCTTATCCACCTTTATTTTCGATAAGTGGCATCTCTCTTTCGAGAAGCTTATCCTCCTTTATTTTCGATAAGTGGCATCTCTCTTTCGAGAAGCTTATCCACCTTTATTTTCGATAAGTGGAATCTCTCTTTCGAGAAGCTTATCCACCTTTATTTTCAATAAGTGGCATCTCTCTTTCGAGTAGATTAACCATCTTTATTTTCAATAAGTGGCATCTGTCTTTTGAGAAGCTTATCCACCTTTATTTTCGATAAGTGGAATCTCTCTTTCGAGAAGCTTATCCTCCTTTATTTTTGATAAGTGGCATCTCTCTTTCGAGTAGCTTATCCACCTTTATTTTCGATAAGTGACATCTCTCTTTCGAGAAGCTTATCCACCTTTATTTTCGATAAGTGGCATCTCTCTTTCGAGAAGCTTATCCACCTTTATTTTTGATAATTGGCATCTCACTTTTGAGAAGCTTATCCACCTTTATTTCTGATAAGTGGCATCTCTCTTTCGAGAAGCTTATCCACCTTTATTTTCGATAAGTGGCATCTCTCTTTCGAGAAGCTTATCCACCTTTATTTTCGATAAGTGGAATCTCTCTTTCGAGAAGCTTATCCACCTTTATTTTCAATAAGTGGCATCTCTCTTTCGAGTAGATTAACCATCTTTATTTTCAATAAGTGGCATCTGTCTTTTGAGAAGCTTATCCACCATTATTTTTGATAAGTGGCATCTCTCTTTTGAGAAGCTTATCCTCCTTTATTTTTGATAAGTGGCATCTCTCTTTCGAGTAGCTTATCCACCTTTATTTTCGATAAGTGGCATCTCTCTTTCGAGAAGCTTATCCACCTTTATTTTCGATAAGTGGCATCTCTCTTTTGAGAAGCTTATCCACCTTTATTTATGATAAGTGGCATCTCTCTTTAGAGAAGCTTATCTACCGTTATTTTCGATAAGTGGCATCTCTCTTTCGAGATGCTTATCCACCTTTATTTTCGATAAGTGGAATCTCTCTTTCGAGAAGCTTATCCATCTTTATTTTCGATAAGTGGCATCTCTCTTTCGAGTAGCTAATCCACCTTTATTTTCGATAAGTGGCATCTCTCTTTCGAGAAGCTTATCAACCTTTATTTTCGATAAGTGGAATCTCTCTTTCGAGAAGCTTATCCACCTTTATTTTTGATAATTGGCATCTCACTTTTGAGAAGCTTATCCACCTTTATTTCTGATAAGTGGCATCTCTCTTTCGAGAAGCTTATCCACCTTTATTTTCGATAAGTGGCATCTCTCTTTCGAGAAGCTTATCCACCTTTATTTTCGATAAGTGGAATTTCTCTTTCGAGAAGCTTATCCACCTTTATTTTCAATAAGTGGCATCTCTCTTTCGAGTAGATTAACCATCTTTATTTTCAATAAGTGGCATCTGTCTTTTGAGAAGCTTATCCACCTTTATTTTCGATAAGTGGCATCTCTCTTTCGAGAAGCTTATCCTCCTTTATTTTCGATAAGTGGCATCTCTCTTTCGAGAAGCTTATCCACCTTTATTTTCGATAAGTGGAATCTCTCTTTCGAGAAGCTTATCCACCTTTATTTTCAATAAGTGGCATCTCTCTTTCGAGTAGATTAACCATCTTTATTTTCAATAAGTGGCATCTGTCTTTTGAGAAGCTTATCCACCATTATTTTTGATAAGTGGCATCTCTCTTTTGAGAAGCTTATCCTCCTTTATTTTTGATAAGTGGCATCTCTCTTTCGAGTAGCTTATCCACCTTTATTTTCGATAAGTGGCATCTCTCTTTCGAGAAGCTTATCCACCTTTATTTTCGATAAGTGGCATCTCTCTTTTGAGAAGCTTATCCACCTTTATTTATGATAAGTGGCATCTCTCTTTAGAGAAGCTTATCTACCGTTATTTTCGATAAGTGGCATCTCTCTTTCGAGATGCTTATCCACCTTTATTTTCGATAAGTGGAATCTCTCTTTCGAGAAGCTTATCCATCTTTATTTTCGATAAGTGGCATCTCTCTTTCGAGTAGCTAATCCACCTTTATTTTCGATAAGTGGCATCTCTCTTTCGAGAAGCTTATCAACCTTTATTTTCGATAAGTGGAATCTCTCTTTCGAGAAGCTTATCCACCTTTATTTTCGATAAGTGGCATCTCTCTTTCGAGAAGCTTATCCACCTTTATTTTTGATAATTGGCATCTCACTTTTGAGAAGCTTATCCACCTTTATTTCTGATAAGTGGCATCTCTCTTTCGAGAAGCTTATCCACCTTTATTTTCGATAAGTGGCATCTCTCTTTCGAGAAGCTTATCCACCTTTATTTTCGATAAGTGGAATTTCTCTTTCGAGAAGCTTATCCACCTTTATTTTCCATAAGTGGCATCTCTCTTTCGAGTAGATTAACCATCTTTATTTTCAATAAGTGGCATCTGTCTTTTGAGAAGCTTATCCACCTTTATTTCTGATAAGTGGCATCTCTCTTTCGAGAAGCTTATCCACCTTTATTTTCGATAAGTGGCATCTCTCTTTCGAGAAGCTTATCCACCTTTATTTTCGATAAGTGGAATTTCTCTTTCGAGAAGCTTATCCACCTTTATTTTCAATAAGTGGCATCTCTCTTTCGAGTAGATTAACCATCTTTATTTTCAATAAGTGGCATCTGTCTTTTGAGAAGCTTATCCACCTTTATTTTCGATAAGTGGCATCTCTCTTTCGAGAAGCTTATCCTCCTTTATTTTTGATAAGTGGCATCTCTCTCTCGAGTAGCTTATCCACCTTTATTTTCGATAAGTGACATCTCTCTTTCGAGAAGCTTATCCACCTTTATTTTCGATAAGTGGCATCTCTCTTTTGAGAAGCTTATCCACCTTTATTTATGATAAGTGGAATCTCTCTTTAGAGAAGCTTATCTACCGTTATTTTCGATAAGTGGCATCTCTCTTTCGAGATGCTTATCCACCTTTATTTTCGATAAGTGGAATCTCTCTTTCGAGAAGCTTATCCATCTTTATTTTCGAAAAGTGGCATCTCTCTTTCGAGATGCTTATCCATCTTTATTTTCGATAAGTGGCATCTCTCTTTCGAGTAGCTAATCCACCTTTATTTTCGATAAGTGGCATCTCACTTTCGAAAAGCTTATCCACCTTTATTTTTGATAATTGGCATCTCACTTTCGAAAAGCTTATCCACCTTTATTTCTGATAAGTGGAATCTCTCTTTCGAGCAGCTTATCCACCTTTATTTTTGATAAGTGGCATCTCTCTTTCGAGAAGCTTATCCACCTTTATTTTCAATAAGTGGCATCTCTCTTTCGAGTAGATTAACCACCTTTATTTTCAATAAGTGGCATCTGTCTTTTGAGAAGCTTATCCACCTTTATTTTCGATAAGTGGCATCTCTCTTTCGAGAAGCTTATCCTCCTTTATTTTCGATAAATGGCATCTCTCTTTCGAGTAGCTTATCCACCTTTATTTTTGATAAGTGGAATCTCTCTTTCGAGAAGCTTATCCACCTTTATTTTCGATATGTGGCATCTCTCTTTTGAGAAGCTTATCCACCTTTATTTTTGATAAGTGGCATCTCTCTTTCGAGAAGCTTATCCACCTTTATTTATGATAAGTGTCATCTCTCTTTAGAGAAGCTTATCTACCGTTATTTTCGATAAGTGGCATCTGTCTTTTGAGAAGCTTATCCACCTTTATTTTCGATAAGTGGCATCTCTCTTTCGAGAAGCTTATCCTCCTTTATTTTCGATAAGTGGCATCTCTCTTTCGAGAAGCTTATCCACCTTTATTTTCGATAAGTGGAATCTCTCTTTCGAGAAGCTTATCCACCTTTATTTTTGATAAGTGGCATCTCTCTTTCGAGAAGCTTATCCACCTTTAATTTCGATAAGTGGCATCTCTCTTTCGAGAAGCTTATCCACCTTTATTTTCGATAAGTGGCATCTCTCTTTCGAGAAGCTTATCCACCTTTATTTTCGATAAGTGGCATCTCTCTTTCGAGAAGCTTATCCACCTTTATTTATGATAAGTGTCATCTCACTTTAGAGAAGCTTATCTACCGTTATTTTCGATAAGTGGCATCTCTCTTTCGAGAAGAATATCCACCTTTATTTATGATAAGTGTCATCTCACTTTAGAGAAGCTTATCTACCGTTATTTTCGATAAGTGGCATCTCTCTTTCGAGAAGAATATCCACCTTTATTTATGATAAGTGGCATCTCTCTTTAGAGAAGCTTATCTACCGTTATTTTCGATAAGTGGAATCTCTCTTTCGAGAAGCTTATCCACCTTTATTTTCGATAAGTGGATTCTCTCTTTCGAGAAGCTTATCCATCTTTATTTTCGATAAGTGGCATCTCTCTTTCGAATAGCATATCCACCTTTATTTTCGATAAGTGGCATCTCTCTTTTGAGATGCTTATCCACCTTTATTTTCTATAAGTGGAATCTCTCTTTCGAGAAGCTTATCCACCTTTATTTTCGATAAGTGGAATCTCTCTTTCGAGAAGCTTATCCATCTTTATTTTCGATAAGTGGCATCTCACTTTCAAGAAGCTTATCCACCTTTATTTTTGATAATTGACATCTCACTTTCGAGAAGCTTATCCACCTTTATTTTTGATAAGTGGAATCTCTCTTTCGAGAAGCTTATCCACCTTTATTTTCGATAAGTGGCATCTCTTTTTCGAGAAGCTTATCCACATTTATTTTCAATAAGTGGCATCTCTCTTTCGAGTAGATTAACCACCTTTATTTTCAATAAGTGGCATCTGTGTTTTGAGAAGCTTATCCACCTTTATTTTCGATAAGTGGCATCTCTCTTTCGAGAAGCTTATCCTGCTTTATTTTCGATAAATGGCATCTCTCTTTCGAGTAGCTTATCCACCTTTATTTTCGATAAGTGGCATCTCTCTTTCGAGTAGCTTATCCACCTTTTTTTTCGATATGTGGCATCTCTCTTTCGAGAAGCTTATCCACCTTTATTTTTGATAGGTGGCATCTCTCTTTCGAGAAGCTTATCCACCTTTATTTATGATAAGTGGCATCTCTCTTTAGAGAAACTTATCTACCGTTATTTTCGATAAGTGGCATCTCTCTTTCGAGAAGCTTATCCACCTTTATTTTCGATAAGTGGAATCTCTCTTTCGAGAAGCTTATCCATCTTTATTTTCGATAAGTGGCATCTCTATTTCGAGTAGCTAATCGACCTTTATTTTCGATAAGTGGCATCTCTCTTTCGAGAAGCTTATCCACCTTTATTTTCGATAATTGGCATCTCACTTTTGAGAAGCTTATCCACCTTTATTTCTGATAAGTGGCATCTCTCTTTCGAGAAGCTTATCCACCTTTATTTTCGATAAGTGGCATCTCTCTTTCGAGAAGCTTATCCACCTTTATTTTCGATAAGTGGAATCTCTCTTTCGGGAAGCTTATCCACCTTTATTTTCAATAAGTGGCATCTCTCTTTCGAGTAGATTAACCATCTTTATTTTCAATAAGTGGCATCTGTCTTTTGAGAAGCTTATCCACCTTTATTTTCGATAAGTGGCATCTCTCTTTTGAGAAGCTTATCCTCCTTTATTTTTGATAAGTGGCATCTCTCTTTCGAGTAGCTTATCCACCTTTATTTTCGATAAGTGGCATCTCTCTTTCGAGAAGCTTATCCACCTTTATTTTCGATAAGTGGCATCTCTCTTTTGAGAAGCTTATCCACCTTTATTTATGATAAGTGGCATCTCTCTTTAGAGAAGCTTATCTACCGTTATTTTCGATAAGTGGCATCTCTCTTTCGAGATGCTTATCCACCTTTATTTTCGATAAGTGGAATCTCTCTTTCGAGAAGCTTATCCATCTTTATTTTCGATAAGTGGCATCTCTCTTTCGAGTAGCTAATCCACCTTTATTTTCGATAAGTGGCATCTCTCTTTCGAGAAGCTTCTCAACCTTTATATTCGATAAGTGGAATCTCTCTTTCGAGAAGCTTATCCACCTTTATTTTCGATAAGTGGCATCTCTCTTTCGAGAAGCTTATCCACCTTTATTTTTGATAATTGGCATCTCACTTTTGAGAAGCTTATCCACCTTTATTTCTGATAAGTGGCATCTCTCTTTCGAGAAGCTTATCCACCTTTATTTTCAATAAGTGGCATCTCTCTTTCGAGAAGCTTATCCACCTTTATTTTCGATAAGTGGAATTTCTCTTTCGAGAAGCTTATCCACCTTTATTTTCAATAAGTGGCATCTCTCTTTCGAGTAGATTAACCATCTTTATTTTCAATAAGTGGCATCTGTCTTTTGAGAAGCTTATCCACCTTTATTTTCGATAAGTGGCATCTCTCTTTCGAGAAGCTTATCCTCCTTTATTTTCGATAAGTGGCATCTCTCTTTCGAGAAGCTTATCCACCTTTATTTTCGATAAGTGGAATCTCTCTTTCGAGAAGCTTATCCACCTTTATTTTCAATAAGTGGCATCTCTCTTTCGAGTAGATTAACCATCTTTATTTTCAATAAGTGGCATCTGTCTTTTGAGAAGCTTATCCACCTTTATTTTCGATAAGTGGCATCTCTCTTTCGAGAAGCTTATCCTCCTTTATTTTTGATAAGTGGCATCTCTCTTTCGAGTAGCTTATCCACCTTTATTTTCGATAAGTGGCATCTCTCTTTCGAGAAGCTTATCCACCTTTATTTTCGATAAGTGGCATCTCTCTTTTGAGAAGCTTATCCACCTTTATTTATGATAAGTGGCATCTCTCTTTAGAGAAGCTTATCTACCGTTATTTTCGATAAGTGGCATCTCTCTTTCGAGATGCTTATCCACCTTTATTTTCGATAAGTGGAATCTCTCTTTCGAGAAGCTTATCCATCTTTATTTTTGATAAGTGGCATCTCTCTTTCGAGTAGCTAATCCACCTTTATTTTCGATAAGTGGCATCTCTCTTTCGAGAAGCTTATCAACCTTTATTTTCGATAAGTGGAATCTCTCTTTCGAGAAGCTTATCCACCTTTATTTTTGATAAGTGGCATCTCTCTTTCGAGAAGCTTATCCACCTTTATTTTTGATAATTGGCATCTCACTTTTGAGAAGCTTATCCACCTTTATTTCTGATAAGTGGCATCTCTCTTTGGAGAAGCTTATCCACCTTTATTTTCGCTAAGTGGCATCTCTCTTTCGAGAAGCTTATCCACCTTTATTTTCGATAAGTGGAATTTCTCTTTCGAGAAGCTTATCCACCTTTATTTTCAATAAGTGGCATCTCTCTTTCGAGTAGATTAACCATCTTTATTTTCAATAAGTGGCATCTGTCTTTTGAGAAGCTTATCCACCTTTATTTTCGATAAGTGGCATCTCTCTTTCGAGAAGCTTATCCTCCTTTATTTTTGATAAGTGGCATCTCTCTTTCAAGTAGCTTATCCACCTTTATTTTCGATAAGTGGCATCTCTCTTTCGAGAAGCTTATCCACCTTTATTTTCGATAAGTGGCATCTCTCTTTCGAGAAGCTTATCCACCTTTATTTATGATAAGTGGAATCTCTCTTTAGAGAAGCTTATCTACCGTTATTTTCGATAAGTGGCATCTCTCTTTCGAGATGCTTATCCACCTTTATTTTCGATAAGTGGAATCTCTCTTTCGAGAAGCTTATCCATCTTTATTTTCGATAAGTGGCATCTCACTTTCGAGAAGCTTATCCACCTTTATTTTTGATAATTGGCATCTCACTTTCGAAAAGCTTATCCACCTTTATTTCTTATAAGTGGAATCTCTCTTTCGAGCAGCTTATCCACCTTTATTTTTGATAAGTGGCATCTCTCTTTCGAGAAGCTTATCCACCTTTATTTTCAATAAGTGGCATCTCTCTTTCGAGTAGATTAACCACCTTTATTTTCAATAAGTGGCATCTGTCTTTTGAGAAGCTTATCCACCTTTATTTTCGATAAGTGGCATCTCTCTTTCGAGAAGCTTATCCTCCTTTATTTTCGATAAATGGCATCTCTCTTTCGAGTAGCTTATCCACCTTTATTTTTGATAAGTTGCATCTCTCTTTCGAGAAGCTTATCCACATTTATTTTCGATATGTGGCATCTCTCTTTCGAGAAGCTTATCCACCTTTATTTTTGATAAGTGGCATCTCTCTTTCGAGAAGCTTATCCACCTTTATTTATGATAAGTGGCATCTCTCTTTAGAGAAGCTTATCTACCGTTATTTTCGATAAGTGGCATCTCTCTTTCGAGAAGCTTATCCACCTTTATTTTCGATAAGTGGAATCTCTCTTTCGAGAAGCTTATCCATCTTTATTTTCGATAAGTGGAATCTCTCTTTCGAGAAGCTTATCCACCTTTAATTTCGATAAGTGGCATCTCTCTTTCGAGAAGCTTATCCACCTTTATTTTTGATAATTGGCATCTCACTTTTGAGAAGCTTATCCACCTTTATTTTCGATAAGTGGCATCTCTCTTTCGAGAAGCTTATCCACCTTTATTTTCGATAAGTGGCATCTCTCTTTCGAGAAGCTTATCCACCTTTATTTTCGATAAGTGGAATCTCTCTTTCGAGAAGCTTATCCACCTTTATTTTCAATAAGTGGCATCTCTCTTTCGAGTAGATTAACCATCTTTATTTTCAATAAGTGGCATCTGTCTTTTGAGAAGCTTATCCACCTTTATTTTCGATAAGTGGCATCTCTCTTTCGAGAAGCTTATCCTCCTTTATTTTCGATAACTGGCATCTCTCTTTCGAGAAGCTTATCCACCTTTATTTTCGATAAGTGGAATCTCTCTTTCGAGAAGCTTATCCACCTTTATTTTCAATAAGTGGCATCTCTCTTTCGAGTAGATTAACCATCTTTATTTTCAATAAGTGGCATCTGTCTTTTGAGAAGCTTATCCACCTTTATTTTCGATAAGTGGCATCTCTCTTTCGATAAGCTTATCCACCTTTATTTATGATAAGTGGCATCTCTCTTTAGAGAAGCTTATCTACCGTTATTTTCGATAAGTGGCATCTCTCTTTCGAGAAGCTTATCCACCTTTATTTTCGATAAGTGGAATCTCTCTTTCGAGAAGCTTATCCATCTTTATTTTCGATAAGTGGAATCTCTCTTTCGAGAAGCTTATCCACCTTTAATTTCGATAAGTGGCATCTCTCTTTCGAGAAGCTTATCCACCTTTATTTTTGATAATTGGCATCTCACTTTTGAGAAGCTTATCCACCTTTATTTCTGATAAGTGGCATCTCTCTTTCGAGAAGCTTATCCACCTTTATTTTTGATAAGTGGCATCTCTCTTTCGAGAAGCTTATCCACCTTTATTTTCGATAAGTGGAATTTCTCTTTCGAGAAGCTTATCCACCTTTATTTTCAATAAGTGGCATCTCTCTTTCGAGTAGATTAACCATCTTTATTTTCAATAAGTGGCATCTGTCTTTTGAGAAGCTTATCCACCTTTATTTTCGATAAGTGGCATCTCTCTTTCGAGAAGCTTATCCTCCTTTATTTTCGATAAGTGGCATCTCTCTTTCGAGAAGCTTATCCACCTTTATTTTCGATAAGTGGAATCTCTCTTTCGAGAAGCTTATCCACCTTTATTTTCAATAAGTGGCATCTCTCTTTCGAGTAGATTAACCATCTTTATTTTCAATAAGTGGCATCTTTCTATTGAGAAGCTTATCCACCTTTATTTTCGATAAGTGGCATCTCTCTTTCGAGAAGCTTATCCTCCTTTATTTTTGATAAGTGGCATCTCTCTTTCGAGTAGCTTATCCACCTTTATTTTCGATAAGTGGCATCTCTCTTTCGAGAAGCTTATCCACCTTTATTTTCGATAAGTGGCATCTCTCTTTTGAGAAGCTTATCCACCTTTATTTATGATAAGTGGCATCTCTCTTTAGAGAAGCTTATCTACCGTTATTTTCGATAAGTGGCATCTCTCTTTCGAGATGCTTATCCACCTTTATTTTCGATAAGTGGAATATCTCTTTTGAGAAGCTTATCCATCTTTATTTTCGATAAGTGGCATCTCTCTTTCGAGTAGCTAATCCACCTTTATTTTCGATAAGTGGCATCTCTCTTTCGAGAAGCTTATCAACCTTTATTTTCGATAAGTGGAATCTCTCTTTCGAGAAGCTTATCCACCTTTATTTTCGATAAGTGGCATCTCTCTTTCGAGAAGCTTATCCACCTTTATTTTTGATAATTGGCATCTCACTTTTGAGAAGCTTATCCACCTTTATTTCTGATAAGTGGCATCTCTCTTTCGAGAAGCTTATCCACCTTTATTTTCGCTAAGTGGCATCTCTCTTTCGAGAAGCTTATCCACCTTTATTTTCGATAAGTGGAATTTCTCTTTCGAGAAGCTTATCCACCTTTATTTTCAATAAGTGGCATCTCTCTTTCGAGTAGATTAACCATCTTTATTTTCAATAAGTGGCATCTGTCTTTTGAGAAGCTTATCCACCTTTATTTTCGATAAGTGGCATCTCTCTTTCGAGAAGCTTATCCTCCTTTATTTTTGATAAGTGGCATCTCTCTTTCGAGTAGCTTATCCTCCTTTATTTTCGATAAGTGGCATCTCTCTTTCGAGAAGCTTATCCACCTTTATTTTCGATAAGTGGCATCTCTCTTTAGAGAAGCTTATCTACCGTTATTTTCGATAAGTGGCATCTCTCTTTCGAGAAGCTTATCCACCTTTATTTTCGATAAGTGGAATCTCTCTTTCGAGAAGCTTATCCATCTTTATTTTCGATAAGTGGAATCTCTCTTTCGAGAAGCTTATCCACCTTTAATTTCGATAAGTGGCATCTCTCTTTCGAGAAGCTTATCCACCTTTATTTTTGATAATTGGCATCTCACTTTCGAGAAGCTTATCCACCTTTATTTCTGATAAGTGGCATCTCTCTTTCGAGAAGCTTATCCATATTTATTTTCGATAAGTGGCATCTCTCTTTCGAGAAGCTTATCCGCCTTTATTTTCGATAAGTGGAATCTCTCTTTCGAGAAGCTTATCCACCTTTATTTTCAATAAGTGGCATCGCTCTTTCGAGTAGATTAACCACCTTTATTTTAAATAAGTGGCATCTGTCTTTTGAGAAGCTTATCCACCTTTATTTTCGATAAGTGGCATCTCTCTTTCGAGAAGCTTATCCTCCTTTATTTTCGATAAGTGGCATCTCTCTTTCGAGAAGCTTATCCACCTTTATTTTCGATAAGTGGAATCTCTCTTTCGAGAAGCTTATCCACCTTTATTTTCAATAAGTGGCATCTCTCTTTCGAGTAGATTAACCATCTTTATTTTCAATAAGTGGCATCTGTCTTTTGAGAAGCTTATCCACCTTTATTTTCGATAAGTGGCATCTCTCTTTCGAGAAGCTTATCCTCCTTTATTTTTGATAAGTGGCATCTCTCTTTCGAGTAGCTTATCCACCTTTATTTTCGATAAGTGGCATCTCTCTTTCGAGAAGCTTATCCACCTTTATTTTCGATAAGTGGCATCTCTCTTTTGAGAAGCTTATCCACCTTTATTTATGATAAGTGGCATCTCTCTTTAGAGAAGCTTATCTACCGTTATTTTCGATAAGTGGCATCTCTCTTTCGAGATGCTTATCCACCTTTATTTTCGATAAGTGGAATCTCTCTTTCGAGAAGCTTATCCATCTTTATTTTTGATAAGTGGCATCTCTCTTTCGAGTAGCTAATCCACCTTTATTTTCGATAAGTGGCATCTCTCTTTCGAGAAGCTTATCAACCTTTATTTTCGATAAGTGGAATCTCTCTTTC
Organism: Lathyrus sativus; assembly: GCA_963859935.3. Classification (NCBI taxonomy): domain Eukaryota; kingdom Viridiplantae; phylum Streptophyta; class Magnoliopsida; order Fabales; family Fabaceae; genus Lathyrus; species Lathyrus sativus. The sequence goes on from OZ012735.1 coordinate 451,425,499, forward strand.
GAGAAGCTTATCCACCTTTATTTTTGATAAGTGGCATCTCTCTTTCGAGAAGCTTATCCACCTTTATTTTTGATAATTGGCATCTCACTTTTGAGAAGCTTATCCACCTTTATTTCTGATAAGTGGCATCTCTCTTTGGAGAAGCTTATCCACCTTTATTTTCGCTAAGTGGCATCTCTCTTTCGAGAAGCTTATCCACCTTTATTTTCGATAAGTGGAATTTCTCTTTCGAGAAGCTTATCCACCTTTATTTTCAATAAGTGGCATCTCTCTTTCGAGTAGATTAACCATCTTTATTTTCAATAAGTGGCATCTGTCTTTTGAGAAGCTTATCCACCTTTATTTTCGATAAGTGGCATCTCTCTTTCGAGAAGCTTATCCTCCTTTATTTTTGATAAGTGGCATCTCTCTTTCAAGTAGCTTATCCACCTTTATTTTCGATAAGTGGCATCTCTCTTTCGAGAAGCTTATCCACCTTTATTTTCGATAAGTGGCATCTCTCTTTCGAGAAGCTTATCCACCTTTATTTATGATAAGTGGAATCTCTCTTTAGAGAAGCTTATCTACCGTTATTTTCGATAAGTGGCATCTCTCTTTCGAGATGCTTATCCACCTTTATTTTCGATAAGTGGAATCTCTCTTTCGAGAAGCTTATCCATCTTTATTTTCGATAAGTGGCATCTCACTTTCGAGAAGCTTATCCACCTTTATTTTTGATAATTGGCATCTCACTTTCGAAAAGCTTATCCACCTTTATTTCTTATAAGTGGAATCTCTCTTTCGAGCAGCTTATCCACCTTTATTTTTGATAAGTGGCATCTCTCTTTCGAGAAGCTTATCCACCTTTATTTTCAATAAGTGGCATCTCTCTTTCGAGTAGATTAACCACCTTTATTTTCAATAAGTGGCATCTGTCTTTTGAGAAGCTTATCCACCTTTATTTTCGATAAGTGGCATCTCTCTTTCGAGAAGCTTATCCTCCTTTATTTTCGATAAATGGCATCTCTCTTTCGAGTAGCTTATCCACCTTTATTTTTGATAAGTTGCATCTCTCTTTCGAGAAGCTTATCCACATTTATTTTCGATATGTGGCATCTCTCTTTCGAGAAGCTTATCCACCTTTATTTTTGATAAGTGGCATCTCTCTTTCGAGAAGCTTATCCACCTTTATTTATGATAAGTGGCATCTCTCTTTAGAGAAGCTTATCTACCGTTATTTTCGATAAGTGGCATCTCTCTTTCGAGAAGCTTATCCACCTTTATTTTCGATAAGTGGAATCTCTCTTTCGAGAAGCTTATCCATCTTTATTTTCGATAAGTGGAATCTCTCTTTCGAGAAGCTTATCCACCTTTAATTTCGATAAGTGGCATCTCTCTTTCGAGAAGCTTATCCACCTTTATTTTTGATAATTGGCATCTCACTTTTGAGAAGCTTATCCACCTTTATTTTCGATAAGTGGCATCTCTCTTTCGAGAAGCTTATCCACCTTTATTTTCGATAAGTGGCATCTCTCTTTCGAGAAGCTTATCCACCTTTATTTTCGATAAGTGGAATCTCTCTTTCGAGAAGCTTATCCACCTTTATTTTCAATAAGTGGCATCTCTCTTTCGAGTAGATTAACCATCTTTATTTTCAATAAGTGGCATCTGTCTTTTGAGAAGCTTATCCACCTTTATTTTCGATAAGTGGCATCTCTCTTTCGAGAAGCTTATCCTCCTTTATTTTCGATAACTGGCATCTCTCTTTCGAGAAGCTTATCCACCTTTATTTTCGATAAGTGGAATCTCTCTTTCGAGAAGCTTATCCACCTTTATTTTCAATAAGTGGCATCTCTCTTTCGAGTAGATTAACCATCTTTATTTTCAATAAGTGGCATCTGTCTTTTGAGAAGCTTATCCACCTTTATTTTCGATAAGTGGCATCTCTCTTTCGATAAGCTTATCCACCTTTATTTATGATAAGTGGCATCTCTCTTTAGAGAAGCTTATCTACCGTTATTTTCGATAAGTGGCATCTCTCTTTCGAGAAGCTTATCCACCTTTATTTTCGATAAGTGGAATCTCTCATTCGAGAAGCTTATCCATCTTTATTTTCGATAAGTGGAATCTCTCTTTCGAGAAGCTTATCCACCTTTAATTTCGATAAGTGGCATCTCTCTTTCGAGAAGCTTATCCACCTTTATTTTTGATAATTGGCATCTCACTTTTGAGAAGCTTATCCACCTTTATTTCTGATAAGTGGCATCTCTCTTTCGAGAAGCTTATCCACCTTTATTTTTGATAAGTGGCATCTCTCTTTCGAGAAGCTTATCCACCTTTATTTTCGATAAGTGGAATTTCTCTTTCGAGAAGCTTATCCACCTTTATTTTCAATAAGTGGCATCTCTCTTTCGAGTAGATTAACCATCTTTATTTTCAATAAGTGGCATCTGTCTTTTGAGAAGCTTATCCACCTTTATTTTCGATAAGTGGCATCTCTCTTTCGAGAAGCTTATCCTCCTTTATTTTCGATAAGTGGCATCTCTCTTTCGAGAAGCTTATCCACCTTTATTTTCGATAAGTGGAATCTCTCTTTCGAGAAGCTTATCCACCTTTATTTTCAATAAGTGGCATCTCTCTTTCGAGTAGATTAACCATCTTTATTTTCAATAAGTGGCATCTTTCTATTGAGAAGCTTATCCACCTTTATTTTCGATAAGTGGCATCTCTCTTTCGAGAAGCTTATCCTCCTTTATTTTTGATAAGTGGCATCTCTCTTTCGAGTAGCTTATCCACCTTTATTTTCGATAAGTGGCATCTCTCTTTCGAGAAGCTTATCCACCTTTATTTTCGATAAGTGGCATCTCTCTTTTGAGAAGCTTATCCACCTTTATTTATGATAAGTGGCATCTCTCTTTAGAGAAGCTTATCTACCGTTATTTTCGATAAGTGGCATCTCTCTTTCGAGATGCTTATTGAGACAGCCTATGTCCCATTAGTGGAATTCTAATGAAACCTTATAAAAATACAGAAAAATTTGAAATTTTTAAAGGACAATACTTAATTATTTAAAAACATACTGTTTCACATACATATGCTTCAAATATATTTTACAGAGTTTGACACCGTTAAGACTAGCGGCCTTGCCACATAGATAAAACATAAAATAAAAGTACAGAAAGGAAACCAAAAAGAAAGCATACCAAAAGGGACCTCCTAAGTCCAACAAGACTGACACTTATACTGACTGTAGTAGTAGGGATGTGATTAGCGTTTGACAAAACACTAACAGCTCCCAATCTAGATGTTATAGTAACACATCTCCACGTCACTTCATATCCTTTCCTTCTGAGTTGTCGGGAAGTACGCAAGATTCGAGCTCATCGTCTGATCGTCATAAAATAATCCAAAATGCAAAACAAAAATGACACAGGGCTAAGATTCATGTACAAGTTTAAAAGTGGGAATGAATGTGTAAAATAATAATATATATGGAAACCATATTTATACAAACAAGCGTATCTTATACCCACAATTACATATACTTTATTTATTCTAATGCATCCCTGAACTATATGCTGACTCAGGCCACTAAACGCTGTCAATGATATCTATCCCATTTACCAAGATCAGATATCACTAGACCACATGCCACCAACGTACTCCCAATTACCAAGAGCTACGCCACCTAACTTCACATGGAGCCTAGGTGTTATAAGTCGATCGTCCCTGAGAATTCAGGCCAAGAACCTTGTCTTGCCTAGCATGCATAGATAATAATCCCCGTCGGGATTGCAGGCGACTGATCAACCTCGTGCGTCCCATACCGCACGGCGGTGGACTTACACATTCCTTAATGCAAGTCTATATGATCACTCACTCATCTTGTGGCAACTCTTAGCCATAAGTATTAAGTTAATAATGGGGAATTATCGTATCAACTTTTCAAGTTATACTTATTATCTAGATACTTAGGTTGAGTACCAAATCCATCCAATGTCTTGCCATATTTGATCTTTGTCCTTACATAATAAGTTCAGTTTGTATAATGGGTAATTGTATGGTTAACTTCCCAGGTAAGAGAGGTGGACTGTAAACGGCATAGTCGACCAAGTCTTTCCTTAGCCAGAACCCAACCAAATATAACTACTCATTGTATCCAACTTTCCTTATGTTAATGGGGATCAATTACTTAATATCTAGCAATGTTTTTCTCTCATTAACCGATTATTTCCTTAATCTATCAATCACAATCATTCAAGTATAAATAAAATAAACAATTATAAAATTAACCGAATAATGCAAGCACAATACAATACCAAATTGTCAAAGATTATTCCTATGATAATTAATTAAGGCCGGCGTAACCTCGCCTAGTGATTTGTGAAAATCATTATTTGAGAATAGGCTCTCCTTAATTATTTATCGCTAGTAGGGCTTAGGTCACCACTACACACATATATATTAAGTTATTTTACGCTAACCGTCCCAATCGTATACGAAATCTTGCCCCCACCTTTTGTTGAGTGTTGTTGAAAGTCCACAAGTGTTGTCTTCGATCTTTGCCAAGAACCTAATTTACGATAACCGTTGGATTGTACGAAATTTATGAAATAATTAGAATATAATTTATGGTTAATTGAACATAATCCCGTTATAACTTGAAATATTTATTTATTTAAATATATCATAATAACCTCCAAAATAATTATTAAATTCAAATATAAATTATATTATACCTCCTTTTGAATTTGTTTGTTTTAGAAAATTGTCAAGAGTATATTTCTAATAACATTTAAATTATAATAAAATTTGGGCATTATAACGACTTAAAATGGTAAAATTTATTTTGGACTTTATAAGTTCAATATATCGACGTCTGAACGGAATTTGCATAGAAAATTTAAAATAACCTTTATATAAATAACATAATTAAAATAATATAATTAAAATAAAATGGACATTATAACGGCTTACCGATTACTTATGAAAATGATTTGGGCAGAACTTTGACGTATAAAACTCCCTTGAAACTTTAGAAGAACTTTTACCACAAAATACTCTAAAGGTTACGAACCGATATCGTGGGAACTTCGATAACTAAAACTAATATTGCTATATGAAGAAATTAGAGAAGGAAAGAAGTAAAGAAGTAAGAAAGATGATTTGTGAATGAATGAATGAAAATGGGGTGGAAGAGACCCCTATTTATACTAGTTGTAAAATATTAAAATAACATAATTTATCATCTTTTGCCCATACCTTCCAACTTTTCAACTCTTGCTAGTAAATATGTCTCTATCAAATATTTACTAATCTTTCATCAATAGTGCTTTAGGTGTTCTAGTATGACTTTGTGAAAATAATTTATGACAAAGGTATGGGAGCTTGATTTCATGACATAATATTATGTAGGATATTAATAGAAAATGAGATATATATTTCTTTTATAAAAAGTAAAATGTTAATAATATTAATAATAATAAAAATAGTAAAAAGGATAGTTATTTGATATTTTTATTGTCTTAAGATTATTTTATTTATTAATTGGTTTATAGAGTAAAATGATAATATTCAAATAAAATAAAATCAATTAATAATAACAAAACAAGAACAACAATAATGATAATAATAATATGAATAATTAATTAACTTAAAGTTAAGGGTTTTAAGTACCAATTTAAATTTCAAAGTTTAGTTTATAAAATGAAACGATGATATTCAAATTGAAGAATAAAAGTAATAAATATAAAAAGTAATTAATTAATAAATTAATTATTATAAGTGTTAGTTTCAACATTTAATTTTTAATAACTAGCATTGTTAAAATCTCAAATCTAACTAGATATATTATTTAGTGTATGGAAAAATTAGGATGTTACATTACCACCCCCCTTAAAAGAAATTTCGTCCTCGAAATTTAGCGTACCTAAAACATATGTGGATACTTCTGACGCATGTCTTCTTCTCTTTCCCAAGTAGAATCACCAGTTACATCATCCCACACGACTCTAACCAATGGTATTTGCTTTCCACGAAGTTCTTTAATACGATGATCTAAGATCTTGACAGGTATAGCCTCATATTCCAAATTATCTCTAAGTTCCACAGTTTCAGGCTCAATGACATGTGAAGGGTCCGGATAATACTTCCTCAGTTGTGATACATGAAATACATCATGAAGATTAGACAAGTTTGGCGGCAAAGCAATGTGATACGCTACAGGTCCAATCCGCCGTAGAATTTGAAAAGGCCCGATAAACCTTGGTGTTAACTTCCTAGTTTTGATTGCTCGTGCAATTCCCGCCCTAGGAGTTACCCTAATGAACACGTGATCTCCTGCCTCGAACTCCAAAGGTCTTCTCCTCTTATCATTATAACTCTTTTGACGGTCCTGTGCTGCCTTCATTTTTTCTCTAATAAGTTTAACCTGATCTGTCGTTTGTTGCACGAATTCTGAACCCAATATTTTATTTTCTCCAACCTCATACCAACATAAAGGTGTACGACACTTTCTTCCGTATAATGCTTCATATGGAGCCATGCCGATACTTGAGTGAAAACTATTGTTGTAAGTAAACTCAATCAATGGTAAGAACTCGTCCCAACTTCCTTTGTGTTCAAGAGCACAAGCTCTCAACAAATCCTCTAACGATTGAATCGTCCTCTCAGACTGGCCATCCGTTTGGGGATGATAAGCTGAACTTAACCTCAGTTTTGTTCCTAACTCTAAATGCAACTGATGCCAAAAATTTGATGTGAATCTGGGATCTCTATCACTGACTATACTTGAAGGTATTCCATGCAATCTAACAATCTCCTTTACATATACCTGAGCTAGTCTCTCTAATTTAAACGTCTGGTTGATGGGAATGAAATGTGCACTCTTTGTCAACCTATCAATGATCACCCAAATTGCATCATGTTGTTTCTGAGTCTTAGGCAAAGCGGTTACAAAATCCATGGCTATTCCGTCCCACTTCCACTCTGGAATATCTAAAGGTTGTAGCAATCCGGCTGGCTTCTGATGTTCAATCTTTGCCTTCTGACATACCAAGCAACTTTGAACATATTCTGCTATATGTCTCTTCATTCCAACCCACCAAAACATTTTCTTCAAGTCTTGATACATCTTTGTGGCTCCTGGATGAAAACTCAACTTACTTTTGTGGCCCTCTTCCAAAATCAACTTTTGAATATCCTGATTTTGAGGTACACACAACCTTTCTTTAAACCTTAGGATTCCATCACTCCTTATGTTAAACTCTCCATTTTGACCATTTCTTATATTTTCCTTTATGCTCACTAGACGGTCATCAAGTTGTTGTTCATCTTTGATCCATTTCAGAAATTCATTAGACACGACAATAGCGCCTATGAATATACTTCCTTCATTGTGATGTACTCCTAAGTTTAAATCCACGAATTTGTCAATCAACTCTTCTTCCTTCAACATCATTGCAGATACATGAAGTTTCTTTCGACTCAAAGCGTCTGCTACAACATTGGCCTTTCCGGGATGATATTGCAACTCAAAATCATAGTCCTTCAAGAATTCCATCCAGCGCCTTTGTCTCATGTTTAAATCTTTCTGATCAAATAAATGCTTCAGGCTTTTGTGATCACTTAACACAGTGAACTTTGATCCATAAAGATAATGCCTCCAAATCTTTAAGGCAAACACAATTGCCGCTAACTCTAGGTCGTGAGTTGGGTAGTTCCTCTCATGCACCTTCAATTGTCTTGATGCATAAGCTATCACTTTCCTTTCTTGCATCAACACACACCCAAGACCTTGATATGACGCATCACAATACACATCAAAATTTCCTAATGGGTCTGGTAAGATGAGTATTGGTGATGAAGTCAATCTTTCCTTTAGCTTCTGAAAACTTTCTTCACACTCTTTAGTCCATTCAAAGTTTTTACCTTTCCTCGTTAACTGAGTCATGGGCAAAGCGATCTTTGAAAATCCTTCAATGAACCTCCGATAATATCCAGCTAGTCCAAGAAAACTTCGAATCTCGCCAACATTCTTTGGACTCTCCCACTTTGTTATTGCTTCGACTTTACTTGGGTCTACTGCAATACCTTCTTTACTAATTACATGACCAAGAAATTGTACCTCCTTCAACCAAAATTCACATTTCGAGAATTTCGCGTACAATTGAAGGTCCTTTAATATCTGTAGCACAATTCTCAAATGTTCTCTGTGCTCTACCTCATTCTTGGAATAAATCAGAATGTCATCAATGAAAACTACAACAAATTGATCTAAGTATGACCTAAAGATCCTATTCATGTAATCCATGAATACTGCTGGAGCATTAGTCAAACCAAATGGCATAACTAAGTACTCATAGTGTCCATAACGGGATCTAAAAGCTGTTTTTGGAATATCATCTTCCTTCACCCTGATCTGATGATATCCAGACTTCAAGTCAATCTTTGAGAATACTGATGCTCCTTTTAACTGATCCATCAAGTCGTCGATTCTAGGCAAAGGATACTTGTTTTTCACAGTGGCTTTATTGAGTTGTCTGTAATCCACACAAAGTCTAGAAGAACCATCCTTCTTCTTCACAAACAAGATTGGAGCTCCCCATGGCGATACACTTGGTCTAATAAATTCTTTCTCTAACATCTCGTCTAATTGTTTCTTTAACTCCGCAAGCTCTGAGGGTGACATTCGATAAGGAGATATAGAAATTGGTCCAGTTCCTGGAACCAAGTCTATAGAAAATTCCACTTCCCTAACCGGTGGTAAACCTGGAACTTCTTCTGGAAAGACTTCCGGGAATTCACAGACTACGGGAAAATTTTCCACACTAGGGGTTTCTCCTACTGACATGGAGAATAGCATCATAAAACTTTGAGTGAGGGTTTCAGCTTTGCTGATTTCTCCACTATCTTCTCCAAATGTAAAAATTTTCTCCTTGCATCTCAAGTTGACATCGTTGGCTGATAACCAATCCATTCCTAAGATGACATCTAGGTCTTGTAGCGGGAGTACCACAAGATCTACTAAGAATCTTCTATTTTCTAAGATTATTGGACAGTCTACACAGACTGAATAAGTTACCATTCTTTCTCCCGAGGGAGTTGTGATAGTCAACTTATAATCGTGATCAACAATTTCGAATCCCAAAAATTCAGCACAAGAGGTAGATATAAAAGAATGTGTAGCTCCTGAATCGAATAAAACTGATACCAACTTATCTCCAATTAAACACATACCTTGAATTAACCCAGCTGACTTTGAGATCTCAGCTCCTCTAATTGTAAATACTCTTCCTGTGGTTGGCTTATTTTGATTCTGAGGTCTCTGACCAACACTTGGGCCTCCATTTCTTGCTCTCCCTATGTTGTTATTGTTTATTAGGCCGCTCCTCTGGCCTGTTGGTTGACTTTGTCCTTGGGGACAATCTTTGAGAAAGTGGCCTTTCTGACCACAGCGAAAACAAGTTCCAATATTTCTATTTGGACAATCTTTGTTAAGATGTGCCCCTCCACAGCTGTAACACTTGAACATTAACCTTCTAGAATCCTGGTTATGATAAGGTGTAGGCCTTTGATATGGCCTACCCCCTCGTTGGATTCTTCCTCCGTGGCCTCGGTTAAAGTGGCCCTTGTGATTGTTGTTTTGGGTTGATCCTCCTGATCCATATTGATTCTTCCTATTGTCAATCCCTTCCAACTCCAGACACCTTTCTACTAGCTCACCAAAGCGCATAATATGCAGAGGTAAAACTGCCCTCTGGATATCATATTTCAATCCATCTTGATACTTTTCACACATCCATTCTTCCCTTGGATGCAAGCGGTAAAACTCAGAATACTTTAGCAAGGATTCAAACTTCCTAGTATATTCTCCCACCGTCATCACACCTTGACGTAGATTCTGAAATTCTCTCTCCTTCTCTTTCCTACATAACTTTGGAAAATACTTCCCCAAAAATTCTTCTTTGAACAAGGTCCAATTGATTTCTCTTCCTTCCTCTTCCAATAATCTATACTTTCCTCTCCACCAAGCTTCAGCATCGCCTGTCAGCATGAATGTTGCATAACCAACCCTTCTATTCTCTCTACAGTGAGTGAAAGAAAATATCTTCTCCATTTCTTGCAACCATTTCTCAGCACCCTCCGGATTAAAGTCACCACCAAACTGTGGTGGTTTTCCTTTCAGAAACGAGTTCAATCCTGTATCCTCATGCACCATTTCCCTTTGTTGTTGCTGAAAGAGTTGATGATCTCGAGTGATTTGCAGGATTTGAGCATTTTGTTGTGTTTGAACTAACACAGCTGCAGCAAGTTCACGAACATCTCGAGTGTCAGCTTGAGAGTTCGTTCCAGTTTGGGAATGATCTTCTCGTCCAATGGGAATGGTAGGTGCTCCTTCAGGAGTAACTTCATCACTCGCATTCCTACGTATACCTCTAGTAGTGCCTCTAGCAGCACTCCTACCACGCCTCGCACCTCTGACGTTCTGAACCATAACTTCCTGAAAAGGAATAGTTATTAGGTTCAATCATTCACAAGACATAAAGAACATAACAATTATGTATATTTATATCCCAATGAATGATTCATCGATAAGGATTTTTATCAAGTCTCCCACAGGCAAGGGATAATTGTGTCTAAAATGTTGAATTAATATCTTAAATATAACTAGAATTCAGGAAAACATAATCAACATTTAATGTATAAACAAAAATGTATCAATTTATTTAATAACAACGATTACAAAAATCGTGACCATGTCTCATTCAAAAACCTCTACTTGTAAACCAAGCTAAGACTAATAGTGGTAAAACTATAATTATCATTATTGCTACGAAATCTTTACCTAATTCTTCATGCTTGATGATACCAATAACAAACAAAATAATGACAAGAAGAGTGATGAATAAAAGAAAGGATTTAGCCATTTGAAAGGTATAGATAAATATTTAGGAATTGATATGAAAATAATGGATGGGTGTGAAGTATTTATAAAGTGAATTTTGTGAAGTGTCCGTTACGTTACCGTTGGGTTTGTGACCGTTGGGGAGGAAAAATAAAGTGTGCTAAATAAGTTTCCTAGACCATTATACTAGAAGGCTCTCAAGATGAAGACTCAATGCACAGAAGAAAAGTTATCATCCAGTTTGGAATCCAACTTGATACAGTCAGTATAATTCTAGACACTTACGGTCCGAGCTGAATCGACCAGCTCTGATACCATTAAATGAGACAGCCTATGTCCCATTAGTGGAATTCTAATGAAACCTTATAAAAATACAGAAAAATTTGAAATTTTTAAAGGACAATACTTAATTATTTAAAAACATACTGTTTCACATACATATGCTTCAAATATATTTTACAGAGTTTGACACCGTTAAGACTAGCGGCCTTGCCACATAGATAAAACATAAAATAAAAGTACAGAAAGGAAACCAAAAAGAAAGCATACCAAAAGGGACCTCCTAAGTCCAACAAGACTGACACTTATACTGACTGTAGTAGTAGGGATGTGATTAGCGTTTGACAAAACACTAACAGCTCCCAATCTAGATGTTATAGTAACACATCTCCACGTCACTTCATATCCTTTCCTTCTGAGTTGTCGGGAAGTACGCAAGATTCGAGCTCATCGTCTGATCGTCATAAAATAATCCAAAATGCAAAACAAAAATGACACAGGGCTAAGATTCATGTACAAGTTTAAAAGTGGGAATGAATGTGTAAAATAATAATATATATGGAAACCATATTTATACAAACAAGCGTATCTTATACCCACAATTACATATACTTTATTTATTCTAATGCATCCCTGAACTATATGCTGACTCAGGCCACTAAACGCTGTCAATGATATCTATCCCATTTACCAAGATCAGATATCACTAGACCACATGCCACCAACGTACTCCCAATTACCAAGAGCTACGCCACCTAACTTCACATGGAGCCTAGGTGTTATAAGTCGATCGTCCCTGAGAATTCAGGCCAAGAACCTTGTCTTGCCTAGCATGCATAGATAATAATCCCCGTCGGGATTGCAGGCGACTGATCAACCTCGTGCGTCCCATACCGCACGGCGGTGGACTTACACATTCCTTAATGCAAGTCTATATGATCACTCACTCATCTTGTGGCAACTCTTAGCCATAAGTATTAAGTTAATAATGGGGAATTATCGTATCAACTTTTCAAGTTATACTTATTATCTAGATACT
>OZ012735.1:451438201-451562221 GCA_963859935.3 Lathyrus sativus
TTCCACTTATCGAAAATAAAGGAGGATAAGCTTCTCGAAAGAGGGATGCCACTTATCGAAAATAAAGGTGGATAACCTTCTCAAAAGAGAGATGCCACTTATCAGAAATAAAGGTGGATAAGCTTCTCGAAAGTGAGATGTCAATTATCAAAAATAAAGGTGGATAAGCTTCTCGAAAAGAGAGATGCCACTTATCGAAAATAAAGGTGGATAAGCTTCTCGAAAGAGAGATTCCACTTATCGAAAATAAAGGTGGATAAGCTTCTCGAAAGAGAGATGCCACTTATCGAAAATAACGGTAGATAAGCTTCTCTAAAGAGAGATGCCTCTTATCATAAATAAAGGTGGATAAGCTTCTCGAATGAGAGATGCCACTTATCGAAAATAACAGTAGATAAGCTTCTCTAAAGAGAGATGATAGTTATCATAAATAAAGGTGGATAATCTACTCGAAAGAGAGATGCCACTTATTGAAAATAAAGGTTGATAAGCTTCTCGAAAGAGAGATTCCACTTATCGAAAATAACGGTAGATAAGCTGCTCTAAAGAGAGATGACACTTATCATAAATAAAGGTGGATAAGCTTCTCGAAAGAGAGATGCCACTTATTGAAAATAAAGGTGGATAAGCTTCTCGAAAGAGAGATTCCACTTATCGAAAATAAAGGTGGATAAGCTTCTCGAAAGAGAGATGCCACTTATCGAAAATAACGGTAGATAAGCTTCTCTAAGGAGAGATGCCTCTTATCATAAATAAAGGTGGATAAGCTTCTCGAAAGAGAGATGCCACTTATTGAAAATAAAGGTGGATAAGCTTCTCAAAAGAGAGATGATAGTTATCATAAATAAAGGTGGATAATCTACTCGAAAGAGAGATGCCACTTATTGAAAATAAAGGTTGATAAGCTTCTCGAAAGAGAGATTCCACTTATCGAAAATAACGGTAGATAAGCTGCTCTAAAGAGAGATGACACTTATCATAAATAAAGGTGGATAAGCTTCTCGAAAGAGAGATGCCACTTATCGAAAATAAAGGTGGATAAGCTTCTCGAAAGAGAGATTCCACTTATCGAAAATAAAGGTGGATAAGCTTCTCGAAAGAGAGATGCCACTTATCGAAAATAACGGTAGATAAGCTTCTCTAAGGAGAGATGCCTCTTATCATAAATAAAGGTGGATAAGCTTCTCGAAAGAGAGATGCCACTTATTGAAAATAATGGTAGATAAGCTTCTCTATAGAGAGATGACAGTTATCATAAATAAAGGTGGATAATCTACTCGAAAGAGAGATGCCACTTATTGAAAATAATGGTTGATAAGTTTCTCGAAAAAGATATTCCACTTATCGAAAATAAAGGTGGATAAGCTTCTCGAAATAGAGATGTCACTTATCGAAAATAAAGGTGGATAAGCTTCTCGAAAGAGAGATGCCACTTATCAGAAATAAAGGTGGATAAGCTTCTCGAAAGTGAGATGCCAATTATCAAAAATAAAGGTGGATAAGCTTCTCGAAAGAGAGATGCCACTTATCGAAAATAAAGGTGGATGAGCTTCTCGAAAGAGAGATTCCACTTATCAAAAATAAAGGTGGATAAGCTTCTAGAAAGAAAGATGCCACTTATCGAAAATAAAGGTGGATAAGCTTCTCGAATGAGAGATGCCACTTATCGAAAATAACGGTGGATAAGCTTCTCAAAAGAGAGATGCCACTTATCGAAAATAAAGGTGGATAAGCTACTCGAAAGAGAGATGCCACTTATCGAAAATAAAGGTGGATAAACTTCTCGAAAGAGAGATTCCACTTATCGAAAATAAAGGTGGATAAGCTTCTCGAAAGAGAGATGCCTCTTATCAAAAATAACGGTAGATAAGCTTCTCTAAAGAGAGATGCCACTTATCATAAATAAAGGTGGATAAGCTTCTCGAAAGAGAGATGCCACTTATCGAAAATAAAGGTAGATAAGCTTCTCTAAAGAGAGATGACAGTTATCAAAAATAAAGGTGGATAAGCTTCTCGAAAGAGAGATGCCACTTATCGAAAATAAAGGTGGATAAGCTTCTCGAAAGAGACATGCCACTTATCGAAAATAAAGGTGGATAAGCTTCTCGAAAGGGAGATGCCACTTATCAAAAATAAAGGTGAATAAGCTTTACGAAAGACAGATGCCACTAATCGAAAATAAAGGAGGATAACCTACCAAAAAGAGAGATGCCACTTATCGAAAATAAAGGTGGATAAGCTTCTCAAAAGACAGATACCACTTATTGAAAATAAAGGTGGTTAATCTACTCGAAAGAGAGATGCCACTTATTGAAAATAAAGGTGGATAAGCTTCTCGAAAGAGAGATTCCACTTATCGAAAATAAAGGTGGATAAGCTTCTCGAAAGAGAGATGCCACTTATCAAAAATAAAGGTGAATAAGCTTTACGAAAGACAGATGCCAGTAATCGAAAATAAAGGAGGATAACCTACCTAAAACAGAGATTCCACTTATCGAAAATAAAGGTGGATAAGCTTCTCAAAAGACAGATACCACTTATTGAAAATAAAGGTGGTTAATCTACTCGAAAGAGAGATGCGACTTATTGAAATAAAGGTGGATAAGCTTCTCGAAAGAGAGATTCCACTTATCGAAAATAAAGGAGGATAAGCTTCTCGAAAGAGAGATGCCACTTATCGAAAATAAAGGTGGATAACCTTCTCAAAAGAGAGATGCCACTTATCAGAAATAAAGGTGGATAAGCTTCTCGAAAGTGAGATGTCAATTATCAAAAATAAAGGTGGATAAGCTTCTCGAAAAGAGAGATGCCACTTATCGAAAATAAAGGTGGATAAGCTTCTCGAAAGAGAGATTCCACTTATCGAAAATAAAGGTGGATAAGCTTCTCGAAAGAGAGATGCCACTTATCGAAAATAACGGTAGATAAGCTTCTCTAAAGAGAGATGCCTCTTATCATAAATAAAGGTGGATAAGCTTCTCGAATGAGAGATGCCACTTATCGAAAATAACAGTAGATAAGCTTCTCTAAAGAGAGATGATAGTTATCATAAATAAAGGTGGATAATCTACTCGAAAGAGAGATGCCACTTATTGAAAATAAAGGTTGATAAGCTTCTCGAAAGAGAGATTCCACTTATCGAAAATAACGGTAGATAAGCTGCTCTAAAGAGAGATGACACTTATCATAAATAAAGGTGGATAAGCTTCTCGAAAGAGAGATGCCACTTATTGAAAATAAAGGTGGATAAGCTTCTCGAAAGAGAGATTCCACTTATCGAAAATAAAGGTGGATAAGCTTCTCGAAAGAGAGATGCCACTTATCGAAAATAACGGTAGATAAGCTTCTCTAAGGAGAGATGCCTCTTATCATAAATAAAGGTGGATAAGCTTCTCGAAAGAGAGATGCCACTTATCGAAAATAAAGGTAGATAAGCTTCTCTAAAGAGAGATGACAGTTATCAAAAATAAAGGTGGATAAGCTTCTCGAAAGAGAGATGCCACTTATCGAAAATAAAGGTGGATAAACTTCTCGAAAGAGAGATTCCACTTATCGAAAATAAAGGTGGATAAGCTTCTCGAAAGAGAGATGCCTCTTATCAAAAATAACGGTAGATAAGCTTCTCTAAAGAGAGATGCCACTTATCATAAATAAAGGTGGATAAGCTTCTCGAAAGAGAGATGCCACTTATCGAAAATAAAGGTAGATAAGCTTCTCTAAAGAGAGATGACAGTTATCAAAAATAAAGGTGGATAAGCTTCTCGAAAGAGAGATGCCACTTATCGAAAATAAAGGTGGATAAGCTTCTCGAAAGAGACATGCCACTTATCGAAAATAAAGGTGGATAAGCTTCTCGAAAGGGAGATGCCACTTATCAAAAATAAAGGTGAATAAGCTTTACGAAAGACAGATGCCACTAATCGAAAATAAAGGAGGATAACCTACCAAAAAGAGAGATGCCACTTATCGAAAATAAAGGTGGATAAGCTTCTCAAAAGACAGATACCACTTATTGAAAATAAAGGTGGTTAATCTACTCGAAAGAGAGATGCCACTTATTGAAAATAAAGGTGGATAAGCTTCTCGAAAGAGAGATTCCACTTATCGAAAATAAAGGTGGATAAGCTTCTCGAAAGAGAGATGCCACTTATCAAAAATAAAGGTGAATAAGCTTTACGAAAGACAGATGCCAGTAATCGAAAATAAAGGAGGATAACCTACCTAAAACAGAGATTCCACTTATCGAAAATAAAGGTGGATAAGCTTCTCAAAAGACAGATACCACTTATTGAAAATAAAGGTGGTTAATCTACTCGAAAGAGAGATGCGACTTATTGAAATAAAGGTGGATAAGCTTCTCGAAAGAGAGATTCCACTTATCGAAAATAAAGGAGGATAAGCTTCTCGAAAGAGAGATGCCACTTATCGAAAATAAAGGTGGATAACCTTCTCAAAAGAGAGATGCCACTTATCAGAAATAAAGGTGGATAAGCTTCTCGAAAGTGAGATGTCAATTATCAAAAATAAAGGTGGATAAGCTTCTCGAAAAGAGAGATGCCACTTATCGAAAATAAAGGTGGATAAGCTTCTCGAAAGAGAGATTCCACTTATCGAAAATAAAGGTGGATAAGCTTCTCGAAAGAGAGATGCCACTTATCGAAAATAACGGTAGATAAGCTTCTCTAAAGAGAGATGCCTCTTATCATAAATAAAGGTGGATAAGCTTCTCGAATGAGAGATGCCACTTATCGAAAATAACAGTAGATAAGCTTCTCTAAAGAGAGATGATAGTTATCATAAATAAAGGTGGATAATCTACTCGAAAGAGAGATGCCACTTATTGAAAATAAAGGTTGATAAGCTTCTCGAAAGAGAGATTCCACTTATCGAAAATAACGGTAGATAAGCTGCTCTAAAGAGAGATGACACTTATCATAAATAAAGGTGGATAAGCTTCTCGAAAGAGAGATGCCACTTATTGAAAATAAAGGTGGATAAGCTTCTCGAAAGAGAGATTCCACTTATCGAAAATAAAGGTGGATAAGCTTCTCGAAAGAGAGATGCCACTTATCGAAAATAACGGTAGATAAGCTTCTCTAAGGAGAGATGCCTCTTATCATAAATAAAGGTGGATAAGCTTCTCGAAAGAGAGATGCCACTTATTGAAAATAAAGGTGGATAAGCTTCTCAAAAGAGAGATGATAGTTATCATAAATAAAGGTGGATAATCTACTCGAAAGAGAGATGCCACTTATTGAAAATAAAGGTTGATAAGCTTCTCGAAAGAGAGATTCCACTTATCGAAAATAACGGTAGATAAGCTGCTCTAAAGAGAGATGACACTTATCATAAATAAAGGTGGATAAGCTTCTCGAAAGAGAGATGCCACTTATCGAAAATAAAGGTGGATAAGCTTCTCGAAAGAGAGATTCCACTTATCGAAAATAAAGGTGGATAAGCTTCTCGAAAGAGAGATGCCACTTATCGAAAATAACGGTAGATAAGCTTCTCTAACGAGAGATGCCTCTTATCATAAATAAAGGTGGATAAGCTTCTCGAAAGAGAGATGCCACTTATTGAAAATAATGGTAGATAAGCTTCTCTATAGAGAGATGACAGTTATCATAAATAAAGGTGGATAATCTACTCGAAAGAGAGATGCCACTTATTGAAAATAATGGTTGATAAGTTTCTCGAAAAAGATATTCCACTTATCGAAAATAAAGGTGGATAAGCTTCTCGAATTAGAGATGTCACTTATCGAAAATAAAGGTGGATAAGCTTCTCGAAAGAGAGATGCCACTTATCAGAAATAAAGGTGGATAAGCTTCTCGAAAGTGAGATGCCAATTATCAAAAATAAAGGTGGATAAGCTTCTCGAAAGAGAGATGCCACTTATCGAAAATAAAGGTGGATGAGCTTCTCGAAAGAGAGATTCCACTTATCAAAAATAAAGGTGGATAAGCTTCTAGAAAGAAAGATGCCACTTATCGAAAATAAAGGTGGATAAGCTTCTCGAATGAGAGATGCCACTTATCGAAAATAACGGTGGATAAGCTTCTCAAAAGAGAGATGCCACTTATCGAAAATAAAGGTGGATAAGCTACTCGAAAGAGAGATGCCACTTATCGAAAATAAAGGTAGATAAACTTCTCGAAAGAGAGATTCCACTTATCGAAAATAAAGGTGGATAAGCTTCTCGAAAGAGAGATGCCACTTATCAAAAATAACGGTAGATAAGCTTCTCTAAAGAGAGATGCCACTTATCATAAATAAAGGTGGATAAGCTTCTCGAAAGAGAGATGCCACTTATCGAAAATAAAGGTAGATAAGTTTCTCTAAAGAGAGATGACAGTTATCAAAAATAAAGGTGGATAAGCTTCTCGAAAGAGAGATGCCACTTATCGAAAATAAAGGTGGATAAGCTTCTCGAAAGAGACATGCCACTTATCGAAAATAAAGGTGGATAAGCTTCTCGAAAGGGAGATGCCACTTATCAAAAATAAAGGTGAATAAGCTTTACGAAAGACAGATGCCACTAATCGAAAATAAAGGAGGATAACCTACCTAAAAGAGAGATGCCACTTATCGAAAATAAAGGTGGATAAGCTTCTCAAAAGACAGATACCACTTATTGAAAATAAAGGTGGTTAATCTACTCGAAAGAGAGATGCGACTTATTGAAATAAAGGTGGATAAGCTTCTCGAAAGAGAGATTCCACTTATCGAAAATAAAGGAGGATAAGCTTCTCGAAAGAGAGATGCCACTTATCGAAAATAAAGGTGGATAACCTTCTCAAAAGAGAGATGCCACTTATCAGAAATAAAGGTGGATAAGCTTCTCGAAAGTGAGATGTCAATTATCAAAAATAAAGGTGGATAAGCTTCTCGAAAAGAGAGATGCCACTTATCGAAAATAAAGGTGGATAAGCTTCTCGAAAGAGAGATTCCACTTATCGAAAATAAAGGTGGATAAGCTTCTCGAAAGAGAGATGCCACTTATCGAAAATAAAGGTGGGTAAGCTACTCGAAAGAGAGATGCAACTTATCGAAAATAAAGGTGGATAAGCTTCTCGAAAGAGAGATTCCACTTATCATAAATAAAGGTGGATAAGCTTCTCGAAAGAGAGATGCCACTTATCGAAAATAACGGTAGATAAGGTTCTCTAAAGAGAGATGACACTTATCATAAATAAAGGTGGAAAAGTTTCTCGAAAGAGAGATGCCACTTATCGAAAATAAAGGTGGATAAGCTTCTCGAAAGAGAGATTCCACTTATCAAAAATAACGGTGGATAAGCTTCTCGAAAGAGAGATGCCACTTATCGAAAATAAAGGTGGATAAGCTACTCGAAAGAGAAATGCCACTTATCGAAAATAAAGGTGGATAACCTTCTCCAAATGGAGATTCCACTTATCGAAATTAAAGGTGGATAAGCTTCTCGAAAGAGAGATGCCACTTATCGAAAATAACGGTAGATAAGCTTCTCTAAAGAGATATGCCACTTATCATAAATAAAGGTGGAAAAGCTTCTCGAAAGAGAGATGCCACTTATCGAAAATAACGGTACATAAGCTTCTCTAAAGAGAGATGCCACTTATCATAAATAAAGGTGGATAAGCTTCTCGAAAGAGAGATGCCACTTATCGAAAATAACGGTAGATAAGCTTCTCTAAAGAGAGATGACACTTATCATAAATAAAGGTGGATAATGTTCTCGAAAGAGAGATGCCACTTATCGAAAATAAAGGTGGATAAGCTTTTCGAAAGAGAGATTCCACTTATCGAAAATAAAGGTGGATAAGCTTCTCGAAAGAGAGATGCCAGTTATCGAAAATAACGGTAGATAAGCTTCTCTAAAGAGAGATGCCACTTATCATAAATAAAGGTGGATAAGCTTCTCAAAAGAGAGATGCCACTTATCGAAAAATAAAGGTGGATAAGCTTCTCGAAAGAGAGATGCCACTTATCGAAAATAACAGTAGATAAGCTTCTCTAAAGAGAGATGACAGTTATCATAAATAAAGGTGGATAATCTACTCGAAAGAGAGATGCCACTTATTGAAAATAAAGGTGGATAAGCTTCTCGAAAGAGAGATTCCACTTATCGAAAATAAAGGTGGATAAGCTTCTCGAAAGAGAGATGTCACTTATCAAAAATAAAGGTGGATAAGCTTCTCGAAAGAGAGATGCCACTTATCAGAAATAACGGTGGATAAGCTTCACGAAAGTGAGATGCCAATTATCAAAAATAAAGGTGGATAAGCTTCTCGAGAGAGAGATGCCACTTATCGAAAATAAAGGTGGATAAGCTTCTCGAAATGGAGATTCCACTTATCGAAATTAAAGGTGGATAAGCTTCTCGAAAGAGAGATGCCACTTATCGAAAATAACGGTAGATAAGCTTCTCTAAAGAGAGATGCCACTTATCATAAATAAAGGTGGATAAGCTTCTCGAAAGAGAGATGCCACTTATCGAAAATAACGGTAGATAAGCTTCTCTAAAGAGAGATGCTACTTATCATAAATAAAGGTGGATAAGCTTCTCGAAAGAGAGATGCCACTTATCGAAAATAATGGTAGATAAGCTTCTCTAAAGAGAGATGACACTTATCATAAATAAAGGTGGATAAGCTTCTCGAAAGAGAGATGCCACTTATCGAAAATAAAGGTGGATAAGCTTCTCGAAAGAGAGATTCCACTTATTGAAAATAAAGGTGGATAAGCTTCTCGAAAGAGAGATGCCACTTATCGAAAATAACGGTAGATAAGCTTCTCTAAAGAGAGATGCCTCTTATAATAAATAAAGGTGGATAAGCTTCTCGAAAGAGAGATGCCACTTATCGAAAATAACAGTAGATAAGCTTCTCTAAAGAGAGATGACAGTTATCATAAATAAAGGTGGATAATCTACTCGAAAGAGAGATGCCACTTATTGAAAATAAAGGTGGATAAGCTTCTCGAAAGAGAGATTCCACTTATCGAAAATAAAGGTGGATAAGCTTCTTGAAAGAGAGATGTCACTTATCAAAAATAAAGGTGGATAAGCTTCTCGAAAGAGAGATGCCACTTATCAGAAATAAAGGTGGATAAGCTTCTCGAAAGTGAGATGCCAATTATCAAAAATAAAGGTGGATAAGCTTCTCGAGAGAGAGATGCCACTTATCGAAAATAAAGGTGGATAAGCTTCTCGAAAGAGAGATTCCACTTATCAAAAATAAAGGTGGATAAGCTTCTAGAAAGAGAGATGCCACTTATCAAAAATAAAGGTGGATAAGCTTCTCGAAAGAGAGATGCCACTTATCGAAAATAATGGTGGATAAGCTTCTCGAAAGAGAGTTGCCATTTATCGAAAATAAAGGTGGATAAGCTACTCGAAAGAGAGATGCCTCTTATCGAAAATAAAGGTGGATAAACTTCTCGAAAGAGAGATTCCACTTATCAAAAATAAAGGTGGATAAGCTTCTCGAAAGAGAGATGCCACTTATCGAAAATAAAGGTGGATAAGCTTCTCAAAAGATAGATACCACTTATTGAAAATAAAGGTGGTTAATGTACTCGAAAGAGAGATGCCACTTATTGAAAATAAAGGTGGATAAGCTTCTCGAAAGATAGATTCCACTTATCGAAAATAAAGGTGGATAAGCTTCTTGAAAGAAAGATGCCACTTATCGAAAATAAAGGTGGATAAGCTTCTCGAAAGAGAGATGCCACTTATCAAAAATAAAGGTGAATAAGCTTCTCAAAAGACAGATACCACTTATTGAAAATAAAGGTGGTTAATCTACTCGAAAGAGAGATGCCACTTTTTGAAAATAAAGGAGGATAAGCTTTTCGAAAGAGAGATGCCACTTATCGAAAATAAAGGTGGATAAGCTTCTCGAAAGAGAGATGCCACTTATCAGAAATAAAGGTGGATAAGCTTCTCGAAAGTGAGATGCCAATTATCAAAAATAAAGGTGGATAAGCTTCTCGAAAAGAGAGATGCCACTTATCGAAAATAAAGGTGGATAAGCTTCTCGAAAGAGAGATTCCACTTATCGAAAATAACGGTAGACAAGCTTCTCTAAAGAGAGATGCCACTTATCATAAATAAAGGTGGATAAGCTTCTCGAAAGAGAGATGCCACTTATCGAAAATAACGGTAGATAAGCTTCTCTAAAGAGAGATGACACTTATCATAAATAAAGGTGGATAAGCTTCTCGAAAGAGAGATGCCACTTATCGAAAATAAAGGTGGATAAGCTTCTCGAAAGAGAGATTCCACTTATCAAAAATAAAGGTGGATAAGCTTCTAGAAAGAGAGATGCCACTTATCGAAAATAAAGGTGGATAAGCTTCTCTAAAGAGAGATGCCTCTTATCTTAAATAAAGGTGGATAAGCTTCTCGAATGAGAGATGCCACTTATCGAAAATAACAGTAGATAAGCTTCTCTAAAGAGAGATGATAGTTATCATAAATAAAGGTGGATAATCTACTCGAAAGAGAGATGCCACCTATTGAAAATAAAGGTTGATAAGCTTCTCGAAAGAGAGATTCCACTTATCGAAAATAACGGTAGATAAGCTGCTCTAAAGAGAGATGACACTTATCATAAATAAAGGTGGATAAGCTTCTCCAAAGAGAGATGCCACTTATCGAAAATAAAGGTGGATAAGCTTCTCGAAAGAGAGATTCCACTTATCGAAAATAAAGGTGGATAAGCTTCTCGAAAGAGAGATGCCACTTATCGAAAATAACGGTAGATAAGCTTCTCTAAGGAGAGATGCCTCTTATCATAAATAAAGGTGGATAAGCTTCTCGAAAGAGAGATGCGACTTATTGAAATAAATGGTAGATAAGCTTCTCTATAGAGAGATGACAGTTATCATAAATAAAGGTGGATAATCTACTCGAAAGAGAAATGCCACTTATTGAAAATAAAGGTTGATAAGTTTCTCGAAAGAGATATTCCACTTATCGAAAATAAAGGTGGATAAGCTTCTCGAAATAGAGATGTCACTTATCGAAAATAAAGGTGGATAAGCTTCTCGAAAGAGAGATGCCACTTATCAGAAATAAAGGTGGATAAGCTTCTCGAAAGTGAGATGCCAATTATCAAAAATAAAGGTGAATAAGCTTCTCGAAAGAGAGATGCCACTTATCGAAAATAAAGGTGGATGAGCTTCTCGAAAGAGAGATTCCACTTATCAAAAATAAAGGTGGATAAGCTTCTAGAAAGAAAGATGCCACTTATCGAAAATAAAGGTGGATAAGCTTCTCGAATGAGAGATGCCACTTATCGAAAATAACGGTGGATAAGCTTTTCGAAAGAGAGATGCCACTTATCGAAAATAAAGGTGGATAAGCTACTCGAAAGATAGATGCCACATATCGAAAATAAAGGTGGATAAACTTCTCGAAAGAGAGATTCCACTTATCGAAAATAAAGGTGGATAAGCTTCTCGAAAGAGAGATGCCACTTATCAAAAATAACGGTAGATAAGCTTCTCTAAAGAGAGATGCCACTTATCATAAATAAAGGTGGATAAGCTTCTCGAAAGAGAGATGCCACTTATCGAAAATAAAGGTAGATAAGCTTCTCTAAAGAGAGATGACAGTTATCAAAAATAAAGGTGGATAAGCTTCTCGAAAGAGAGATGCCACTTATCGAAAATAAAGGTGGATAAGCTTCTCGAAAGAGACATGCCACTTATCAAAAATAAAGGTGGATAAGCTTCTCGAAAGAGAGATGCCACTTATCAAAAATAAAGGTGAATAAGCTTTACGAAAGACAGATGCCACTAATCGAAAATAAAGGAGGATAACCTACCTAAAAGAGAGATGCCACTTATCGAAAATAAAGGTGGATAAGCTTCTCAAAAGACAGATACCACTTATTGAAAATAAAGGTGGTTAATCTACTCGAAAGAGAGATGCCACTTATTGAAAATAAAGGTGGATAAGCTTCTCGAAAGAGAGATTCCACTTATCAAAAATAACGGTGGATAAGCTTCTCGAAAGAGAGATGCCACTTATCCTAAATAACGGTAGATATGCTTCTCTAAAGAGAGATGACACTTATCGAAAATAAAGGTGGATAAGCTTTTCGAAAGAGAGATTCCACTTATCGAAAATAAAGGTGGATAAGCTTCTCGAAAGAGAGATGTCAGTTATCGAAAATAACGGTAGATAAGCTTCTCTAAAGAGAGATGCCTCTTATAATAAATAAAGGTGGATAAGCTTCTCGAAAGAGAGATGCCACTTATCGAAAATAACAGTAGATAAGCTTCTCTAAAGAGAGATGACAGTTATCATAAATAAAGGTGGATAATCTACTCGAAAGAGAGATGCCACTTATTGAAAATAAAGGTGGATAAGCTTCTCGAAAGAGAGATTCCACTTATCGAAAATAAAGGTGGATAAGCTTCTCGAAAGAGAGATGTCACTTATCAAAAATAAAGGTGGATAAGCTTCTCGAAAGAGAGATGCCACTTATCAGAAATAAAGGTGGATAAGCTTCTAGAAAGTGAGATGCCAATTATCAAAAATAAAGGTGGATAAGCTTCTCGAGAGAGAGATGCCACTTATCGAAAATAAAGGTGGATAAGCTTCTCGAAATGGAGATCCACTTATCGAAATTAAAGGTGGATAAGCTTCTCGAAAGAGAGATGCCACTTATCAAAAATAACGGTAGATAAGCTTCTCTAAAGAGAGATGCCACTTATCATAAATAAAGGTGGATAAGCTTCTCGAAAGAGAGATGCCACTTATCGAAAATAAAGGTAGATAAGCTTCTCTAAAGAGAGATGACAGTTATCAAAAATAAAGGTGGATAAGCTTCTCGAAAGAGAGATGCCACCTATCGAAAATAAAGGTGGATAAGCTTCTCGAAAGAGACATGCCACTTATCGAAAATAAAGGTGGATAAGCTTCTAGAAAGAGAGATGCCACTTATAAAAAATAAAGGTGAATAAGCTTTACGAAAGACAGATGCCACTAATCGAAAATAAAGGAGGATAACCTACCTAAAAGAGAGATGCCACTTATCGAAAATAAAGGTGGATAAGCTTCTCAAAAGACAGATACCACTTATTGAAAATAAAGGTGGTTAATCTACTCGAAAGAGAGATGCCACTTATTGAAAATAAAGGTGGATAAGCTTCTCGAAAGAGAGATTCCACTTATCGAAAATAAAGGTGGATAAGCTTCTCGAAAGAGAGATGCCACTTATCAAAAATAAAGGTGAATAAGCTTTACGAAAGACAGATGTCAGTAATCGAAAATAAAGGAGGATAACCTACCTAAAACAGAGATTCCACTTATCGAAAATAAAGGTGGATAAGCTTCTCAAAAGACAGATACCACTTATTGAAAATAAAGGTGGTTAATCTACTCGAAAGAGAGATGCGACTTATTGAAATAAAGGTGGATAAGCTTCTCGAAAGAGAGATTCCACTTATCGAAAATAAAGGTGGATAAGCTTCTCGAAAGAGAGATGTCAGTTATCGAAAATAACGGTAGATAAGCTTCTCTAAAGAGAGATGCCTCTTATAATAAATAAAGGTGGATAAGCTTCTCGAAAGAGAGATGCCACTTATCGAAAATAACAGTAGATAAGCTTCTCTAAAGAGAGATGACAGTTATCATAAATAAAGGTGGATAATCTACTCGAAAGAGAGATGCCACTTATTGAAAATAAAGGTGGATAAGCTTCTCGAAAGAGAGATTCCACTTATCGAAAATAAAGGTGGATAAGCTTCTCGAAAGAGAGATGTCACTTATCAAAAATAAAGGTGGATAAGCTTCTCGAAAGAGAGATGCCACTTATCAGAAATAAAGGTGGATAAGCTTCTAGAAAGTGAGATGCCAATTATCAAAAATAAAGGTGGATAAGCTTCTCGAGAGAGAGATGCCACTTATCGAAAATAAAGGTGGATAAGCTTCTCGAAATGGAGATTCCACTTATCGAAATTAAAGGTGGATAAGCTTCTCGAAAGAGAGATGCCACTTATCAAAAATAACGGTAGATAAGCTTCTCTAAAGAGAGATGCCACTTATCATAAATAAAGGTGGATAAGCTTCTCGAAAGAGAGATGCCACTTATCGAAAATAAAGGTAGATAAGCTTCTCTAAAGAGAGATGACAGTTATCAAAAATAAAGGTGGATAAGCTTCTCGAAAGAGAGATGCCACCTATCGAAAATAAAGGTGGATAAGCTTCTCGAAAGAGACATGCCACTTATCGAAAATAAAGGTGGATAAGCTTCTAGAAAGAGAGATGCCACTTATAAAAAATAAAGGTGAATAAGCTTTACGAAAGACAGATGCCACTAATCGAAAATAAAGGAGGATAACCTACCTAAAAGAGAGATGCCACTTATCGAAAATAAAGGTGGATAAGCTTCTCAAAAGACAGATACCACTTATTGAAAATAAAGGTGGTTAATCTACTCGAAAGAGAGATGCCACTTATTGAAAATAAAGGTGGATAAGCTTCTCGAAAGAGAGATTCCACTTATCGAAAATAAAGGTGGATAAGCTTCTCGAAAGAGAGATGCCACTTATCAAAAATAAAGGTGAATAAGCTTTACGAAAGACAGATGTCAGTAATCGAAAATAAAGGAGGATAACCTACCTAAAACAGAGATTCCACTTATCGAAAATAAAGGTGGATAAGCTTCTCAAAAGACAGATACCACTTATTGAAAATAAAGGTGGTTAATCTACTCGAAAGAGAGATGCGACTTATTGAAATAAAGGTGGATAAGCTTCTCGAAAGAGAGATTCCACTTATCGAAAATAAAGGAGGATAAGCTTCTCGAAAGAGAGATGCCACTCATCGAAAATAAAGGTGGATAACCTTCTCGAAAGAGAGATGCCACTTATCAGAAATAAAGGTGGATAAGCTTCTCGAAAGTGAGATGTCAATTATCAAAAATAAAGGTGGATAAGCTTCTCGAAAAGAGAGATGCCACTTAACGAAAATAAAGGTGGATAAGCTTCTCGAAAGAGAGATTCCACTTATCAAAAATAAAGGTGGATAAGCTTCTCGAAAGAGAGATGCCAGTTATCGAAAATAAAGGTGGATAAGCTACTCGAAAGAGAGATGCAACTTATCGAAAATAAAGGTGGATAAGCTTCTCGAAAGAGAGATTCCACTTATCATAAATAAAGGTGGATAAGCTTCTCGAAAGAGAGATGCCACTTATCGAAAATAACGGTAGATAAGGTTCTCTAAAGAGAGATGACACTTATCATAAATAAAGGTGGATAAGCTTCTCGAAAGAGAGATGCCACTTATCGAAAATAAAGGTGGATAAGCTTCTCGAAAGAGAGATTCCACTTATCAAAAATAACGGTGGATAAGCTTCTCGAAAGAGAGATGCCACTTATCCTAAATAACAGTAGATATGCTTCTCTAAAGAGAGATGCCACTTATCAAAAATTAAGGTGAATAAGCTTTTCGAAAAAGAGATGCCACTTATCAAAAATAAAGGTGGATAAGCTTTTCGAAAGAGAGATTCCACTTATCGAAAATAAAGGTGGATAAGCTTCTCGAAAGAGAGATGCCAGTTATCGAAAATAACGGTAGATAAGCTTCTCTAAAGAGAGATGCCTCTTATAATAAATAAAGGTGGATAAGCTTCTCGAAAGAGAGATGCCACTTATCGAAAATAACAGTAGATAAGCTTCTCTAAAGAGAGATGACAGTTATCATAAATAAAGGTGGATAATCTACTCGAATGAGAGATGCCACTTATTGAAAATAAAGGTGGATAAGCTTCTCGAAAGAGAGATTCCACTTATCGAAAATAAAGGTGGATAAGCTTCTCGAAAGAGAGATGTCACTTATCAAAAATAAAGGTGGATAAGCTTCTCGAAAGAGAGATGCCACTTATCAGAAATAAAGGTGGATAAGCTTCTCGAAAGTGAGATGCCAATTATCAAAAATAAAGGTGGATAAGCTTCTCGAGAGAGAGATGCCACTTATCGAAAATAAAGGTGGATAAGCTTCTCGAAATGGAGATTCCACTTATCGAAATTAAAGGTGGATAAGCTTCTCGAAAGAGAGATGCCACTTATCAAAAATAACGGTAGATAAGCTTCTCTAAAGAGAGATGCCACTTATCATAAATAAAGGTGGATAAGCTTCTCGAAAGAGAGATGCCACTTATCGAAAATAAAGGTAGATAAGCTTCTCTAAAGAGAGATGACAGTTATCAAAAATAAAGGTGGATAAGCTTCTCGAAAGAGAGATGCCACCTATCGAAAATAAAGGTGGATAAGCTTCTCGAAAGAGACATGCCACTTATCGAAAATAAAGGTGGATAAGCTTCTCGAAAGAGAGATGCCACTTATCAAAAATAAAGGTGAATAAGCTTTACGAAAGACAGATGCCACTAATCGAAAATAAAGGAGGATAACCTACCTAAAAGAGAGATGCCACTTATCGAAAATAAAGGTGGATAAGCTTCTCAAAAGACAGATACCACTTATTGAAAATAAAGGTGGTTAATCTACTCGAAAGAGAGATGCCACTTATTGAAAATAAAGGTGGATAAGCTTCTCGAAAGAGAGATTCCACTTATCGAAAATAAAGGTGGATAAGCTTCTCGAAAGAGAGATGCCACTTATCGAAAATAACGGTAGATAAGGTTCTCTAAAGAGAGATGACACTTATCATAAATAAAGGTGGAAAAGTTTCTCGAAAGAGAGATGCCACTTATCGAAAATAAAGGTGGATAAGCTTCTCGAAAGAGAGATTCCACTTATCAAAAATAACGGTGGATAAGCTTCTCGAAAGAGAGATGCCACTTATCGAAAATAATGGTGGATAAGCTACTCGAAAGAGAAATGCCACTTATCGAAAATAAAGGTGGATAACCTTCTCGAAATGGAGATTCCACTTATCGAAATTAAAGGTGGATAAGCTTCTCGAAAGAGAGATTCCACTTATCGAAAATAAAGGTGGATAAGCTTCTCGAAAGAGAGATGCCACTTATCAAAAATAAAGGTGAATAAGCTTTACGAAAGACAGATGTCAGTATACGAAAATAAAGGAGGATAACCTACCTAAAACAGAGATTCCACTTATCGAAAATAAAGGTGGATAAGCTTCTCAAAAGACAGATACCACTTATTGAAAATAAAGGTGGTTAATCTACTCGAAAGAGAGATGCGACTTATTGAAATAAAGGTGGATAAGCTTCTCGAAAGAGAGATTCCACTTATCGAAAATAAAGGAGGATAAGCTTCTCGAAAGAGAGATGCCACTCATCGAAAATAAAGGTGGATAACCTTCTCGAAAGAGAGATGCCACTTATCAGAAATAAAGGTGGATAAGCTTCTCGAAAGTGAGATGTCAATTATCAAAAATAAAGGTGGATAAGCTTCTCGAAAAGAGAGATGCCACTTATCGAAAATAAAGGTGGATAAGCTTCTCGAAAGAGAGATTCCACTTATCGAAAATAAAGGTGGATAAGCTTCTCGAAAGAGAGATGCCAGTTATCGAAAATAAAGGTGGATAAGCTACTCGAAAGAGAGATGCAACTTATCGAAAATAAAGGTGGATAAGCTTCTCGAAAGAGAGATTCCACTTATCATAAATAAAGGTGGATAAGCTTCTCGAAAGAGAGATGCCACTTATCGAAAATAACGGTAGATAAGGTTCTCTAAAGAGAGATGACACTTATCATAAATAAAGGTGGATAAGCTTCTCGAAAGAGAGATGCCACTTATCGAAAATAAAGGTGGATAAGCTTCTCGAAAGAGAGATTCCACTTATCAAAAATAACGGTGGATAAGCTTCTCGAAAGAGAGATGCCACTTATCCTAAATAACGGTAGATATGCTTCTCTAAAGAGAGATGACACTTATAAAAAATTAAGGTGAATAAGCTTTTCGAAAGAGAGATGCCACTTATCGAAAATAAAGGTGGATAAGCTTTTCGAAAGAGAGATTCCACTTATCGAAAATAAAGGTGGATAAGCTTCTCGAAAGAGAGATGCCAGTTATCGAAAATAACGGTAGATAAGCTTCTCTAAAGAGAGATGCCTCTTATAATAAATAAAGGTGGATAAGCTTCTCGAAAGAGAGATGCCACTTATCGAAAATAACAGTAGATAAGCTTCTCTAAAGAGAGATGACAGTTATCATAAATAAAGGTGGATAATCTACTCGAAAGAGAGATGCCACTTATTGAAAATAAAGTTGGATAAGCTTCTCGAAAGAGAGATTCCACTTATCGAAAATAAAGGTGGATAAGCTTCTCGAAAGAGAGATGTCACTTATCAAAAATAAAGGTGGATAAGCTTCTCGAAAGAGAGATGCCACTTATCAGAAATAAAGGTGGATAAGCTTCTCGAAAGTGAGATGCCAATTATCAAAAATAAAGGTGGATAAGCTTCTCGAGAGAGAGATGCCACTTATCGAAAATAAAGGTGGATAAGCTTCTCGAAATGGAGATTCCACTTATCGAAATTAAAGGTGGATAAGCTTCTCGAAAGAGAGATGCCACTTATCGAAAATAACGGTAGATAAGCTTCGCTAAAGAAAGATGCCACTTATCATAAATAACGGTGGATAAGCTTCTCGAAAGAGAGATGCCACTTATCGAAAATAACGGTAGATAAGCTTCTCTAAAGAGAGATGCCACTTATCATAAATAAAGGTGGATAAGCTTCTCGAAAGAGAGATGCCACTTATCGAAAATAACGGTAGATAAGCTTCTCTAAAGAGAGATGACACTTATCATAAATAAAGGTGGATAAGCTTCTCGAAAGAGAGATGCCACTTATCGAAAATAAAGGTGGATAAGCTTCTCGAAAGAGAGATTCCACTTATCGAAAATAAAGGTGGATAAGCTTCTCGAAAGAGAGATGCCACTTATCGAAAATAACGGTAGATAAGCTTCTCTAAAGAGAGATGCCTCTTATAATAAATAAAGGTGGATAAGCTTCTCGAAAGAGAGATGCCACTTATCGAAAATAACAGTAGATAAGCTTCTCTAAAGAGAGATGACAGTTATCATAAATAAAGGTGGATAATCTACTCGAAAGAGAGATGCCACTTATTGAAAATAAAGGTGGATAAGCTTCTCGAAAGAGAGATTCCACTTATGGAAAATAAAGGTGGATAAGCTTCTCGAAAGAGAGATGTCACTTATCAGAAATAAAGGTGGATAAGCTTCTCGAGAGTGAGATGCCAATTATCAAAAATAAAGGTGGATAAGCTTCTCGAGAGAGAGATGCCACTTATCGAAAATAAAGGTGGATCAGCTTCTCGAAAGAGAGATTCCACTTATCAAAAATAAAGGTGGATAAGCTTCTAGAAAGAGAGATGCCACTTATCAAAAATAAAGGTGGATAAGCTTCTCGAAAGAGAGATGCCACTTATCGAAAATAACGGTGGATAAGCTTCTCGAAAGAGAGTTGCCATTTATCGAAAATAAAGGTGGATAAGCTACTCGAAAGAGAGATGCCTCTTATCGAAAATAAAGGTGGATAAAGTTCTCGAAAGAGAGATTCCACTTATCGAAAATAAAGGTGGATAAGCTTCTCGAAAGAGAGATGCCAGTTATCGAAAATAAAGGTGGATAAGCTACTCGAAAGAGAGATGCAACTTATCGAAAATAAAGGTGGATAAGCTTCTCGAAAGAGAGATTCCACTTATCATAAATAAAGGTGGATAAGCTTCTCGAAAGAGAGATGCCACTTATCGAAAATAACGGTAGATAAGGTTCTCTAAAGAGAGATGACACTTATCATAAATAAAGGTGGATAAGCTTCTCGAAAGAGAGATGCCACTTATCGAAAATAAAGGTGGATAAGCTTCTCGAAAGAGAGATTCCACTTATCAAAAATAACGGTGGATAAGCTTCTCGAAAGAGAGATGCCACTTATCCTAAATAACGGTAGATATGCTTCTCTAAAGAGAGATGACACTTATAAAAAATTAAGGTGAATAAGCTTTTCGAAAGAGAGATGCCACTTATCGAAAATAAAGGTGGATAAGCTTTTCGAAAGAGAGATTCCACTTATCGAAAATAAAGGTGGATAAGCTTCTCGAAAGAGAGATGCCAGTTATCGAAAATAACGGTAGATAAGCTTCTCTAAAGAGAGATGCCTCTTATAATAAATAAAGGTGGATAAGCTTCTCGAAAGAGAGATGCCACTTATCGAAAATAACAGTAGATAAGCTTCTCTAAAGAGAGATGACAGTTATCATAAATAAAGGTGGATAATCTACTCGAAAGAGAGATGCCACTTATTGAAAATAAAGTTGGATAAGCTTCTCGAAAGAGAGATTCCACTTATCGAAAATAAAGGTGGATAAGCTTCTCGAAAGAGAGATGTCACTTATCAAAAATAAAGGTGGATAAGCTTCTCGAAAGAGAGATGCCACTTATCAGAAATAAAGGTGGATAAGCTTCTCGAAAGTGAGATGCCAATTATCAAAAATAAAGGTGGATAAGCTTCTCGAGAGAGAGATGCCACTTATCGAAAATAAAGGTGGATAAGCTTCTCGAAATGGAGATTCCACTTATCGAAATTAAAGGTGGATAAGCTTCTCGAAAGAGAGATGCCACTTATCGAAAATAACGGTAGATAAGCTTCGCTAAAGAAAGATGCCACTTATCATAAATAACGGTGGATAAGCTTCTCGAAAGAGAGATGCCACTTATCGAAAATAACGGTAGATAAGCTTCTCTAAAGAGAGATGCCACTTATCATAAATAAAGGTGGATAAGCTTCTCGAAAGAGAGATGCCACTTATCGAAAATAACGGTAGATAAGCTTCTCTAAAGAGAGATGACACTTATCATAAATAAAGGTGGATAAGCTTCTCGAAAGAGAGATGCCACTTATCGAAAATAAAGGTGGATAAGCTTCTCGAAAGAGAGATTCCACTTATCGAAAATAAAGGTGGATAAGCTTCTCGAAAGAGAGATGCCACTTATCGAAAATAACGGTAGATAAGCTTCTCTAAAGAGAGATGCCTCTTATAATAAATAAAGGTGGATAAGCTTCTCGAAAGAGAGATGCCACTTATCGAAAATAACAGTAGATAAGCTTCTCTAAAGAGAGATGACAGTTATCATAAATAAAGGTGGATAATCTACTCGAAAGAGAGATGCCACTTATTGAAAATAAAGGTGGATAAGCTTCTCGAAAGAGAGATTCCACTTATGGAAAATAAAGGTGGATAAGCTTCTCGAAAGAGAGATGTCACTTATCAGAAATAAAGGTGGATAAGCTTCTCGAGAGTGAGATGCCAATTATCAAAAATAAAGGTGGATAAGCTTCTCGAGAGAGAGATGCCACTTATCGAAAATAAAGGTGGATCAGCTTCTCGAAAGAGAGATTCCACTTATCAAAAATAAAGGTGGATAAGCTTCTAGAAAGAGAGATGCCACTTATCAAAAATAAAGGTGGATAAGCTTCTCGAAAGAGAGATGCCACTTATCGAAAATAACGGTGGATAAGCTTCTCGAAAGAGAGTTGCCATTTATCGAAAATAAAGGTGGATAAGCTACTCGAAAGAGAGATGCCTCTTATCGAAAATAAAGGTGGATAAAGTTCTCGAAAGAGAGATTCCACTTATCGAAAATAAATGTGGATAAGCTTCTCGAAAGAGAGATGCCACTTATCGAAAATAAAGGTGGATAAGCTTCTCAAAAGATAGATACCACTTATTGAAAATAAAGGTGGTTAATCTACTCGAAAGAGAGATGCCACTTATTGAAAATAAAGGTGGATAAGCTTCTTGAAAGAAAGATGCCACTTATCAAAAATAAAGGTGGATACGCTTCTCGAAAGAGAGATGCCACTTATCGAAAATAAAGGTGGATAAGCTTCTCGAAAGAGAGATGCCACTTATCAAAAATAAAGGTGAATTAGCTTTACGAAAGACAGATGCCACTAATCGAAAAGAAAGGAGGATAACCTACCTAAAAGAGAGATTCCACTTATCGAAAATAAAGGTGGATAAGCTTCTCAAAAGACAGATACCACTTATTGAAAATAAAGGTGG
The DNA here is from genome assembly GCA_963859935.3 of Lathyrus sativus. Lineage (NCBI taxonomy): Eukaryota > Viridiplantae > Streptophyta > Magnoliopsida > Fabales > Fabaceae > Lathyrus > Lathyrus sativus. The sequence continues at coordinate 451,460,216 of OZ012735.1, forward strand.
TTAATCTACTCGAAAGAGAGATGCCACTTTTTGAAAATAAAGGAGGATAAGCTTTTCAAAAGAGAGATGCCACTTATCGAAAATAAAGGTGGATAAGCTTCTCGAAAGAGAGATGCCACTTATCAGAAATAAAGGTGGATAAGCTTCTCGAAAGTGAGATGCCAATTATCAAAAATAAAGGTGGATAAGCTTCTCGAAAAGAGAGATGCCACTTATCGAAAATAAAGGTGGATAAGCTTCTCGAAAGAGAGATTCCACTTATCGAAAATAACGGTAGACAAGCTTCTCAAAAGAGAGATGCCACTTATCATAAATAAAGGTGGATAAGCTTCTCGAAAGAGAGATGCCACTTATCGAAAATAACGGTAGATAAGCTTCTCTAAAGAGAGATGACACTTATCATAAATAAAGGTGGATAAGCTTCTCGAAAGAGAGATGCCACTTATCGAAAATAAAGGTGGATAAGCTTCTCGAAAGAGAGATTCCACTTATCAAAAATAAAGGTGGATAAGCTTCTAGAAAGAGAGATGCCACTTATCGAAAATAAAGGTGGATAAGCTTCTCGAAAGAGAGAGGCCACTTATCGAAAATAACGGTAGATAAGCTTCTCTAAAGAGAGATGACAGTTATCATAAATAAAGGTGGATAATCTACTCGAAAGAGAGATGGCACTTATTAAAAATAAAGGTTGATAAGCTTCTCGAAAGAGAGATTCCACTTATCGAAAATAACGGTAGATAAGCTGCTCTAAAGAGAGATGACACTTATCATAAATAAAGGTGGATAAGCTTCTCGAAAGAGAGATGCCACTTATCGAAAATAAAGGTGGATAAGCTTCTCGAAAGAGAGATTCCACTTATCGAAAATAAAGGTGGATAAGCTTCTCGAAAGAGAGATGCCACTTATCGAAAATAACGGTAGATAAGCTTCTCTAAGGAGAGATGCCTCTTATCATAAATAAAGGTGGATATGCTTCTCGAAAGAGAGATGCGACTTATTGAAATAAATGGTAGATAAGCTTCTCTATAGAGAGATGACAGTTATCATAAATAAAGGTTGATAAGTTTCTCGAAAGAGATATTCCACTTATCGAAAATAAAGGTGGATAAGCTTCTCGAAATAGAGATGTCACTTATCGAAAATAATGGTGGATAAGCTTCTCGAAAGAGAGATGCCACTTATCAGAAATAAAGGTGGATAAGCTTCTCGAAAGTGAGATGCCAATTATCAAAAATAAAGGTGGATAAGCTTCTCGAAAGAGAGATGCCACTTATCGAAAATAAAGGTGGATGAGCTTCTCGAAAGAGAGATTCCACTTATCAAAAATAAAGGTGGATAAGCTTCTAGAAAGAAAGATGCCACTTATCGAAAATAAAGGTGGATAAGCTTCTCGAATGAGAGATGCCACTTATCGAAAATAACGGTGGATAAGCTTCTCGAAAGAGAGATGCCACTTATCGAAAATAAAGGTGGATAAGCTACTCGAAAGAGAGATGCCACTTATCGAAAATAAAGGTGGATAAACTTCTCGAAAGAGAGATTCCACTTATCGAAAATAAAGGTGGATAAGCTTCTCGAAAGAGAGATGCCACTTATCAAAAATAACGGTAGATAAGCTTCTCTAAAGAGAGATGCCACTTATCATAAATAAAGGTGGATAAGCTTCTCGAAAGAGAGATGCCACTTATCGAAAATAAAGGTAGATAAGCTTCTCTAAAGAGAGATGACAGTTATCAAAAATAAAGGTGGATAAGCTTCTCGAAAGAGAGATGCCACTTATCGAAAATAAAGGTGGATAAGCTTCTCGAAAGAGACATGCCACTTATCGAAAATAAAGGTGGATAAGCTTCTCGAAAGAGAGATGCCACTTATCAAAAATAAAGGTGAATAAGCTTTACGAAAGACAGATGCCACTAATCGAAAATAAAGGAGGATAACCTACCTAAAAGAGAGATGCCACTTATCGAAAATAAAGATGGATAAGCTTCTCAAAAGACAGATACCACTTATTGAAAATAAAGGTGGTTAATCTACTCGAAAGAGAGATGCCACTTATTGAAAATAAAGGTGGATAAGCATCTCGAAAGAGAGATTCCACTTATCGAAAATAAAGGTGGATAAGCTTCTCGAAAGAGAGATGCCACTTATCAAAAATAAAGGTGAATAAGCTTTACGAAAGACAGATGCCAGTAATCGAAAATAAAGGAGGATAACCTACCTAAAACAGAGATTCCACTTATCGAAAATAAAGGTGGATAAGCTTCTCAAAAGACAGATACCACTTATTGAAAATAAAGGTGGTTAATCTACTCGAAAGAGAGATGCGACTTATTGAAATAAAGGTGGATAAGCTTCTCGAAAGAGAGATTCCACTTATCGAAAATAAAGGAGGATAAGCTTCTCGAAAGAGAGATGCCACTTATCGAAAATAAAGGTGGATAACCTTCTCGAAAGAGAGATGCCACTTATCAGAAATAAAGGTGGATAAGCTTCTCGAAAGTGAGATGTCAATTATCAAAAATAAAGGTGGATAAGCTTCTCTAAAAGAGAGATTCCACTTATCGAAAATAAAGGTGGATAAGCTTCTCGAAAGAGAGATTCCACTTATCGAAAATAAAGGTGGATAAGCTTCTCGAAAGAGAGATGCCACTTATCGAAAATAAAGGTGGATAAGCTACTCGAAAGAGAGATGCAACTTATCGAAAATAAAGGTGGATAAGCTTCTCGAAAGAGAGATTCCACTTATCATAAATAAAGGTGGATAAGCTTCTCGAAAGAGAGATGCCACTTATCGAAAATAACGGTAGATAAGGTTCTCTAAAGAGAGATGACACTTATCATAAATAAAGGTGGATAAGCTTCTCGAAAGAGAGATGCCACTTATCGAAAATAAAGGTGGATAAGCTTCTCGAAAGAGAGATTCCACTTATCAAAAATAACGGTGGATAAGCTTCTCGAAAGAGAGATGCCACTTATCCTAAATAACGGTAGATATGCTTCTCTAAAGGGAGATGACACTTATCAAAAATTAAGGTGAATAAGCTTCTCGAAAGAGAGATGCCACTTATCGAAAATAAAGGTGGATAAGCTTTTCGAAAGAGAGATTCCACTTATCGAAAATAAAGGTGGATAAGTTTCTCGAAAGAGAGATGCCAGTTATCGAAAATAACGGTAGATAAGCTTCTCTAAAGATAGATGCCTCTTATAATAAATAAAGGTGGATAAGCTTCTCGAAAGAGAGATGCCACTTATCGAAAATAACAGTAGATAAGCTTCTCTAAAGAGAGATGACAGTTATCATAAATAAAGGTGGATAATCTACTCGAAAGAGAGATGCCACTTATTGAAAATAAAGGTGGATAAGCTTCTCGAAAGAGAGATTCCACTTATCGGAAATAAAGGTGGATAAGCTTCTCGAAAGAGAGATGTCACTTATCAAAAATAAAGGTGGATAAGCTTCTCGAAAGAGAGATGTCACTTATCAAAAATAAAGGTGGATAAGCTTCTCGAAAGAGAGATGCCACTTATCAGAAATAAAGGTGGATAAGCTTCTCGAAAGTGAGATTCCACTTATCGAAAATAAAGGTGGATAAGCTTCTCGAAAGAGAGATGCCACTTATTGAAAATAAAGGTGGATAAGCTTCTCCAAAGACAGATGCCACTTATCGAAAATAACGGTAGATAAGCTTCGCTAAAGAGAGATGCCACTTATCATAAATAAAGGTGGATAAGCTTCTCGAAAGAGAGATGCCACTTATCGAAAATAACGGTAGATAAGCTTCTCTAAAGAGAGATGCCACTTATCATAAATAAAGGTGGATAAGCTTCTCGAAAGAGAGATGCCACTTATCGAAAATAACGGTAGATAAGCTTCTCTAAAGAGAGATGACACTTATCATAAATAAAGGTGGATAAGCTTCTCGAAAGAGAGATGCCACTTATCGAAAATAAAGGTGGATAAGCTTCTCGAAAGAGAGATTCCACTTATCGGAAATAAAGGTGGATAAGCTTCTCGAAAGAGAGATGCCACTTATCGAAAATAACGGTATATAAGCTTCTCTAAAGAGAGATGCCTCTTATAATAAATAAAGGTGGATAAGCTTCTCGAAAGAGAGATGCCACTTATCGAAAATAACAGTAGATAAGCTTCTCTAAAGAGAGATGACAGTTATCATAAATAAAGGTGGATAATCTACTCGAAAGAGAGATTCCACTTATGGAAAATAAAGGTGGATAAGCTTCTTGAAAGAGAGATGTCACTTATCAAAACTAAAGGTGGATAAGCTTCTCGAAAGAGAGATGTCACTTATCAGAAATAAAGGTGGATAAGCTTCTCGAGAGTGAGATGCCAATTATCAAAAATAAAGGTGGATAAGCTTCTCGAGAGAGAGATGCCACTTATCGAAAATAAAGGTGGATCAGCTTCTCGAAAGAGAGATTCCACTTATCAAAAATAAAGGTGGATAAGCTTCTAGAAAGAGAGATGCCACTTATCAAAAATAAAGGTGGATAAGCTTCTCGAAATAAAGATGCCAATTATCGAAAATAACGGTGGATAAGCTTCTCGAAAGAGAGTTGCCATTTATCGAAAATAAAGGTGGATAAGCTACTCGAAAGAGAGATGCCTCTTATCGAAAATAAAGGTGGATAAAGTTCTCGAAAGAGAGATTCCACTTATCGAAAATAAATGTGGATAAGCTTCTCGAAAGAGAGATGCCACTTATCGAAAATAAAGGTGGATAAGCTTCTCAAAAGATAGATACCACTTATTGAAAATAAAGGTGGTTAATCTACTCGAAAGAGAGATGCCACTTATTGAAAATAAAGGTGGATAAGCTTCTTGAAAGAAAGATGCCACTTATCAAAAATAAAGGTGGATACGCTTCTCGAAAGAGAGATGCCACTTATCGAAAATAAAGGTGGATAAGCTTCTCGAAAGAGAGATGCCACTTATCAAAAATAAAGGTGAATAAGCTTTACGAAAGACAGATGCCACTAATCGAAAAGAAAGGAGGATAACCTACCTAAAAGAGAGATTCCACTTATCGAAAATAAAGGTGGATAAGCTTCTCAAAAGACAGATACCACTTATTGAAAATAAAGGTGGTTAATCTACTCGAAAGAGAGATGCCACTTTTTGAAAATAAAGGAGGATAAGCTTTTCAAAAGAGAGATGCCACTTATCGAAAATAAAGGTGGATAAGCTTCTCGAAAGAGAGATGCCACTTATCAGAAATAAAGGTGGACAAGCTTCTCGAAAGTGAGATGCCAATTATCAAAAATAAAGGTGGATAAGCTTCTCGAAAAGAGAGATGCCACTTATCGAAAATAAAGGTGGATAAGCTTCTCGAAAGAGAGATTCCACTTATCGAAAATAACGGTAGACAAGCTTCTCTAAAGAGAGATGCCACTTATCATAAATAAAGGTGGATAAGCTTCTCGAAAGAGAGATGCCACTTATCGAAAATAAAGGTGGATAAGCTTCTCGAAAGAGAGATTCCAATTATCAAAAATAAAGGTGGATAAGCTTCTAGAAAGAGAGATGCCACTTATCGAAAATAAAGGTGGATATGCTTCTCGAAAGAGAGAGGCCACTTATCGAAAATAACGGTAGATAAGCTTCTCTAAAGAGAGATGACAGTTATCATAAATAAAGGTGGATAATCTACTCGAAAGAGAGATGCCACTTATTGAAAATAAAGGTGGATAAGCTTCTCGAAAGAGAGATTCCACTTATCGAAAATAAAGGTGGATAAGCTTCTCGAGAGAGAGATGCCACTTATCGAAAATAAAGGTGGATAAGCTTCTCGAAAAAGAGATTCCACTTATCAAAAATAAAGGTGGATAAGCTTCTAGAAAGAGAGATGCCACTTATCAAAAATAAAGGTGGATAAGCTTCTCGAAAGAGAGATGCTACTTATCGAAAATAACGGTGGATAAGCTTCTCGAAAGAGAGTTGCCATTTATCGAAAATAAAGGTGGATAAGCTACTCGAAAGAGAGATGCCTCTTATCAAAAATAAAGGTGGATAAACTTCTCGAAATAGAGATTCCACTTATCGAAAATAAAGGTGGATAAGCTTCTCGAAAGAGAGATGCCACTTATCGAAAATAAAGGTGGATAAGCTTCTCAAAAGATAGATACCACTTATTGAAAATAAAGGTGGTTAATCTACTCGAAAGAGAGATGCCACTTATTGAAAATAAAGGTGGATAAGCTTCTCGAAAGATAGATTCCACTTATCGAAAATAAAGGTGGATAAGCTTCTTGAAAGAGAGATGCCACTTATCAAAAATAAAGGTGGATAAGCTTCTCGAAAGAGAGATGCCACTTATCGAAAATAAAGGTGGATAAGCTTCTCGAAAGAGAGATGCCACTTATCAAAAATAAAGGTGAATAAGCTTTACGAAAGACAGATGCCACTAATCGAACAGAAAGGAGGATAACCTACCTAAAAGAGAGATTCCAATTATCGAAAATAAAGGAGGATAAGCTTCTCAAAAGACAGATACCACTTATTGAAAATAATGGTGGTTAATCTACTCGAAAGAGAGATGCCACTTTTTGAAAATAAAGGAGGATAGGCTTCTCGAAAGAGAGATGCCACTTATTGAAAATAAAGGTGGATAAGCTTCTCGAAAGAGAGATACCACTTATCAGAAATAAAGGTGGATAAGCTTCTCGAAAGTGAGATGCCAATTATCAAAAATAAAGGTGGATAAGATTCTCGAAAAGAGATATGCCACTTATCGAAAATAAAGGTGGATAAGCTTCTCGAAAGAAGGATTCCACTTATCGAAAATAACGGTAGACAAGCTTCTCTAAAGAGAGATGCCACTTATCATAAATAAAGGGGGATAAGCTTCTCGAAAGAGAGATGCCACTTATCGAAAATAACGGTAGATAAGCTTCTCTAAAGAGAGATGACACTTATCATAAATAAAGGTGGATAAGCTTCTCGAAAGAGAGATGCCACTTATCGAAAATAAAGGTAGATAAGCTTCTCGAAATAGAGATTCCACTTATCAAAAATAAAGGTGGATAAGCTTCTAGAAAGAGAGATGCCACTTATCGAAAATAAAGGTGGATATGCTTCTCGAAAGAGAGAGGCCACTTATCGAAAATAACGGTAGATAAGCTTCTCTAAAGAGAGATGACAGTTATCATAAATAAAGGTGGATAACCTACTCGAAAGAGAGATGCCACTTATTGAAAATAAAGGTGGATAAGCTTCTCGAAAGAGAGATTCCACTTATTGAAAATAAAGGTGGTTAATCTACTCGAAAGAGAGATGCCACTTATTGAAAATAAAGGTGGATAAGCTTCTCGAAAGATAGATTCCACTTATCGAAAATAAAGGTGGATAAGCTTCTTGAAAGAGAGATGCCACTTATCAAAAATAAAGGTGGATAAGCTTCTCGAAAGAGAGATGCCACTTATCGAAAATAAAGGTGGATAAGCTTCTCGAAAGAGAGATGCCACTTATCAAAAATAAAGGTGAATAAGCTTTACGAAAGACAGATGCCACTAATCGAACAGAAAGGAGGATAACCTACCTAAAAGAGAGATTCCACTTATCGAAAATAAAGGTGGATAAGCTTCTCAAAAGACAGATACCACTTATTTAAAATAATGGTGGTTAATCTACTCGAAAGAGAGATGCCACTTTTTGAAAATAAAAGAGGATAGGCTTCTCGAAAGAGAGATGCCACTTATTGAAAATAAAGGTGGATAAGCTTCTCGAAAGAGAGATACCACTTATCAGAAATAAAGGTGGATAAGCTTCTCGAAAGTGAGATGCCAATTATCAAAAATAAAGGTGGATAAGATTCTCGAAAAGAGAGATGCCACTTATCGAAAATAAAGGTGGATAAGCTTCTCGAAAGAGAGATTCCACTTATCGAAAATAACGGTAGACAAGCTTCTCTAAAGAGAGATGCCACTTATCATAAATAAAGGTGGATAAGCTTCTCGAAAGAGAGATGCCACTTATTGAAAATAACGGTAGATAAGCTTCTCTAAAGAGAGATGACACTTATCATAAATAAAGGTGGATAAGCTTCTCGAAAGAGAGATGCCACTTATCGAAAATAAAGGTGGATAAGCTTCTCGAAAGAGAGATTCCACTTATCAAAAATAAAGGTGGATAATCTTCTAGAAAGAGAGATGCCACTTATCGAAAATAAAGGTGGGTAAGCTTCTCGAAAGAGAGATGCCACTTATCGAAAATAACGGTAGATAAGCTTCTCTAAAGAGAGATGCCTCTTTTCATAAATAAAGGTGGATAAGCTTCTAGAAAGAGAGATGCCACTTATCGAAAATAACGGTAGATAAGCTTCTCTAAAGAGAGATGACAGTTATCATAAATAAAGGTGGATAATCTACTCGAAAGAGAGATGCCACTTAATGAAAATAAAGGTGGATAAGCTTCTTGAAAGAGAGATTTCACTTATCGAAAATAAAGGTGGATAAGCTTCTCGAAAGAGAGATGTCACTTATCGAAAATAAAGGTGGATAAGCTTCTCGAAAGAGAGATGCCACTTATCAGAAATAAAGGTGGATAAGCTTCTCGAAAGTGAGATGCCAATTATCAAAAATAAAGGTGGATAAGCTTCTCGAAAGAGAGATGCCACTTATCGAAAATAAAGGTGGATAAGCTTCTCGAAAGAGAGATTCCACTTATCAAAAATAAAGGTGGATAAGCTTCTAGAAAGAGAGATGCCACTTATCAAAAATAAAGGTGGATAAGCTTCTCGAAAGAGAGATGCCACTTATCGAAAATAACGGTAGATAAGCTTCTCTAAAGAGAGATGACAGTTATCATAAATAAAGGTGGATAATCTACTCGAAAGAGAGATGCCACTTATTGAAAATAAAGGTGGATAAGCTTCTCGAAAGAGAGATTCCACTTATCGAAAATAAAGGTGGATAAGCTTCTCGAAAGAGAGATGTCACTGATCAAAAATAAAGGTGGATAAGCTTCTCGAAAGAGAGATGCCACTTATCAGAAATAAAGGTGGATAAGCTTCTCGAAAGTGAGATGCCAATTATCAAAAATAAAGGTGGATAAGCTTCTCGAGAGAGAGATGCAACTTATCGAAAATAAAGGTGGATAAGCTTCTCGAAAGAGAGATTCCACTTATCAAAAATAAAGGTGGATACGCTTCTCGAAAGAGAGATGCCACTTATCGAAAATAAAGGTGGATAAGCTTCTCGAAAGAGAGATGCCACTTATCAAAAATAAAGGTGAATAAGCTTTACGAAAGACAGATGCCACTAATCGAAAAGAAAGGAGGATAACCTACCTAAAAGAGAGATTCCACTTATCGAAAATAAAGGTGGATAAGCTTCTTAAAAGACAGATACCACTTATTGAAAATAAAGGTGGTTAATCTACTCGAAAGAGAGATGCCACTTTTTGAAAATAAAGGAGGATAAGCTTTTCGAAAGAGAGATGCCACTTATCGAAAATAAAGTGGATAAGCTTCTCGAAAGAGAGATGCCACTTATCAGAAATAAAGGTGGATAAGCTTCTCGAAAGTGAGATGCCAATTATCAAAAATAAAGGTGGATAAGCTTCTCGAAAAGAGAGATGCCTCTTATCGAAAATAAAGGTGGATAAGCTTCTCGAAAGAGAGATTCCACTTATCGAAAATAACGGTAGACATGCTTCTCTAAAGAGAGATGCCACTTATCATAAATAAAGGTGGATAAGCTTCTCCAAAGAGAGATGCCACTTATCGAAAATAACGGTAGATAAGCTTCTCTAAAGAGAGATGACAGTTATCATAAATAAAGGTGGATAATCTACTCGAAAGAGAGATGCCACTTATTGAAAATAAAGGTGGATAAGCTTCTTGAAAGAGAGATTCCACTTATCGAAAATAAAGGTGGATAAGCTTCTCGAAAGAGAGATGTCACTTATCGAAAATAAAGGTGGATAAGCTTCTCGAAAGAGAGATGCCACTTATCAGAAATAAAGGTGGATAAGTTTCTCGAAAGTGAGATGCCAATTATCAAAAATAAAGGTGGATAAGCTTCTCGAAAGAGAGATGCCACTTATCGAAAATAAAGGTGGATAAGCTTCTCGAAAGAGAGATTCCACTTATCAAAAATAAAGGTGGATAAGCTTCTCGAAAGAGAGATGCCACTTATCGAAAATAAAGGTGGATAAGCTTCTCGAAAGAGAGATGCCACTTATCGAAAATAACGGTAGATAAGCTTCTCTAAAGAGAGATGACAGTTATCATAAATAAAGGTGGATAATCTACTCGAAAGAGAGATGTCACTTATTGAAAATAAAGGTGGATAAGCTTCTCGAAAGAGAGATTCCACTTATCGAAAATAAAGGTGGATAAGCTTCTCGAAAGAGAGATGTCACTTATCAAAAATAAAGGTGGATAAGCTTCTCGAAAGAGAGATTCCACTTATCAGAAATAAAGGTGGATAAGCTTCTCGAAAGTGAGATGCCAATTATCAAAAATAAAGGTGGATAAGCTTCTCGAGAGAGAGATGCCACTTATCGAAAATAAAGGTGGATAAGCTTCTCGAAAGAGAGATTCCACTTATCTAAAATAAAGGTGGATAAGCTTCTAGAAAGAGAGATGCCACTTATCAAAAATAAAGGTGGATAAGCTTCTCGAAAGAGAGATGCCACTTATCGAAAATAACGGTGGATAAACTTCTCGAAAGAGAGTTGCCATTTATTGAAAATAAAGGTGGATAAGCTACTCGAAAGAGAGATGCCTCTTATCAAAAATAAAGGTGGATAAACTTCTCGAAAGAGAGATTCCACTTATCGAAAATAAAGGTGGATAAGCTTCTCGAAAGAGAGATGCCACTTATCGAAAATAAAGGTGGATAAGCTTCTCAAAAGATAGATACCACTTATTGAAAATAAAGGTGGTTAATCTACTCGAAAGAGAGATGCCACTTATTGAAAATAAAGGTGGATAAGCTTCTCGAAAGATAGATTTCACTTATCGAAAATAAAGGTGGATAAGCTTCTTGAAAGAGAGATGCCACTTATCAAAAATAAAGGTGGATAAGCTTCTCGAAAGAGAGATGCCACTTATCATAAATAAAGGTGGATAAGCTTCTCGAAAGGGAGATGCCACTTATCGAAAATAACGGTGGATAAGCTTCTCGAAAGAGAGATGCCACTTATCGAAAATAAAGGTGGTTAATCTACTCGAAAGAGAGATGCCACTTATTGAAAATAAAGGTGGATAAGCTTCTCGAAAGAAAGATGCCACTTATCGAAAATAAAGGTGGATAAGCTTCTCGAAAGAGAGATGCCACTTATCGAAAATAAAGGTGGATAAGCTTCTCAAAAGATAGATACCACTTATTGAAAATAAAGGTGGTTAATCTACTCGAAAGAGAGATGCCACTTATTGAAAATAAAGGTGGATAAGCTTCTCGAAAGATAGATTTCACTTATCGAAAATAAAGGTGGATAAGCTTCTTGAAAGAGAGATGCCACTTATCAAAAATAAAGGTGGATAAGCTTCTCGAAAGAGAGATGCCACTTATCATAAATAAAGGTGGATAAGCTTCTCGAAAGGGAGATGCCACTTATCGAAAACAACGGTGGATAAGCTTCTCGAAAGAGAGATGCCACTTATCGAAAATAAAGGTGGTTAATCTACTCGAAAGAGAGATGCCACTTATTGAAAATAAAGGTGGATAAGCTTCTCGAAAGAAAGATGCCACTTATCGAAAATAAAGGTGGATAAGCTTCTCGAAAGATAGATTCCACTTATCAAAAATAAAGGTGGATACGCTTCTCGAAAGAGAGATGCCACTTATCGAAAATAAAGGTGGATAAGCTTCTCGAAAGAGAGATGCCACTTATCAAAAATAAAGGTGAATAAGCTTTACGAAAGACAGATGCCACTAATCGAAAAGAAAGGAGGATAACCTACCTAAAAGAGAGATTCCACTTATCGAAAATAAAGGTGGATAAGCTTCTTAAAAGACAGATACCACTTATTGAAAATAAAGGTGGTTAATCTACTCGAAAGAGAGATGCCACTTTTTGAAAATAAAGGAGGATAAGCTTTTCGAAAGAGAGATGCCACTTATCGAAAATAAAGTGGATAAGCTTCTCGAAAGAGAGATGCCACTTATCAGAAATAAAGGTGGATAAGCTTCTCGAAAGTGAGATGCCAATTATCAAAAATAAAGGTGGATAAGCTTCTCGAAAAGAGAGATGCCACTTATCGAAAATAAAGGTGGATAAGCTTCTCGAAAGAGAGATTCCACTTATCGAAAATAACGGTAGACATGCTTCTCTAAAGAGAGATGCCACTTATCATAAATAAAGGTGGATAAGCTTCTCCAAAGAGAGATGCCACTTATCGAAAATAACGGTAGATAAGCTTCTCTAAAGAGAGATGACAGTTATCATAAATAAAGGTGGATAATCTACTCGAAAGAGAGATGCCACTTATTGAAAATAAAGGTGGATAAGCTTCTTGAAAGAGAGATTCCACTTATCGAAAATAAAGGTGGATAAGCTTCTCGAAAGAGAGATGTCACTTATCGAAAATAAAGGTGGATAAGCTTCTCGAAAGAGAGATGCCACTTATCAGAAATAAAGGTGGATAAGTTTCTCGAAAGTGAGATGCCAATTATCAAAAATAAAGGTGGATAAGCTTCTCGAAAGAGAGATGCCACTTATCGAAAATAAAGGTGGATAAGCTTCTCGAAAGAGAGATTCCACTTATCAAAAATAAAGGTGGATAAGCTTCTCGAAAGAGAGATGCCACTTATCGAAAATAAAGGTGGATAAGCTTCTCGAAAGAGAGATGCCACTTATCGAAAATAACGGTAGATAAGCTTCTCTAAAGAGAGATGACAGTTATCATAAATAAAGGTGGATAATCTACTCGAAAGAGAGATGTCACTTATTGAAAATAAAGGTGGATAAGCTTCTCGAAAGAGAGATTCCACTTATCGAAAATAAAGGTGGATAAGCTTCTCGAAAGAGAGATGTCACTTATCAAAAATAAAGGTGGATAAGCTTCTCGAAAGAGAGATTCCACTTATCAGAAATAAAGGTGGATAAGCTTCTCGAAAGTGAGATGCCAATTATCAAAAATAAAGGTGGATAAGCTTCTCGAGAGAGAGATGCCACTTATCGAAAATAAAGGTGGATAAGCTTCTCGAAAGAGAGATTCCACTTATCTAAAATAAAGGTGGATAAGCTTCTAGAAAGAGAGATGCCACTTATCAAAAATAAAGGTGGATAAGCTTCTCGAAAGAGAGATGCCACTTATCGAAAATAACGGTGGATAAACTTCTCGAAAGAGAGTTGCCATTTATTGAAAATAAAGGTGGATAAGCTACTCGAAAGAGAGATGCCTCTTATCAAAAATAAAGGTGGATAAACTTCTCGAAAGAGAGATTCCACTTATCGAAAATAAAGGTGGATAAGCTTCTCGAAAGAGAGATGCCACTTATCGAAAATAAAGGTGGATAAGCTTCTCAAAAGATAGATACCACTTATTGAAAATAAAGGTGGTTAATCTACTCGAAAGAGAGATGCCACTTATTGAAAATAAAGGTGGATAAGCTTCTCGAAAGATAGATTTCACTTATCGAAAATAAAGGTGGATAAGCTTCTTGAAAGAGAGATGCCACTTATCAAAAATAAAGGTGGATAAGCTTCTCGAAAGAGAGATGCCACTTATCATAAATAAAGGTGGATAAGCTTCTCGAAAGGGAGATGCCACTTATCGAAAATAACGGTGGATAAGCTTCTCGAAAGAGAGATGCCACTTATCGAAAATAAAGGTGGTTAATCTACTCGAAAGAGAGATGCCACTTATTGAAAATAAAGGTGGATAAGCTTCTCGAAAGAAAGATGCCACTTATCGAAAATAAAGGTGGATAAGCTTCTCGAAAGATAGATTCCACTTATCAAAAATAAAGGTGGATACGCTTCTCGAAAGAGAGATGCCACTTATCGAAAATAAAGGTGGATAAGCTTCTCGAAAGAGAGATGCCACTTATCAAAAATAAAGGTGAATAAGCTTTACGAAAGACAGATGCCACTAATCGAAAAGAAAGGAGGATAACCTACCTAAAAGAGAGATTCCACTTATCGAAAATAAAGGTGGATAAGCTTCTTAAAAGACAGATACCACTTATTGAAAATAAAGGTGGTTAATCTACTCGAAAGAGAGATGCCACTTTTTGAAAATAAAGGAGGATAAGCTTTTCGAAAGAGAGATGCCACTTATCGAAAATAAAGGTGGATAAGCTTCTCGAAGAGAGATGCCACTTATCAGAAATAAAGGTGGATAAGCTTATCGAAAGTGAGATGCCAATTATCAAAAATAAAGGTGGATAAGCTTCTCGAAAAGAGAGATGCCACTTATCGAAAATAAAGGTGGATAAGCTTCTCGAAAGAGAGATTCCACTTATCGAAAATAACGGTAGACATGCTTCTCTAAAGAGAGATGCCCCTTATCATAAATAAAGGTGGATAAGCTTCTCGAAAGAGAGATGCCACTTATCGAAAATAAAGGTTGATAAGCTTCTCGAAAGAGAGATGCCACTTATCGAAAATAAAGGTGGATAAGCTTCTCAAAAGATAGATACCACTTATTGAAAATAAAGGTGGTTAATCTTCTCGAAATTGAGATGCCACTTATTGAAAATAAAGGTGGATAAGCTTCTTGAAAGAAAGATGCCACTTATCAAAAATAAAGGTGGATAAGCTTCTAGAAAGAGAGATGCCACTTATCGAAAATAAAGGTGGGTAAGCTTCTCGAAAGAGAGATGCCACTTATCGAAAATAACGGTAGATAAGCTTCTCTAAAGAGAGAAGCCTCTTATCATAAATAAAGGTGGATAAGCTTCTAGAAAGAGAGATGCCACTTATCGAAAATAACGGTAGATAAGCTTCTCTAAAGAGAGATGACAGTTATCATAAATAAAGGTGGATAATCTATTCGAAAGAGAGATGCCACTTATTGAAAATAAAGGTGGATAAGCTTCTTGAAAGAGAGATTCCACTTATCGAAAATAAAGGTGGATAAGCTTCTCGAAAGAGAGATGTCACTTATCGAAAATAAAGGTGGATAAGCTTCTCGAAAGAGAGATGCCACTTATCAGAAATAAAGGTGGATAAGCTTCTCGAAAATGAGATGCCAATTATCAAAAATAAAGGTGGATAAGCTTCTCGAAAGAGAGATGCCACTTATCAAAAATAAAGGTGGATAAGCTTCTCGAAAGAGAGATTCCACTTATCAAAAATAAAGGTGGATAAGCTTCTAGAAAGAGAGATGCCACTTATCGAAAATAAAGGTGGATAAGCTTCTCGAAAGAGAGATGCCACTTATCGAAAATAACAGTGGATAAGCTTCTCGAAAGAGAGATGCCACTTATCGAAAATAAAGGTGGATAAGCTACTCGAAAGAGAGATGCCACTTATCGAAAATAAAGGTGGATAAACTTCTCGAAAGAGAGATTCCACTTATCGAAAATAAAGGTGGATAAGATTCTCGAAAGAGAGATGCCACTTATTGAAAATAACAGTAGATAAGCTTCTCTAAAGAGAGATGCCACTTATCATAAATAAAGGTGGATAAGCTTCTCGAAAGAGAGATGCCACTTATCGAAAATAACGGTAGATAAGCTTCTCTAAAGAGAGATGACACATATCAAAAATAAAGGTGGATAAGCTTCTCAAAAGAGAGATGCCACTTATCGAAAATAAAGGTGGATAAGCTTCTCGAAAGAGAGATGCATTTTATCGAAAATAAACGTGGATAAGCTTCTCGAAAGAGAGATGCCACTTATCAAAAATAAAGGTGAATAAGCTTTATGAAAGACAGATGCCACTAATCGAAAATAAAGGAGGATAACCTACCTAAAAGAGAGATTCCACTTATCGAAAATAAAGGTGGATAAGCTTCTCAAAAGACAGATACCACTTATTGAATATAAAGGTGGTTAATCTACTCGAAAGAGATATGCCACTTTTTGAAAATAAAGGAGGATAAGCTTCTCGAAAGAGAGATGCCACTTATCGAAAATAAAGGTGGATAAGCTTCTCGAAAGAGAGATGCCACTTATCAGAAATAAAGGTGGATAAGCTTCTCGAAAGTGAGATGCCAATTATCAAAAATAAAGGTGGATAAGCTTCTCGAAAAGAGAGATGCCACTTATCTAAAATAAAGGTGAATAAGCTTCTCGAAAGAGAGATTCCACTTATCTAAAATAACGGTAGATAAGCTTCTCTAAAGAGAGATGCCACTTATCATGAATAAAGGTGGATAAGCTTCTCGAAAGAGAGATGCCACTTATCGAAAATAACGGTAGATAAGCTTCTCTAAAGAGAGATGCCACTTATCATAAATAAAGGTGGATAAGCTTCTCGAAAGAGAGATGCCACTTATCGAAAATAATGGTAGATAAGCTTCTCTAAAGAGAGATGACACTTATCGAAAATAACGGTAGATAAGCTTCTCTAAAGAGAGATGACAGTTATCATAAATAAAGGTGGATAATCTACTCGAAAGAGAGATGCCACTTATTGAAAATAAAGGTGGATAAGCTTCTCGAAAGAGAGATTCCACTTATCGAAAATCAAGGTGGATAAGCTTCTCGAAAGAGAGATGTCACTTATCAAAAATAAAGGTGGATAAGCTTCTCGAAAGAGAGATGCCACTTATCAGAAATAAAGGTGGATAAGCTTCT
Organism: Lathyrus sativus; assembly: GCA_963859935.3. Classification (NCBI taxonomy): domain Eukaryota; kingdom Viridiplantae; phylum Streptophyta; class Magnoliopsida; order Fabales; family Fabaceae; genus Lathyrus; species Lathyrus sativus. The sequence goes on from OZ012735.1 coordinate 451,476,929, forward strand.
CGAAAGTGAGATGCCAATTATCAAAAATAAAGGTGGATAAGCTTCTCGAGAGAGAGATGCCACTTATCGAAAATAAAGGTGGATAAGCTTCTCGAAAGAGAGATTCCACTTATCAAAAATAAAGGTGGATAAGCTTCTAGAAAGAGAGATGCCACTTATCAAAAATAAAGGTGGATAAGCTTCTCGAAAGAGAGATGCCACTTATCGAAAATAACGGTGGATAAGCTTCTCGAAAGAGAGTTGCCATTTATCGAAAATAAAGGTGGATAAGCTACTCGAAAGAGAGATGCCTCTTATCAAAAATAAAGGTGGATAAACTTCTCGAAAGAGAGATTCCACTTATCGAAAATAAAGGTGGATAAGCTTCTCAAAAGAGAGATGCCACTTATCGAAAATAAAGGTGGATAAGCTTCTCAAAAGATAGATACAACTTATTGAAAATAAAGGTGGTTAATCTTCTCGAAAGAGAGATGCCACTTATTGAAAATAAAGGTGGATAAGCTTCTCGAAAGATAGATTCCACTTATCGAAAATAAAGGTGGATAAGCTTCTTGAAAGAGAGATGCCACTTATCAAAAATAAAGGTGGATAACCTTCTCGAAAGAGAGATGCCACTTATCGAAAATAAAGGTGGATAAGCTTCTCGAAAGAGAGATGCCACTTATCAAAAATAACGGTGAATAAGCTTTACGAAAGACAGATGCCACTAATCGAAAATAAAGGAGGATAACCTACCTAAAAGAGAGATTCCACTTATCGAAAATCAAGGTGGATAAGCTTCTCAAAAGACAGATACCACTTATTGAAAATAAAGGTGGTTAATCTACTCGAAAGAGAGATGCCACTTTTTGAAAATAAAGGAGGATAAGCTTTTCGAAAGAGAGATGCCACTTATCGAAAATAAAGGTGGATAAGCTTCTCGAAAGAGAGATGCCACTTATCAGAAATAAAGGTGGATAAGCTTCTCGAAAGTGAGATGCCAATTATCAAAAATAAAGGTGGATAAGCTTCTCGAGAAGAGAGATGCCACTTATCGAAAATAAAGGTGGATAAGCTTCTCGAAAGAGAGATTCCACTTATCGAAAATAACGGTAGACAAGCTTCTCTAAAGAGAGATGCCACTTATCATAAATAAAGGTGGATAAGCTTCTCTAAAGAGAGATGCCACTTATCATAAATAAAGGTGGATAAGCTTCTCGAAAGAGAGATGCCACTTATCGAAAATAATGGTAGATAAGCTTCTCTAAAGAGAGATGACACTTATCATAAATAAAGGTGGATAAGCTTCTCGAAAGAGAGATGCCACTTATCGAAAATAAAGGTTGATAAGCTTCTCGAAAGAGAGATTCCACTTATCAAAAATAAAAGTGGATAAGCTTCTAGAAAGAGAGATGCCACTTATCAAAAATAACGGTAGATAAGCTTATCTAAAGAGAGATGCCTCTTATCATAAATAAAGGTGGATAAGCTTCTCGAAAGAGAGATGCCACTTATCAAAAATAACGGTTGATAAGCTTCTCTAAAGAGAGATGACAGTTATCATAAATAAAGGTGGATAATCTACTCGAAAGAGAGATGCCACTTATTGAAAATAAAGGTGGATAAGCTTCTCGAAAGAGAGATTCCACTTAATGAAAATAAAGGTGGATAAGCTTCTCGAAAGAGAGATGTCACTTATCAAAAATAAAGGTGGATAAGCTTTTCGAAAGAGAGATGCCACTTATCAGAAATAAAGTTGGATAAGCTTCTCGAAAGTGAGATGCCAATTATCAAAAATAAAGGTGGATAAGCTTCTCGAAAGAGAGATGCCACTTATCGAAAATAAAGGTGGATAAGCTTCTCGAAAGAGAGATTCCACTTATCAAAAATAAAGGTGGATAAGCTTCTAGAAAGAGAGATGCCACTTATCGAAAATAAAGGTGGATAAGCTTCTCGAAAGAGAGATGCCACTTATCGAAAATAATGGTGGATAAGCTTCTCGAAAGAGAGATGCCACTTATCGAAAATAAAGGTGGATAAGCTACTCGAATGAGAGATGCAACTTATCGAAAATAAAGGTGGATAAACTTCTCGAAAGAGAGATTCCACTTATCGAAAATAAAGATGGATAAGATTCTCGAAAGAGAGATGCCACTTATTGAAAATAACAGTAGATAAGCTTCTCTAAAGAGAGATGCCACTTATCATAAATAAAGGTGGATAAGCTTCTCGAAAGAGAGATGCCACATATCGAAAATAACGGTAGATAAGCTTCTCTAAAGAGAGATGACACTTATCAAAAATAAAGGTGGATAAGCTTCTCAAAAGAGAGATGCAACTTATCAAAAATAAAGGTGGATAAGCTTCTCGAAAGAGAGATGCATTTTATCGAAAATAAAGGTGGATAAGCTTCTCGAAAGATAGATTCCACTTATCGAAAATAAAGGTAAATAAGCTTCTTGAAAGAGAGATGCCACTTATCAAAAATAAAGGTGGATAAGCTTCTCGAAAGAGAGATGCCACTTATCGAAAATAAAGGTGGATAAGCTTCTCGAAAGAGAGATGCCACTTATCAAAAATAAAGGTGAATAAGCTTTATGAAAGACAGATGCCACTAAACGAAAATAAAGGAGGATAACCTACCTAAAAGAGAGATTCCACTTATCGAAAATAAAGGTGGATAAGCTTCTCAAAAGACAGATACCACTTATTGAAAATAAAGGTGGTTAATCTACTCGAAAGAGAGATGCCACTTTTTGAAAATAAAGGAGGATAAGCTTCTCGAAAGAGAGATGCCACTTATCGAAAATAAAGGTGGATAAGCTTCTCGAAAGAGAGATGCCACTTATCAGAAATAAAGGTGGATAAGCTTCTCGAAAGTGAGATGCCAATTATCAAAAATAAAGGTGGATAAGCTTCTCGAAAAGAGAGATGCCACTTATCTAAAATAAAGGTGAATAAGCTTCTCGAAAGAGAGATTCCACTTATCTAAAATAACGGTAGATAAGCTTCTCTAAAGAGAGATGCCACTTATCATGAATAAAGGTGGATAAGCTTCTCGAAAGAGAGATGCCACTTATCGAAAATAACGGTAGATAAGCTTCTCTAAAGAGAGATGCCACTTATCATAAATAAAGGTGGATAAGCTTCTCGAAAGAGAGATGCCACTTATCGAAAATAATGGTAGATAAGCTTCTCTAAAGAGAGATGACACTTATCGAAAATAACGGTAGATAAGCTTCTCTAAAGAGAGATGACAGTTATCATAAATAAAGGTGGATAATCTACTCGAAAGAGAGATGCCACTTATTGAAAATAAAGGTGGATAAGCTTCTCGAAAGAGAGATTCCACTTATCGAAAATCAAGGTGGATAAGCTTCTCGAAAGAGAGATGTCACTTATCAAAAATAAAGGTGGATAAGCTTCTCGAAAGAGAGATGCCACTTATCAGAAATAAAGGTGGATAAGCTTCTCGAAAGTGAGATGCCAATTATCAAAAATAAAGGTGGATAAGCTTCTCGAGAGAGAGATGCCACTTATCGAAAATAAAGGTGGATAAGCTTCTCGAAAGAGAGATTCCACTTATCAAAAATAAAGGTGGATAAGCTTCTAGAAAGAGAGATGCCACTTATCAAAAATAAAGGTGGATAAGCTTCTCGAAAGAGAGATGCCACTTATCGAAAATAACGGTGGATAAGCTTCTCGAAAGAGAGTTGCCATTTATCGAAAATAAAGGTGGATAAGCTACTCGAAAGAGAGATGCCTCTTATCAAAAATAAAGGTGGATAAACTTCTCGAAAGAGAGATTCCACTTATCGAAAATAAAGGTGGATAAGCTTCTCGAAAGAGAGATGCCACTTATCGAAAATAAAGGTGGATAAGCTTCTCAAAAGATAGATACCACTTATTGAAAATAAAGGTGGTTAATCTACTCGAAAGAGAGATGCCACTTATTGAAAATAAAGGTGGATAAGCTTCTCGAAAGATAGATTCCACTTATCGAAAATAAAGGTAAATAAGCTTCTTGAAAGAGAGATGCCACTTATCAAAAATAAAGGTGGATAAGCTTCTCGAAAGAGAGATGCCACTTATCGAAAATAAAGGTGGATAAGCTTCTCGAAAGAGAGATGCCACTTATCAAAAATAAAGGTGAATAAGCTTTACGAAAGACAGATGCCACTAATCGAAAATAAAGGAGGATAACCTACCTAAAAGAGAGATTACACTTATCGAAAATCAAGGTGGATAAGCTTCTCAAAAGACAGATACCACTTATTGAAAATAAAGGTGGTTAATCTACTCGAAAGAGAGATGCCACTTTTTGAAAATAAAGGAGGATAAGCTTTTCGAAAGAGAGATGCCACTTATCGAAAATAAAGGTGGATAAGCTTCTCGAAAGAGAGATGCCACTTATCAGAAATAAAGGTGGATAAGCTTCTCGAAAGTGAGATGCCAATTATCAAAAATAAAGGTGGATAAGCTTCTCGAGAAGAGAGATGCCACTTATCGAAAATAAAGGTGGATAAGCTTCTCGAAAGAGAGATTCCACTTATCGAAAATAACGGTAGACAAGCTTCTCTAAAGAGAGATGCCACTTATCATAAATAAAGGTGGATAAGCTTCTCTAAAGAGAGATGCCACTTATCATAAATAAAGGTGGATAAGCTTCTCGAAAGAGAGATGCCACTTATCGAAAATAATGGTAGATAAGCTTCTCTAAAGAGAGATGACACTTATCATAAATAAAGGTGGATAAGCTTCTCAAAAGAGAGATGCCACTTATCGAAAATAAAGGTGGATAAGCTTCTCGAAAGAGAGATGCATTTTATCGAAAATAAAGGTGGATAAGCTTCTCGAAAGAGAGATGCCACTTATCAAAAATAAAGGTGAATAAGCTTTATGAAATACAGATGCCACTAAACGAAAATAAAGGAGGATAACCTACCTAAAAGAGAGATTCCACTTATCGAAAATAAAGGTGGATAAGCTTCTCAAAAGACAGATACCACTTATTGAAAATAAAGGTGGTTAATCTACTCGAAAGAGAGATGCCACTTTTTGAAAATAAAGGAGGATAAGCTTCTCGAAAGAGAGATGCCACTTATCGAAAATAAAGGTGGATAAGCTTCTCGAAAGAGAGATGCCACTTATCAGAAATAAAGGTGGATAAGCTTCTCGAAAGTGAGATGCCAATTATCAAAAATAAAGGTGGATAAGCTTCTCGAAAAGAGAGATGCCACTTATCTAAAATAAAGGTGAATAAGCTTCTCGAAAGAGAGATTCCACTTATCTAAAATAACGGTAGATAAGCTTCTCTAAAGAGAGATGCCACTTATCATGAATAAAGGTGGATAAGCTTCTCGAAAGAGAGATGCCACTTATCGAAAATAACGGTAGATAAGCTTCTCTAAAGAGAGATGCCACTTATCATAAATAAAGGTGGATAAGCTTCTCGAAAGAGAGATGCCACTTATCGAAAATAATGGTAGATAAGCTTCTCTAAAGAGAGATGACACTTATCGAAAATAACGGTAGATAAGCTTCTCTAAAGAGAGATGACAGTTATCATAAATAAAGGTGGATAATCTACTCGAAAGAGAGATGCCACTTATTGAAAATAAAGGTGGATAAGCTTCTCGAAAGAGAGATTCCACTTATCGAAAATCAAGGTGGATAAGCTTCTCGAAAGAGAGATGTCACTTATCAAAAATAAAGGTGGATAAGCTTCTCGAAAGAGAGATGCCACTTATCAGAAATAAAGGTGGATAAGCTTCTCGAAAGTGAGATGCCAATTATCAAAAATAAAGGTGGATAAGCTTCTCGAGAGAGAGATGCCACTTATCGAAAATAAAGGTGGATAAGCTTCTCGAAAGAGAGATTCCACTTATCAAAAATAAAGGTGGATAAGCTTCTAGAAAGAGAGATGCCACTTATCAAAAATAAAGGTGGATAAGCTTCTCGAAAGAGAGATGCCACTTATCGAAAATAACGGTGGATAAGCTTCTCGAAAGAGAGTTGCCATTTATCGAAAATAAAGGTGGATAAGCTACTCGAAAGAGAGATGCCTCTTATCAAAAATAAAGGTGGATAAACTTCTCGAAAGAGAGATTCCACTTATCGAAAATAAAGGTGGATAAGCTTCTCGAAAGAGAGATGCCACTTATCGAAAATAAAGGTGGATAAGCTTCTCAAAAGATAGATACCACTTATTGAAAATAAAGGTGGTTAATCTACTCGAAAGAGAGATGCCACTTATTGAAAATAAAGGTGGATAAGCTTCTCGAAAGATAGATTCCACTTATCGAAAATAAAGGTAAATAAGCTTCTTGAAAGAGAGATGCCACTTATCAAAAATAAAGGTGGATAAGCTTCTCGAAAGAGAGATGCCACTTATCAAAAATAAAGGTGGATAAGCTTCTCGAAAGAGAGATGCCACTTATCAAAAATAAAGGTGAATAAGCTTTATGAAAGACAGATGCCACTAAACGAAAATAAAGGAGGATAACCTACCTAAAAGAGAGATTCCACTTATCGAAAATAAAGGTGGATAAGCTTCTCAAAAGACAGATACCACTTATTGAAAATAAAGGTGGTTAATCTACTCGAAAGAGAGATGCCACTTTTTGAAAATAAAGGAGGATAAGCTTCTCGAAAGAGAGATGCCACTTATCGAAAATAAAGGTGGATAAGCTTCTCGAAAGAGAGATGCCACTTATCAGAAATAAAGGTGGATAAGCTTCTCGAAAGTGAGATGCCAATTATCAAAAATAAAGGTGGATAAGCTTCTCGAAAAGAGAGATGCCACTTATCTAAAATAAAGGTGAATAAGCTTCTCGAAAGAGAGATTCCACTTATCTAAAATAACGGTAGATAAGCTTCTCTAAAGAGAGATGCCACTTATCATGAATAAAGGTGGATAAGCTTCTCGAAAGAGAGATGCCACTTATCGAAAATAACGGTAGATAAGCTTCTCTAAAGAGAGATGCCACTTATCATAAATAAAGGTGGATAAGCTTCTCGAAAGAGAGATGCCACTTATCGAAAATAATGGTAGATAAGCTTCTCTAAAGAGAGATGACACTTATCGAAAATAACGGTAGATAAGCTTCTCTAAAGAGAGATGACAGTTATCATAAATAAAGGTGGATAATCTACTCGAAAGAGAGATGCCACTTATTGAAAATAAAGGTGGATAAGCTTCTCGAAAGAGAGATTCCACTTATCGAAAATCAAGGTGGATAAGCTTCTCGAAAGAGAGATGTCACTTATCAAAAATAAAGGTGGATAAGCTTCTCGAAAGAGAGATGCCACTTATCAGAAATAAAGGTGGATAAGCTTCTCGAAAGTGAGATGCCAATTATCAAAAATAAAGGTGGATAAGCTTCTCGAGAGAGAGATGCCACTTATCGAAAATAAAGGTGGATAAGCTTCTCGAAAGAGAGATTCCACTTATCAAAAATAAAGGTGGATAAGCTTCTAGAAAGAGAGATGCCACTTATCAAAAATAAAGGTGGATAAGCTTCTCGAAAGAGAGATGCCACTTATCGAAAATAACGGTGGATAAGCTTCTCGAAAGAGAGTTGCCATTTATCGAAAATAAAGGTGGATAAGCTACTCGAAAGAGAGATGCCTCTTATCAAAAATAAAGGTGGATAAACTTCTCGAAAGAGAGATTCCACTTATCGAAAATAAAGGTGGATAAGCTTCTCGAAAGAGAGATGCCACTTATCGAAAATAAAGGTGGATAAGCTTCTCAAAAGATAGATACCACTTATTGAAAATAAAGGTGGTTAATCTACTCGAAAGAGAGATGCCACTTATTGAAAATAAAGGTGGATAAGCTTCTCGAAAGATAGATTCCACTTATCGAAAATAAAGGTAAATAAGCTTCTTGAAAGAGAGATGCCACTTATCAAAAATAAAGGTGGATAAGCTTCTCGAAAGAGAGATGCCACTTATCGAAAATAAAGGTGGATAAGCTTCTCGAAAGAGAGATGCCACTTATCAAAAATAAAGGTGAATAAGCTTTACGAAAGACAGATGCCACTAATCGAAAATAAAGGAGGATAACCTACCTAAAAGAGAGATTACACTTATCGAAAATCAAGGTGGATAAGCTTCTCAAAAGACAGATACCACTTATTGAAAATAAAGGTGGTTAATCTACTCGAAAGAGAGATGCCACTTTTTGAAAATAAAGGAGGATAAGCTTTTCGAAAGAGAGATGCCACTTATCGAAAATAAAGGTGGATAAGCTTCTCGAAAGAGAGATGCCACTTATCAGAAATAAAGGTGGATAAGCTTCTCGAAAGTGAGATGCCAATTATCAAAAATAAAGGTGGATAAGCTTCTCGAGAAGAGAGATGCCACTTATCGAAAATAAAGGTGGATAAGCTTCTCGAAAGAGAGATTCCACTTATCGAAAATAACGGTAGACAAGCTTCTCTAAAGAGAGATGCCACTTATCATAAATAAAGGTGGATAAGCTTCTCTAAAGAGAGATGCCACTTATCATAAATAAAGGTGGATAAGCTTCTCGAAAGAGAGATGCCACTTATCGAAAATAATGGTAGATAAGCTTCTCTAAAGAGAGATGACACTTATCATAAATAAAGGTGGATAAGCTTCTCAAAAGAGAGATGCCACTTATCGAAAATAAAGGTGGATAAGCTTCTCGAAAGAGAGATGCATTTTATCGAAAATAAAGGTGGATAAGCTTCTCGAAAGAGAGATGCCACTTATCAAAAATAAAGGTGAATAAGCTTTATGAAATACAGATGCCACTAAACGAAAATAAAGGAGGATAACCTACCTAAAAGAGAGATTCCACTTATCGAAAATAAAGGTGGATAAGCTTCTCAAAAGACAGATACCACTTATTGAAAATAAAGGTGGTTAATCTACTCGCAAGAGAGATGCCACTTTTTGAAAATAAAGGAGGATAAGCTTCTCGAAAGAGAGATGCCACTTATCGAAAATAAAGGTGGATAAGCTTCTCGAAAGAGAGATGCCACTTATCAGAAATAAAGGTGGATAAGCTTCTCGAAAGTGAGATGCCAATTATCAAAAATAAAGGTGGATAAGCTTCTCGAAAAGAGAGATGCCACTTATCTAAAATAAAGGTGAATAAGCTTCTCGAAAGAGAGATTCCACTTATCTAAAATAACGGTAGATAAGCTTCTCTAAAGAGAGATGCCACTTATCATGAATAAAGGTGGATAAGCTTCTCGAAAGAGAGATGCCACTTATCGAAAATAACGGTAGATAAGCTTCTCTAAAGAGAGATGCCACTTATCATAAATAAAGGTGGATAAGCTTCTCGAAAGAGAGATGCCACTTATCGAAAATAATGGTAGATAAGCTTCTCTAAAGAGAGATGACACTTATCGAAAATAACGGTAGATAAGCTTCTCTAAAGAGAGATGACAGTTATCATAAATAAAGGTGGATAATCTACTCGAAAGAGAGATGCCACTTATTGAAAATAAAGGTGGATAAGCTTCTCGAAAGAGAGATTCCACTTATCAAAAATCAAGGTGGATAAGCTTCTCGAAAGAGAGATGTCACTTATCAAAAATAAAGGTGGATAAGCTTCTCGAAAGAGAGATGCCACTTATCAGAAATAAAGGTGGATAAGCTTCTCGAAAGTGAGATGCCAATTATCAAAAATAAAGGGGGATAAGCTTCTCGAGAGAGAGATGCCACTTATCGAAAATAAAGGTGGATAAGCTTCTCGAAAGAGAGATTCCACTTATCAAAAATAAAGGTGGATAAGCTTCTAGAAAGAGAGATGCCACTTATCAAAAATAAAGGTGGATAAGCTTCTCGAAAGAGAGATGCCACTTATCGAAAATAATGGTAGATAAGCTTCTCTAAAGAGAGATGACACTTATCATAAATAAAGGTGGATAAGCTTCTCAAAAGAGAGATGCCACTTATCGAAAATAAAGGTGGATAAGCTTCTCGAAAGAGAGATGCATTTTATCGAAAATAAAGGTGGATAAGCTTCTCGAAAGAGAGATGCCACTTATCAAAAATAAAGGTGAATAAGCTTTATGAAATACAGATGCCACTAAACGAAAATAAAGGAGGATAACCTACCTAAAAGAGAGATTCCACTTATCGAAAATAAAGGTGGATAAGCTTCTCAAAAGACAGATACCACTTATTGAAAATAAAGGTGGTTAATCTACTCGCAAGAGAGATGCCACTTTTTGAAAATAAAGGAGGATAAGCTTCTCGAAAGAGAGATGCCACTTATCGAAAATAAAGGTGGATAAGCTTCTCGAAAGAGAGATGCCACTTATCAGAAATAAAGGTGGATAAGCTTCTCGAAAGTGAGATGCCAATTATCAAAAATAAAGGTGGATAAGCTTCTCGAAAAGAGAGATGCCACTTATCTAAAATAAAGGTGAATAAGCTTCTCGAAAGAGAGATTCCACTTATCTAAAATAACGGTAGATAAGCTTCTCTAAAGAGAGATGCCACTTATCATGAATAAAGGTGGATAAGCTTCTCGAAAGAGAGATGCCACTTATCGAAAATAACGGTAGATAAGCTTCTCTAAAGAGAGATGCCACTTATCATAAATAAAGGTGGATAAGCTTCTCGAAAGAGAGATGCCACTTATCGAAAATAATGGTAGATAAGCTTCTCTAAAGAGAGATGACACTTATCGAAAATAACGGTAGATAAGCTTCTCTAAAGAGAGATGACAGTTATCATAAATAAAGGTGGATAATCTACTCGAAAGAGAGATGCCACTTATTGAAAATAAAGGTGGATAAGCTTCTCGAAAGAGAGATTCCACTTATCAAAAATCAAGGTGGATAAGCTTCTCGAAAGAGAGATGTCACTTATCAAAAATAAAGGTGGATAAGCTTCTCGAAAGAGAGATGCCACTTATCAGAAATAAAGGTGGATAAGCTTCTCGAAAGTGAGATGCCAATTATCAAAAATAAAGGGGGATAAGCTTCTCGAGAGAGAGATGCCACTTATCGAAAATAAAGGTGGATAAGCTTCTCGAAAGAGAGATTCCACTTATCAAAAATAAAGGTGGATAAGCTTCTAGAAAGAGAGATGCCACTTATCAAAAATAAAGGTGGATAAGCTTCTCGAAAGAGAGATGCCACTTATCGAAAATAACGGTGGATAAGCTTCTCGAAAGAGAGTTGCCATTTATCGAAAATAAAGATGGATAAGCTACTCGAAAGAGAGATGCCTCTTATCAAAAATAAAGGTGGATAAACTTCTCGAAAGAGAGATTCCACTTATCGAAAATAAAGGTGGATAAGCTTCTCGAAACAGAGATGCCACTTATCGAAAATAAAGGTGGATAAGCTTCTCAAAAGATAGATACCACTTATTGAAAATAAAGGTGGTTAATCTACTCGAAAGAGAGATGCCACTTATTGAAAATAAAGGTGGATAAGCTTCTCGAAAGATAGATTCCACTTATCGAAAATAAAGGTAAATAAGCTTCTTGAAAGAGAGATGCCACTTATCAAAAATAAAGGTGGATAAGCTTCTCGAAAGAGAGATGCCACTTATCGAAAATAAAGGTGGATAAGCTTCTCGAAAGAGAGATGCCACTTATCAAAAATAAAGGTGAATAAGCTTTACGAAAGACAGATGCCACTAATCGAAAATAAAGGAGGATAACCTACCTAAAAGAGAGATTCCACTTATCGAAAATCAAGGTGGATAAGCTTCTCAAAAGACAGATACCACTATTTGAAAATAAAGGTGGTTAATCTACTCGAAAGAGAGATGCCACTTTTTGAAAATAAAGGAGGATAAGCTTTTCGAAAGAGAGATGCCACTTATCGAAAATAAAGGTGGATAAGCTTCTCGAAAGAGAGATGCCACTTATCAGAAATAAAGGTGGATAAGCTTCTCGAAAGTGAGATGCCAATTATCAAAAATAAAGGTGGATAAGCTTCTCGAGAAGAGAGATGCCACTTATCGAAAATAAAGGTGGATAAGCTTCTCGAAAGAGAGATTCCACTTATCGAAAATAACGGTAGACAAGCTTCTCTAAAGAGAGATGCCACTTATCATAAATAAAGGTGGATAAGCTTCTCTAAAGAGAGATGCCACTTATCATAAATAAAGATGGATAAGCTTCTCGAAAGAGAGATGCCACTTATCGAAAATAATGGTAGATAAGCTTCTCTAAAGAGAGATGACACTTATCATAAATAAAGGTGGATAAGCTTCTCAAAAGAGAGATGCCACGTATCGAAAATAAAGGTGGATAAGCTTCTCGAAAGAGAGATGCATTTTATCGAAAATAAAGGTGGATAAGCTTCTCGAAAGAGAGATGCCACTTATCAAAAATAAAGGTGAATAAGCTTTATGAAATATAGATGCCACTAAACGAAAATAAAGGAGGATAACCTACCTAAAAGAGAGATTCCACTTATCGAAAATAAAGGTGGATAAGCTTCTCAAAAGACAGATACCACTTATTGAAAATAAAGGTGGTTAATCTACTCGAAATAGAGATGCCACTTTTTGAAAATAAAGGAGGATAAGCTTCTCGAAAGAGAGATGCCACTTATCGAAAATAAAGGTGGATAAGCTTCTCGAAAGAGAGATGCCACTTATCAGAAATAAAGGTGGATAAGCTTCTCGAAAGTGAGATGCCAATTATCAAAAATAAAGGTGGATAAGCTTCTCGAAAAGAGAGATGCCACTTATCTAAAATAAAGGTGAATAAGCTTCTCGAAAGAGAGATTCCACTTATCTAAAATAACGGTAGATAAGCTTCTCTAAAGAGAGATGCCACTTATCATGAATAAAGGTGGATAAGCTTCTCGAAAGAGAGATGCCACTTATCGAAAATAACGGTAGATAAGCTTCTCTAAAGAGAGATGCCACTTATCATAAATAAAGGTGGATAAGCTTCTCGAAAGAGAGATGCCATTTATCGAAAATAATGGTAGATAAGCTTCTCTAAAGAGAGATGACACTTATCGAAAATAACGGTAGATAAGCTTCTCTAAAGAGAGATGACAGTTATCATAAATAAAGGTGGATAATCTACTCGAAAGAGAGATGCCACTTATTGAAAATAAAGGTGGATAAGCTTCTCGAAAGAGAGATTCCACTTATCGAAAATCAAGGTGGATAAGCTTCTCGAAAGAGAGATGTCACTTATCAAAAATAAAGGTGGATAAGCTTCTCGAAAGAGAGATGCCACTTATCAGAAATAAAGGTGGATAAGCTTCTCGAAAGTGAGATGCCAATTATCAAAAATAAAGGTGGATAAGCTTCTCGAGAGAGAGATGCCACTTATCGAAAATAAAGGTGGATAAGCTTCTCGAAAGAGAGATTCCACTTATCAAAAATAAAGGTGGATAAGCTTCTAGAAAGAGAGATGCCACTTATCAAAAATAAAGGTGGATAAGCTTCTCGAAAGAGAGATGCCACTTATCGAAAATAACGGTGGATAAGCTTCTCGAAAGAGAGTTGCCATTTATCGAAAATAAAGGTGGATAAGCTACTCGAAAGAGAGATGCCTCTTATCAAAAATAAAGGTGGATAAACTTCTCGAAAGAGAGATTCCACTTATCGAAAATAAAGGTGGATAAGCTTCTCGAAAGAGAGATGCCACTTATCGAAAATAAAGGTGGATAAGCTTCTCAAAAGATAGATGCCACTTATTGAAAATAAAGGTGGATAAGCTTCTCGAAAGAGAGATTCCACTTATCGAAAATAAAGGTAAATAAGCTTCTTGAAAGAGAGATGCCACTTATCAAAAATAAAGGTGGATAAGCTTCTCGAAAGAGAGATGCCACTTATCGAAAATAAAGGTGGATAAGCTTCTCGAAAGAGAGATGCCACTTATCAAAAATAAAGGTGAATAAGCTTTACGAAAGACAGATGCCACTAATCGAAAATAAAGGAGGATAACCTACCTAAAAGAGAGATTCCACTTATCGAAAATCAAGGTGGATAAGCTTCTCAAAAGACAGATACCACTTATTGAAAATAAAGGTGGTTAATCTACTCGAAAGAGAGATGCCACTTTTTGAAAATAAAGGAGGATAAGCTTTTCGAAAGAGAGATGCCACTTATCGAAAATAAAGGTGGATAAGCTTCTCGAAAGAGAGATGCCACTTATCAGAAATAAAGGTGGATAAGCTTCTCGAAAGTGAGATGCCAATTATCAAAAATAAAGGTGGATAAGCTTCTCGAGAAGAGAGATGCCACTTATCGAAAATAAAGGTGGATAAGCTTCTCGAAAGAGAGATTCCACTTATCGAAAATAACGGTAGACAAGCTTCTCTAAAGAGAGATGCCACTTATCATAAATAAAGGTGGATAAGCTTCTCTAAAGAGAGATGCCACTTATCATAAATAAAGGTGGATAAGCTTCTCGAAAGAGAGATGCCACTTATCGAAAATAATGGTAGATAAGCTTCTCTAAAGAGAGATGACACTTATCATAAATAAAGGTGGATAAGCTTCTCGAAAGAGAGATGCCACTTATCGAAAATAAAGGTTGATAAGCTTCTCGAAAGAGAGATTCCACTTATCGAAAATAAAAGTGGATAAGCTTCTAGAAAGAGAGATGCCACTTATCGAAAATAACGGTAGATAAGCTTCTCTAAAGAGAGATGCCTCTTATCATAAATAAAGGTGGATAAGCTTCTCGAAAGAGAGATGCCACTTATCGAAAATAACGGTTGATAAGCTTCTCTAAAGAGAGATGACAGTTATCATAAATAAAGGTGGATAATCTACTCGAAAGAGAGATGCCACTTATTGAAAATAAAGGTGGATAAGCTTCTCGAAAGAGAGATTCCACTTAATGAAAATAAAGGTGGATAAGCTTCTCGAAAGAGAGATGTCACTTATCAAAAATAAAGGTGGATAAGCTTTTCGAAAGAGAGATGCCACTTATCAGAAATAAAGTTGGATAAGCTTCTCGAAAGTGAGATGCCAATTATCAAAAATAAAGGTGGATAAGCTTCTCGAAAGAGAGATGCCACTTATCGAAAATAAAGGTGGATAAGCTTCTCGAAAGAGAGATTCCACTTATCAAAAATAAAGGTGGATAAGCTTCTAGAAAGAGAGATGCCACTTATCTAAAATAAAGGTGGATAAGCTTCTCGAAAGAGAGATGCCACTTATCGAAAATAATGGTGGATAAGCTTCTCGAAAGAGAGATGCCACTTATCGAAAATAAAGGTGGATAAGCTACTCGAATGAGAGATGCCACTTATCGAAAATAAAGGTGGATAAACTTCTCGAAAGAGATATTCCACTTATCGAAAATAAAGGTGGATAAGCTTCTCGAAAGAGAGATGCCACTTATCGAAAATAACGGTAGATAAGCTTCTCTAAAGAGAGATGCCACTTATCATAAATAAAGGTGGATAAGCTTCTCGAAAGAGAGATGCCACTTATCGAAAATAACGGTAGATAAGCTTCTCTAAAGAGAGATGCCACTTATCATAAATAAAGGTGGATAAGCTTCTCGAAAGAGAGATGCCACTTATCGAAAATAACGGTAGATAAGCTTCTCTAAAGAGAGATGACACTTATAAAAAATAAAGGTGGATAAGCTTCTCGAAAGAGAGATGCCACTTATCGAAAATAAAGGTGGATAAGCTTCTCGAAAGAGAGATGCCACTTATCGAAAATAAAGGTTATTAAGCTTCTCGAAAGAGAGATGCCACTTATCAAAAATAAAGGTGAATAAGCTTTACGAAAGACAGATGCCACTAATCGAAAATAAAGGAGGATAACCTACCTAAAAGAGAGATGCCACTTATCGAAAATAAAGGTGGATAAGCTTCTCAAAAGACAGATACCACTTATTGAAAATAAAGGTGGTTAATCTACTCGAAAGAGAGATGCCACTTTTTGAAAATAAAGGAGGATAAGCTTTTCGAAAGAGAGATGCCACTTATCGAAACTAAAGGTGGATAAGCTTCTCGAAAGAGAGATGCCACTTATCAGAAATAAAGGTGGATAAGCTTCTCGAAAGTGAGATGCCAATTATCAAAAATAAAGGTGGATAAGCTTGTCGAGAAGAGAGATGCCACTTATCGAAAATAAAGGTGGATAAGCTTCTCGAAAGAAAGATTCCACTTATCGAAAATAACGGTAGACAAGCTTCTCTAAAGAGAGATGCCACTTATCATAAATAAAGGTGGATAAGCTTCTCGAAAGAGAGATGCCACTTATCATAAATAAAGGTGGATAAGCTTCTCGAAAGAGGGATGCCACTTATCGAAAATAATGGTAGATAAGCTTCTCTAAAGAGAGATGACACTTATCATAAATAAAGGTGGATAAGCTTCTCGAAAGAGAGATGCCACTTATCGAAAATAAAGGTTGATAAGCTTCTCGAAAGAGAGATTCCACTTATCGAAAATAAAAGTGGATAAGCTTCTAGAAAGAGAGATGCCACTTATCGAAAATAACGGTAGATAAGCTTCTCTAAAGAGAGATGCCTCTTATCATAAATAAAGGTGGATAAGCTTCTCGAAAGAGAGATGCCACTTATCGAAAATAAAGGTGGATAAACTTCTCGAAAGAGAGATTCCACTTATCGAAAATAAAGGTGGATAAGCTTCTCGAAAGAGAGATGCCACTTATCGAAAATAAAGGTGGATAAGCTTCTCAAAAGATAGATACCACTTATTGAAAATAAAGGTGGTTAATCTACTCGAAAGAGAGATGCCACTTATTGAAAATAAAGGTGGATAAGCTTCTCGAAAGATAGATTCCACTTATCGAAAATAAAGGTAAATAAGCTTCTTGAAAGAGAGATGCCACTTATCAAAAATAAAGGTGGATAAGCTTCTCGAAAGAGAGATGCCACTTATCGAAAATAAAGGTGGATAAGCTTCTCGAAAGAGAGATGCCACTTATCAAAAATAAAGGTGAATAAGCTTTACGAAAGACATATGCCACTAATCGAAAATAAAGGAGGATAACCTACCTAAAAGAGAGATTCCACTTATCGAAAATCAAGGTGGATAAGCTTCTCAAAAGACAGATACCACTTATTGAAAATAAAGGTGGTTAATCTACTCGAAAGAGAGATGCCACTTTTTGAAAATAAAGGAGGATAAGCTTTTCGAAAGAGAGATGCCACTTATCGAAAATAAAGGTGGATAAGCTTCTCGAAAGAGAGATGCCACTTATCAGAAATAAAGGTGGATAAGCTTCTCGAAAGTGAGATGCCAATTATCAAAAATAAAGGTGGATAAGCTTCTCGAGAAGAGAGATGCCACTTATCGAAAATAAAGGTGGATAAGCTTCTCGAAAGAGAGATTCCACTTATCGAAAATAACGGTAGACAAGCTTCTCTAAAGAGAGATGCCACTTATCATAAATAAAGGTGGATAAGATTCTCTAAAGAGAGATGCCAATTATCATAAATAAAGGTGGATAAGATTCTCGAAAGAGGGATGCCACTTATCGAAAATAATGGTAGATAAGCTTCTCTAAAGAGAGATGACACTTATCATAAATAAAGGTGGATAAGCTTCTCGAAAGAGAGATGCTACTTATCGAAAATAAAGGTTGATAAGCTTCTCGAAAGAGAGATTCCACTTATCGAAAATAAAAGTGGATAAGCTTCTAGAAAGAGAGATGCCACTTATCGAAAATAACGGTAGATAAGCTTCTCTAAAGAGAGATGCCTCTTATCATAAATAAAGGTGGATAAGCTTCTCGAAAGAGAGATGCCACTTATCGAAAATAACGGTTGATAAGCTTCTCTAAAGAGAGATGACAGTTATCATAAATAAAGGTGGATAATCTACTCGAAAGAGAGATGCCACTTATTGAAAATAAAGGTGGATAAGCTTCTCGAAAGAGAGATTCCACTTAATGAAAATAAAGGTGGATAAGCTTCTCGAAAGAGAGATGTCACTTATCAAAAATAAAGGTGGATAAGCTTTTCGAAAGAGAGATGCCACTTATCAGAAATAAAGTTGGATAAGCTTCTCGAAAGTGAGATGCCAATTATCAAAAATAAAGGTGGATAAGCTTCTCGAAAGAGAGATGCCACTTATCGAAAATAAAGGTGGATAAGCTTCTCGAAAGAGAGATTCCACTTATCAAAAATAAAGGTGGATAAGCTTCTAGAAAGAGAGATGCCACTTATCGAAAATAAAGGTGGATAAGCTTCTCGAAAGAGAGATGCCACTTATCGAAAATAATGGTGGATAAGCTTCTCGAAAGAGAGATGCCACTTATCGAAAATAAAGGTGGATAAGCTACTCGAATGAGAGATGCCACTTATCGAAAATAAAGGTGGATAAACTTCTCGAAAGAGAGATTCCACTTATCGAAAATAAAGGTGGATAAGCTTCTCGAAAGAGAGATGCCACTTATCGAAAATAACGGTAGATAAGCTTCTCTAAAGAGAGATGCCACTTATCATAAATAAAGGTGGATAAGCTTCTTGAAAGAGAGATGCCACTTATCGAAAATAACGGTAGATAAGCTTCTCTAAAGAGAGATGACACTTATAAAAAATAAAGGTGGATAAGCTTCTCGAAAGAGAGATGCCACTTATCGAAAGTAAAGGTGGATAAGCTTCTCGAAAGAGAGATGCCACTTATCGAAAATAAAGGTTATTAAGCTTCTCGAAAGAGAGATGCCACTTATCAAAAATAAAGGTGAATAAGCTTTACGAAAGACAGATGCCACTAATCGAAAATAAAGGAGGATAACCTACCTAAAAGAGAGATGCCACTTATCGAAAATAAAGGTGGATAAGCTTCTCAAAAGACAGATACCACTTATTGAAAATAAAGGTGGTTAATCTACTCGAAAGAGAGATGCCACTTTTTGAAAATAAAGGAGGATAAGCTTTTCCAAAGAGAGATGCCACTTATCGAAACTAAAGGTGGATAAGCTTCTCGAAAGAGAGATGCCACTTATCAGAAATAAAGGTGGATAAGCTTCTCGAAAGTGAGATGCCAATTATCAAAAATAAAGGTGGATAAGCTTGTCGAGAAGAGAGATGCCACTTATCGAAAATAAAGGTGGATAAGCTTCTCGAAAGAAAGATTCCACTTATCGAAAATAACGGTAGACAAGCTTCTCTAAAGAGAGATGCCACTTATCATAAATAAAGGTGGATAAGCTTCTCTAAAGAGAGATGCCACTTATCATAAATAAAGGTGGATAAGCTTCTCGAAAGAGGGATGCCACTTATCGAAAATAATGGTAGATAAGCTTCTCTAAAGAGAGATGACACTTATCATAAATAAAGGTGGATAAGCTTCTCGAAAGAGAGATGCCACTTATCGAAAATAAAGGTTGATAAGCTTCTCGAAAGAGAGATTCCACTTATCGAAAATAAAAGTGGATAAGCTTCTAGAAAGAGAGATGCCACTTATCGAAAATAACGGTAGATAAGCTTCTCTAAAGAGAGATGCATCTTATCATAAATAAAGGTGGATAAGCTTCTCGAAAGAGAGATGCCACTTATCGAAAATAAAGGTGGATAAACTTCTCGAAAGAGAGATTCCTCTTATCGAAAATAAAGGTGGATAAGCTTCTCGAAAGAGAGATGCCACTTATCGAAAATAAAGGTGGATAAGCTTCTCAAAAGATAGATACCACTTATTGAAAATAAAGGTGGTTAATCTACTCGAAAGAGAGATGCCACTTATTGAAAATAAAGGTGGATAAGCTTCTCGAAAGATAGATTCCACTTATCGAAAATAAAGGTAAATAAGCTTCTTGAAAGAGAGATGCCACTTATCAAAAATAAAGGTGGATAAGCTTCTCGAAAGAGAGATGCCACTTATCGAAAATAAAGGTGGATAAGCTTCTCGAAAGAGAGATGCCACTTATCAAAAATAAAGGTGAATAAGCTTTACGAAAGACAGATGCCACTAATCGAAAATAAAGGAGGATAACCTACCTAAAAGAGAGATTCCACTTATCGAAAATCAAGGTGGATAAGCTTCTCAAAAGACAGATACCACTTATTGAAAATAAAGGTGGTTAATCTACTCGAAAGAGAGATGCCACTTTTTGAAAATAAAGGAGGATAAGCTTTTCGAAAGAGAGATGCCACTTATCGAAAATAAAGGTGGATAAGCTTCTCGAAAGAGAGATGCCACTTATCAGAAATAAAGGTGGATAAGCTTCTCGAAAGTGAGATGCCAATTATCAAAAATAAAGGTGGATAAGCTTCTCGAGAAGAGAGATGCCACTTATCGAAAATAAAGGTGGATAAGCTTCTCGAAAGAGAGATTCCACTTATCGAAAATAACGGTAGACAAGCTTCTCTAAAGAGAGATGCCACTTATCATAAATAAAGGTGGATAAGCTTCTCTAAAGAGAGATGCCACTTATCATAAATAAAGGTGGATAAGCTTCTCGAAAGAGAGATGCCACTTATCGAAAATAATGGTAGATAAGCTTCTCTAAAGAGAGATGACACTTATCATAAATAAAGGTGGATAAGCTTCTCGAAAGAGAGATGCCACTTATCGAAAATAAAGGTTGATAAGCTTCTCGAAAGAGAGATTCCACTTATCGAAAATAAAAGTGGATAAGCTTCTAGAAAGAGAGATGCCACTTATCGAAAATAACGGTAGATAAGCTTCTCTAAAGAGAGATGCCTCTTATCATAAATAAAGGTGGATAAGCTTCTCGAAAGAGAGATGCCACTTATCGAAAATAACGGTTGATAAGCTTCTCTAAAGAGAGATGACAGTTATCATAAATAAAGGTGGATAATCTACTCGAAAGAGAGATGCCACTTATTGAAAATAAAGGTGGATAAGCTTCTCGAAAGAGAGATTCCACTTAATGAAAATAAAGGTGGATAAGCTTCTCGAAAGAGAGATGTCACTTATCAAAAATAAAGGTGGATAAGCTTTTCGAAAGAGAGATGCCACTTATCAGAAATAAAGTTGGATAAGCTTCTCGAAAGTGAGATGCCAATTATCAAAAATAAAGGTGGATAAGCTTCTCGAAAGAGAGATGCCACTTATCGAAAATAAAGGTGGATAAGCTTCTCGAAAGAGAGATTCCACTTATCAAAAATAAAGGTGGATAAGCTTCTAGAAAGAGAGATGCCACTTATCGAAAATAAAGGTGGATAAGCTTCTCGAAAGAGAGATGCCACTTATCGAAAATAATGGTGGATAAGCTTCTCGAAAGAGAGATGCCACTTATCGAAAATAAAGGTGGATAAGCTACTCGAATGAGAGATGCCACTTATCGAAAATAAAGGTGGATAAACTTCTCGAAAGAGAGATTCCACTTATCGAAAATAAAGGTGGATAAGCTTCTCGGAAGAGAGATGCCACTTATCGAAAATAACGGTAGATAAGCTTCTCTAAAGAGAGATGCCACTTATCATAAATAAAGGTGGATAAGCTTCTCGAAAGAGAGATGCCACTTATCGAAAATAACGGTAGATAAGCTTCTCTAAAGAGAGATGACACTTATAAAAAATAAAGGTGGATAAGCTTCTCGAAAGAGAGATGCCACTTATCGAAAATAAAGGTGGATAAGCTTCTCGAAAGAGAGATGCCACTTATCGAAAATAAAGGTTATTAAGCTTCTCGAAAGAGAGATGCCACTTATCAAAAATAAAGGTGAATAAGCTTTACGAAAGACAGATGCCACTAATCGAAAATAAAGGAGGATAATCTACCTAAAAGAGAGATGCCACTTATCGAAAATAAAGGTGGATAAGCTTCTCAAAAGACAGATACCACTTATTGAAAATAAAGGTGGTTAATCTACTCGAAAGAGAGATGCCACTTTTTGAAAATAAAGGAGGATAAGCTTTTCGAAAGAGAGATGCCACTTATCGAAAATAAAGGTGGATAAGCTTCTCGAAAGAGAGATGCCACTTATCAGAAATAAAGGTGGATAAGCTTCTCGAAAGTGAGATGCCAATTATCAAAAATAAAGGTGGATAAGCTTGTCGAGAAGAGAGATGCCACTTATCGAAAATAAAGGTGGATAAGCTTCTCGAAAGAAAGATTCCACTTATCGAAAATAACGGTAGACAAGCTTCTCTAAAGAGAGATGCCACTTATCATAAATAAAGGTGGATAAGATTCTCTAAAGAGAGATGCCAATTATCATAAATAAAGGTGGATAAGCTTCTCGAAAGAGGGATGCCACTTATCGAAAATAATGGTAGATAAGCTTCTCTAAAGAGAGATGACACTTATCATAAATAAAGGTGGATAAGCTTCTCGAAAGAGAGATGCCACTTATCGAAAATAAAGGTTGATAAGCTTCTCGAAAGAGAGATTCCACTTATCGAAAATAAAAGTGGATAAGCTTCTAGAAAGAGAGATGCCACTTATCGAAAATAACGGTAGATAAGCTTCTCTAAAGAGAGATGCCTCTTATCATAAATAAAGGTGGATAAGCTTCTCGAAAGAGAGATGCCACTTATCGAAAATAACGGTTGATAAGCTTCTCTAAAGAGAGATGACAGTTATCATAAATAAAGGTGGATAATCTACTCGAAAGAGAGATGCCACTTATTGAAAATAAAGGTGGATAAGCTTCTCGAAAGAGAGATTCCACTTAATGAAAATAAAGGTGGATAAGCTTCTCGAAAGAGAGATGTCACTTATCAAAAATAAAGGTGGATAAGCTTTTCGAAAGAGAGATGCCACTTATCAGAAATAAAGTTGGATAAGCTTCTCGAAAGTGAGATGCCAATTATCAAAAATAAAGGTGGATAAGCTTCTCGAAAGAGAGATGCCACTTATCGAAAATAAAGGTGGATAAGCTTCTCGAAAGAGAGATTCCACTTATCAAAAATAAAGGTGGATAAGCTTCTAGAAAGAGAGATGCCACTTATCGAAAATAAAGGTGGATAAGCTTCTCGAAAGAGAGATGCCACTTATCGAAAATAATGGTGGATAAGCTTCTCGAAAGAGAGATGCCACTTATCGAAAATAAAGGTGGATAAGCTACTCGAATGAGAGATGCCACTTATCGAAAATAAAGGTGGATAAACTTCTCGAAAGAGAGATTCCACTTATCGAAAATAAAGGTGGATAAGCTTCTCGGAAGAGAGATGCCACTTATCGAAAATAACGGTAGATAAGCTTCTCTAAAGAGAGATGCCACTTATCATAAATAAAGGTGGATAAGCTTCTCGAAAGAGAGATGCCACTTATCGAAAATAACGGTAGATAAGCTTCTCTAAAGAGAGGTGACACTTATAAAAAATAAAGGTGGATAAGCTTCTCGAAAGAGAGATGCCACTTATCGAAAATAAAGGTGGATAAGCTTCTCGAAAGAGAGATGCCACTTATCGAAAATAAAGGTTATTAAGCTTCTCGAAAGAGAGATGCCACTTATCAAAAATAAAGGTGAATAAGCTTTACGAAAGACAGATGCCACTAATCGAAAATAAAGGAGGATAATCTACCTAAAAGAGAGATGCCACTTATCGAAAATAAAGGTGGATAAGCTTCTCAAAAGACAGATACCACTTATTGAAAATAAAGGTGGTTAATCTACTCGAAAGAGAGATGCCACTTTTTGAAAATAAAGGAGGATAAGCTTTTCGAAAGAGAGATGCCACTTATCGAAAATAAAGGTGGATAAGCTTCTCGAAAGAGAGATGCCACTTATCAGAAATAAAGGTGGATAAGCTTCTCGAAAGTGAGATGCCAATTATCAAAAATAAAGGTGGATAAGCTTGTCGAGAAGAGAGATGCCACTTATCGAAAATAAAGGTGGATAAGCTTCTCGAAAGAAAGATTCCACTTATCGAAAATAACGGTAGACAAGCTTCTCTAAAGAGAGATGCCACTTATCATAAATAAAGGTGGATAAGATTCTCTAAAGAGAGATGCCAATTATCATAAATAAAGGTGGATAAGCTTCTCGAAAGAGGGATGCCACTTATCGAAAATAATGGTAGATAAGCTTCTCTAAAGAGAGATGACACTTATCATAAATAAAGGTGGATAAGCTTCTCGAAAGAGAGATGCCACTTATCGAAAATAAAGGTTGATAAGCTTCTCGAAAGAGAGATTCCACTTATCGAAAATAAAAGTGGATAAGCTTCTAGAAAGAGAGATGCCACTTATCGAAAATAACGGTAGATAAGCTTCTCTAAAGAGAGATGCCTCTTATCATAAATAAAGGTGGATAAGCTTCTCGAAAGAGAGATGCCACTTATCGAAAATAACGGTTGATAAGCTTCTCTAAAGAGAGATGACAGTTATCATAAATAAAGGTGGATAATCTACTCGAAAGAGAGATGCCACTTATTGAAAATAAAGGTGGATAAGCTTCTCGAAAGAGAGATTCCACTTAATGAAAATAAAGGTGGATAAGCTTCTCGAAAGAGAGATGTCACTTATCAAAAATAAAGGTGGATAAGCTTTTCGAAAGAGAGATGCCACTTATCAGAAATAAAGTTGGATAAGCTTCTCGAAAGTGAGATGCCAATTATCAAAAATAAAGGTGGATAAGCTTCTCGAAAGAGAGATGCCACTTATCGAAAATAAAGGTGGATAAGCTTCTCGAAAGAGAGATTCCACTTATCAAAAATAAAGGTGGATAAGCTTCTAGAAAGAGAGATGCCACTTATCGAAAATAAAGGTGGATAAGCTTCTCGAAAGAGAGATGCCACTTATCGAAAATAATGGTGGATAAGCTTCTCGAAAGAGAGATGCCACTTATCGAAAATAAAGGTGGATAAGCTACTCGAATGAGAGATGCCACTTATCGAAAATAAAGGTGGATAAACTTCTCGAAAGAGAGATTCCACTTATCGAAAATAAAGGTGGATAAGCTTCTCGGAAGAGAGATGCCACTTATCGAAAATAACGGTAGATAAGCTTCTCTAAAGAGAGATGCCACTTATCATAAATAAAGGTGGATAAGCTTCTCGAAAGAGAGATGCCACTTATCGAAAATAACGGTAGATAAGCTTCTCTAAAGAGAGATGACACTTATAAAAAATAAAGGTGGATAAGCTTCTCGAAAGAGAGATGCCACTTATCGAAAATAAAGGTGGATAAGCTTCTCGAAAGAGAGATGCCACTTATCGAAAATAAAGGTTATTAAGCTTCTCGAAAGAGAGATGCCACTTATCAAAAATAAAGGTGAATAAGCTTTACGAAAGACAGATGCCACTAATCGAAAATAAAGGAGGATAATCTACCTAAAAGAGAGATGCCACTTATCGAAAATAAAGGTGGATAAGCTTCTCAAAAGACAGATACCACTTATTGAAAATAAAGGTGGTTAATCTACTCGAAAGAGAGATGCCACTTTTTGAAAATAAAGGAGGATAAGCTTTTCGAAAGAGAGATGCCACTTATCGAAAATAAAGGTGGATAAGCTTCTCGAAAGAGAGATGCCACTTATCAGAAATAAAGGTGGATAAGCTTCTCGAAAGTGAGATGCCAATTATCAAAAATAAAGGTGGATAAGCTTGTCGAGAAGAGAGATGCCACTTATCGAAAATAAAGGTGGATAAGCTTCTCGAAAGAAAGATTCCACTTATCGAAAATAACGGTAGACAAGCTTCTCTAAAGAGAGATGCCACTTATCATAAATAAAGGTGGATAAGATTCTCTAAAGAGAGATGCCAATTATCATAAATAAAGGTGGATAAGCTTCTCGAAAGAGGGATGCCACTTATCGAAAATAATGGTAGATAAGCTTCTCTAAAGAGAGATGACACTTATCATAAATAAAGGTGGATAAGCTTCTCGAAAGAGAGATGCCACTTATCGAAAATAAAGGTTGATAAGCTTCTCGAAAGAGAGATTCCACTTATCGAAAATAAAAGTGGATAAGCTTCTAGAAAGAGAGATGCCACTTATCGAAAATAACGGTAGATAAGCTTCTCTAAAGAGAGATGCCTCTTATCATAAATAAAGGTGGATAAGCTTCTCGAAAGAGAGATGCCACTTATCGAAAATAACGGTTGATAAGCTTCTCTAAAGAGAGATGACAGTTATCATAAATAAAGGTGGATAATCTACTCAAAAGAGAGATGCCACTTATTGAAAATAAAGGTGGATAAGCTTCTCGAAAGAGAGATTCCACTTAATGAAAATAAAGGTGGATAAGCTTCTCGAAAGAGAGATGTCACTTATCAAAAATAAAGGTGGATAAGCTTCTCGAAAGAGAGATGCCACTTATCGAAAATAAAGGTGGATAAGCTTCTCGAAAGAGAGATTCCACTTATCAAAAATAAAGGTGGATAAGCTTCTATAAAGAGAGATGCCACTTATCGAAAATAAAGGTGGATAAGCTTCTCGAAAGAGAGATGCCACTTATCGAAAATAATGGTGGATAAGCTTCTCGAAAGAGAGATGCCACTTATCGAAAATAAAGGTGGATAAGCTACTCGAATGAGAGATGCCACTTATCGAAAATAAAGGTGGATAAACTTCTCGAAAGAGAGATTCCACTTATCGAAAATAAAGGTGGATAAGCTTCTCGAAAGAGAGATGCCACTTATCGAAAATAACGGTAGATAAGCTTCTCTAAAGAGAGATGCCACTTATCATAAATAAAGGTGGATAAGCTTCTCGAAAGAGAGATGCCACTTATCGAAAATAACGGTAGATAAGCTTCTCTAAAGAGAGATGACACTTATAAAAAATAAAGGTGGATAAGCTTCTCGAAAGAGAGATGCCACTTATCGAAAATAAAGGTGGATAAGCTTATCGAAAGAGAGATGCCACTTATCGAAAATAAAGGTTATTAAGCTTCTCGAAAGAGAGATGCCACTTATCAAAAATAAAGGTGAATAAGCTTTACGATAGACAGATGCCACTAATCGAAAATAAAGGAGGATAACCTACCTAAAAGAGAAATGCCACTTATCGAAAATAAAGGTGGATAAGCTTCTCAAAAGACAGATACCACTTATTGAAAATAAAGGTGGTTAATCTACTCGAAAGAGAGATGCCACTTATTGAAAATAAAGGAGGATAAGCTTTTCGAAAGAGAGATGCCACTTATCGAAAATAAAGGTGGATAAGCTTCTCGAAAGAGAGATGCCACTTATCAGAAATAAAGGTGGATAAGCTTCTCGAAAGTGAGATGTCAATTATCAAAAATAAAGGTGGATAAGCTTGTCGAGAAGAGAGATGCCACTTATCGAAAATAAAGGTGGATAAGCTTCTCGAAAGAAAGATTCCACTTATCGAAAATAACGGTAGACAAGCTTCTCTAAAGAGAGATGCCACTTATCATAAATAAAGGTGGATAAGATTCTCTAAAGAGAGATGCCAATTATCATAAATAAAGGTGGATAAGCTTCTCGAAAGAGGGATGCCACTTATCGAAAATAATGGTAGATAAGCTTCTCTAAAGAGAGATGACACTTATCATAAATAAAGGTGGATAAGCTTCTCGAAAGAGAGATGCCACTTATCGAAAATAAA
Source organism: Lathyrus sativus (assembly GCA_963859935.3). Classification (NCBI taxonomy): domain Eukaryota; kingdom Viridiplantae; phylum Streptophyta; class Magnoliopsida; order Fabales; family Fabaceae; genus Lathyrus; species Lathyrus sativus. Next base: position 451,504,303 of record OZ012735.1, read on the forward strand.
GGTTGATAAGCTTCTCGAAAGAGAGATTCCACTTATCGAAAATAAAAGTGGATAAGCTTCTAGAAAGAGAGATGCCACTTATCGAAAATAACGGTAGATAAGCTTCTCTAAAGAGAGATGCCTCTTATCATAAATAAAGGTGGATAAGCTTCTCGAAAGAGAGATGCCACTTATCGAAAATAACGGTTGATAAGCTTCTCTAAAGAGAGATGACAGTTATCATAAATAAAGGTGGATAATCTACTCAAAAGAGAGATGCCACTTATTGAAAATAAAGGTGGATAAGCTTCTCGAAAGAGAGATTCCACTTAATGAAAATAAAGGTGGATAAGCTTCTCGAAAGAGAGATGTCACTTATCAAAAATAAAGGTGGATAAGCTTCTCGAAAGAGAGATGCCACTTATCGAAAATAAAGGTGGATAAGCTTCTCGAAAGAGAGATTCCACTTATCAAAAATAAAGGTGGATAAGCTTCTATAAAGAGAGATGCCACTTATCGAAAATAAAGGTGGATAAGCTTCTCGAAAGAGAGATGCCACTTATCGAAAATAATGGTGGATAAGCTTCTCGAAAGAGAGATGCCACTTATCGAAAATAAAGGTGGATAAGCTACTCGAATGAGAGATGCCACTTATCGAAAATAAAGGTGGATAAACTTCTCGAAAGAGAGATTCCACTTATCGAAAATAAAGGTGGATAAGCTTCTCGAAAGAGAGATGCCACTTATCGAAAATAACGGTAGATAAGCTTCTCTAAAGAGAGATGCCACTTATCATAAATAAAGGTGGATAAGCTTCTCGAAAGAGAGATGCCACTTATCGAAAATAACGGTAGATAAGCTTCTCTAAAGAGAGATGACACTTATAAAAAATAAAGGTGGATAAGCTTCTCGAAAGAGAGATGCCACTTATCGAAAATAAAGGTGGATAAGCTTATCGAAAGAGAGATGCCACTTATCGAAAATAAAGGTTATTAAGCTTCTCGAAAGAGAGATGCCACTTATCAAAAATAAAGGTGAATAAGCTTTACGATAGACAGATGCCACTAATCGAAAATAAAGGAGGATAACCTACCTAAAAGAGAAATGCCACTTATCGAAAATAAAGGTGGATAAGCTTCTCAAAAGACAGATACCACTTATTGAAAATAAAGGTGGTTAATCTACTCGAAAGAGAGATGCCACTTATTGAAAATAAAGGTGGATAAGCTTCTCGAAAGAGAGATTCCACTTATCGAAAATAAAGGTGGATAAGCTTCTCGAAAGAGAGATGCCACTTATCAAAAATAAAGGTGAATAAGCTTTACGAAAGACAGATGACACTAATCGAAAATAAAGGAGGATAACCTACCTAAAAGAGAGATTCCACTTATCGAAAATAAAGGTTGATAAGCTTCTCAAAAGACAGATACCACTTATTGAAAATAAAGGTGGTTAATCTACTCGAAAGAGAGATGCCACTTTTTGAAAATAAAGGTGGATAAGCTTCTCGAAAGAGAGATTCCACTTATCGAAAATAAAGGAGGATAAGCTTCTCGAAAGAGAGATGCCACTTATCGAAAATAAAGGTGGATAAGATTCTCGAAAGAGAGATGCCACTTATCAGAAATAAAGGTGGATAAGCTTCTCGAAAGTGAGATGCCAATTATCAAAAATAAAGGTGGATAAGCTTCTCGAAAAGAGAGATGCCACTTATCGAAAATAAAGGTGGATAAGCTTCTCGAAAGAGAGATTCCACTTATCAAAAATAAAGGTGGATAAGCTTCTAGAAAGAGAGATGCCACTTATCGAAAATAAAGGTGGATAAGCTTTTTTAAAGAGAGATGCCACTTATCAAAAATAACGGTGGATAAGCTTCTCGAAAGAGAGGTGCCACTTATCGAAAATAAAGGTGGATAAGCTACTCGAAAGAGAGATGCCACTTATCGAAAATAAAGGTGGATAAACTTCTCGAAAGAGAGATTCCACTTATCGAAAATAAATATGGATAAGCTTCTCGAAAGAGAGATGCCACTTATCGAAAATAACGGTAGATAAGCTTCTCTAAAGAGAGATGCCACTTATCATAAATAAAGGTGGATAAGCTTCTCGAAAGAGAGATGCCACTTATCGAAAATAACGGTAGATAAGCTTCTCTAAAGAGAGATGACACTTATCAAAAATAAAGGTGGATAAGCTTCTCGAAAGAGAGATGCCACTTATCGAAAATAAAGGTGGATAAGCTTCTCGAAAGAGAGATGCCACTTATCGAAAATAAAGGTGGATAAGCTTCTCGAAAGAGAGATGCCACTTATCAAAAATAAAGGTGAATAAGCTTTACGAAAGACAGATGCCACTAATCAAAAATAAAGGAGGATAACCTACCTAAAAGAGAGATGCCACTTATCGAAAATAAAGGTGGATAAGCTTCTCAAAAGACAGATACCACTTATTGAAAATAAAGGTGGTTAATCTACTCGAAAGAGAGATGCCACTTATTGAAAATAAAGGTGGATAAGCTTCTCGAAAGAGAGATTCCACTTATCGAAAATAAAGGTGGATAAGCTTCTCGAAAGAGAGATGCCACTTATCAAAAATAAAGGTGGATAAGCTTCTTGAAAGAGAGATGCCACTTATCGAAAATAAAGGTGGATAAGCTTCTCGAAAGAGAGATGCCACTTATCAAAAATAAAGGTGAATAAGCTTTACGAAAGACAGATGCCACTAATAAAAAATAAAGGAGGAAAACCTACCTAAAAGAGAGATGCCACTTATCGAAAATAAAGGTGGATAAGCTTCTCAAAAGACAGATACCACTTATTGAAAATAAAGGTGGTTAATCTACTCGAAAGAGAGATGCCACTTATTGAAAATAAAGGTGGATAAGCTTCTCGAAAGAGAGATTCCACTTATCGAAAATAAAGGTGGATAAGCTTCTCGAAAGAGAGATGCCACTTATCAAAAATAAAGGTGGATAAGCTTCTTGAAAGAGAGATGCCACTTATCGAAAATAAAGGTGGATAAGCTTCTCGAAAGAGAGATGCCACTTATCAAAAATAAAGGTGAATAAGCTTTACGAAAGACAGATGCCACTAATCAAAAATAAAGGAGGATAACCTACCTAAAACAGAGATTCCACTTATCGAAAATAAAGGTGGATAAGCTTCTCAAAAGACAGATACCACTTATTGAAAATAAAGGTGGTTAATCTACTCGAAAGAGAGATGCCACTTTTTGAAAATAAAGGTGGATAAGCTTCTCGAAAGAGAGATTCCACTTATCGAAAATAAAGGAGGATAAGCATCTCGAAAGAGAGATGCAACTTATCGAAAATAAAGGTGGATAAGCTTCTCGAAAGAGAGATTCCACTTATCAGAAATAAACGTGGATAAGCTTCTCGAACGTGAGATGCCAATTATCCAAAATAAAGGTGGATAAGCTTCTCGAAAAGAGAGATGCCACTTATCGAAAATAAAGGTGGATAAGCTTCTCGAAAGAGAGATTCCACTTATCGAAAATAAAGGTGGATAAGCTTCTCGAAAGAGAGATGCCACTTATCGAAAATAAAGGTGGATAAGCTACTCGAAAGAGAGATGCCACTTATCAAAAATAAAGGTGGATAAGCTTCTCGAAAGAGAGATTCCACTTATCATAAATAAAGGTGAATAAGCTTCTCGAAAGAGAGATGCCACTTATCGAAAATAACGGTAGATAAGATTCTCTAAAGAGAGATGACACTTATCATAAATAAAGGTGGATAAGCTTCTCGAAAGAGAGATGCCACTTTTCGAAAATAAAGGTGGATAAGCTTCTCGAAAGAGAGATTCCACTTATCGAAAATAAAGGTGGATAAGCTTCTCGAAAGAGAGATGCCACTTATCGAAAATAACGGTAGATAAGCTTCTCTAAAGAGAGATGCCTCTTATCATAAATAAAGGTGGATAAGCTTCTCGAAAGAGAGATGCCACTTATCGAAAATAACGGTAGATAAGCTTCTCTAAAGAGAGATGACAGTTATCATAAATAAAGGTGGATAATCTACTCGAAAGAGAGATGCCACTTATTGAAAATAAAGGTGGATAAGCTTCTCGAAAGAGAGATTCCACTTATTGAAAATAAAGGTGGATAAGCTTCTCGAAAGAGAGATGTCACTTATCAAAAATAAAGGTGGATAAGCTTCTCGAAAGAGAGATGCCACTTATCGAAAATAACGGTGGATAAGCTTCTCGAAAGAGAGATGCCACGTATCGAAAATAAAGGTGGATAAGCTACTCGAAAGAGAGATGCCACTTATCGAAAATAAAGGTGGATAAACTTCTCGAAAGAGAGATTCCACTTATCGGAAATAAAGGTGGATAAGCTTCTCGAAAGAGAGATGCCACTTATCGAAAATAACGGTAGATAAGCTTCTCTAAAGAGAGATGCCACTTATCATAAATAAAGGTGGATAAGCTTCTCGAAAGAGAGATGCCACTTATCGAAAATAACGGTAGATAAGCTTCTCTAAAGAGAGATGACACTTATAAAAAATAAAGGTGGATAAGCTTCTCGAAAGAGAGATGCCACTTATCGAAAATAAAGGTGGATAAGCTTATCGAAAGAGAGATGCCACTTATCGAAAATAAAGGTTATTAAGCTTCTCGAAAGAGAGATGCCACTTATCAAAAATAAAGGTGAATAAGCTTTACGATAGACAGATGCCACTAATCGAAAATAAAGGAGGATAACCTACCTAAAAGAGAGATGCCACTTATCGAAAATAAAGGTGGATAAGCTTCTCAAAAGACAGATACCACTTATTGAAAATAAAGGTGGTTAATCTACTCGAAAGAGAGATGCCACTTATTGAAAATAAAGGTGGATAAGCTTCTCGAAAGAGAGATTCCACTTATCGAAAATAAAGGTGGATAAGCTTCTCGAAAGAGAGATGCCACTTATCAAAAATAAAGGTGAATAAGCTTTACGAAAGACAGATGCCACTAATCGAAAATAAAGGAGGATAACCTACCTAAAAGAGAGATTCCACTTATCGAAAATAAAGGTTGATAAGCTTCTCAAAAGACAGATACCACTTATTGAAAATAAAGGTGGTTAATCTACTCGAAAGAGAGATGCCACTTTTTTAAAATAAAGGTGGATAAGCTTCTCGAAAGAGAGATTCCACTTATCGAAAATAAAGGAGGATAAGCTTCTCGAAAGAGAGTTGCCACTTATCGAAAATAAAGGTGGATAAGATTCTCGAAAGAGAGATGCCACTTATCAGAAATAAAGGTGGATAAGCTTCTCGAAAGTGAGATGCCAATTATCAAAAATAAAGGTGGATAAGCTTCTCGAAAAGAGAGATGCCACTTATCGAAAATAAAGGTGGATAAGCTTCTCGAAAGAGAGATTCCACTTATCAAAAATAAAGGTGGATAAGCTTCTAGAAAGAGAGATGCCACTTATCGAAAATAAAGGTGGATAAGCTTTTTTAAAGAGAGATGCCACTTATCAAAAATAACGGTGGATAAGCTTCTCGAAAGAGAGGTGCCACTTATCGAAAATAAAGGTGGATAAGCTACTCGAAAGAGAGATGCCACTTATCGAAAATAAAGGTGGATAAACTTCTCGAAAGAGAGATTCCACTTATCGAAAATAAATGTGGATAAGCTTCTCGAAAGAGAGATGCCACTTATCGAAAATAACGGTAGATAAGCTTCTCTAAAGAGAGATGCCACTTATCATAAATAAAGGTGGATAAGCTTCTCGAAAGAGAGATGCCACTTATCGAAAATAACGGTAGATAAGCTTCTCTAAAGAGAGATGACACTTATCAAAAATAAAGGTGGATAAGCTTCTCGAAAGAGAGATGCCACTTATCGAAAATAAAGGTGGATAAGCTTCTTGAAAGAGAGATGCCACTTATCGAAAATAAAGGTGGATAAGCTTCTCGAAAGAGAGATGCCACTTATCAAAAATAAAGGTGAATAAGCTTTACGAAAGACAGATGCCACTAATCAAAAATAAAGGAGGATAACCTACCTAAAAGAGAGATGCCACTTATCGAAAATAAAGGTGGATAAGCTTCTCAAAAGACAGATACCACTTATTGAAAATAAAGGTGGTTAATCTACTCGAAAGAGAGATGCCACTTATTGAAAATAAAGGTGGATAAGCTTCTCGAAAGAGAGATTCCACTTATCGAAAATAAAGGTGGATAAGCTTCTCGAAAGAGAGATGCCACTTATCATAAATAAAGGTGGATAAGCTTCTTGAAAGAGAGATGCCACTTATCGAAAATAAAGGTGGATAAGCTTCTCGAAAGAGAGATGCCACTTATCAAAAATAAAGGTGAATAAGCTTTACGAAAGACAGATGCCACTAATCAAAAATAAAGGAGGAAAACCTACCTAAAAGAGAGATGCCACTTATCGAAAATAAAGGTGGATAAGCTTCTCAAAAGACAGATACCACTTATTGAAAATAAAGGTGGTTAATCTACTCGAAAGAGAGATGCCACTTATTGAAAATAAAGGTGGATAAGCTTCTCGAAAGAGAGATTCCACTTATCGAAAATAAAGGTGGATAAGCTTCTCGAAAGAGAGATGCCACTTATCAAAAATAAAGGTGGATAAGCTTCTTGAAAGAGAGATGCCACTTATCGAAAATAAAGATGGATAAGCTTCTCGAAAGAGAGATGCCACTTATCAAAAATAAAGGTGAATAAGCTTTACGAAAGACAGATGCCACTAATCAAAAATAAAGGAGGATAACCTACCTAAAACAGAGATTCCACTTATCGAAAATAAAGGTGGATAAGCTTCTCAAAAGACAGATACCACTTATTGAAAATAAAGGTGGTTAATCTACTCGAAAGAGAGATGCCACTTTTTGAAAATAAAGGTGGATAAGCTTCTCGAAAGAGAGATTCCACTTATCGAAAATAAAGGAGGATAAGCATCTCGAAAGAGAGATGCAACTTATCGAAAATAAAGGTGGATAAGCTTCTCGAAAGAGAGATTCCACTTATCAGAAATAAACGTGGATAAGCTTCTCGAACGTGAGATGCCAATTATCCAAAATAAAGGTGGATAAGCTTCTCGAAAAGAGAGATGCCACTTATCGAAAAAAAAAGGTGGATAAGCTTCTCGAAAGAGAGATTCCACTTATCGAAAATAAAGGTGGATAAGCTTCTCGAAAGAGAGATGCCACTTATCGAAAATAAAGGTGGATAAGCTACTCGAAAGAGAGATGCCACTTATCAAAAATAAAGGTGGATAAGCTTCTCGAAAGAGAGATTCCACTTATCATAAATAAAGGTGAATAAGCTTCTCGAAAGAGAGATGCCACTTATCGAAAATAACGGTAGATAAGCTTCTCTAAAGAGAGATGACACTTATCATAAATAAAGGTGGATAAGCTTCTCGAAAGAGAGATGCCACTTTTCGAAAATAAAGGTGGATAAGCTTCTCGAAAGAGAGATTCCACTTATCGAAAATAAAGGTGGATAAGCTTCTCGAAAGAGAGATGCCACTTATCGAAAATAACGGTAGATAAGCTTCTCTAAAGAGAGATGCCTCTTATCATAAATAAAGGTGGATAAGCTTCTCGAAAGAGAGATGCCACTTATCGAAAATAACGGTAGATAAGCTTCTCTAAAGAGAGATGACAGTTATCATAAATAAAGGTGGATAATCTACTCGAAAGAGAGATGCCACTTATTGAAAATAAAGGTGGATAAGCTTCTCGAAAGAGAGATTCCACTTATTGAAAATAAAGGTGGATAAGCTTCTCGAAAGAGAGATGTCACTTATCAAAAATAAAGGTGGATAAGCTTCTCGAAAGAGAGATGCCACTTATCGAAAATAACGGTGGATAAGCTTCTCGAAAGAGAGATGCCACGTATCGAAAATAAAGGTGGATAAGCTACTCGAAAGAGAGATGCCACTTATCGAAAATAAAGGTGGATAAACTTCTCGAAAGAGAGATTCCACTTATCGAAAATAAAGGTGGATAAGCTTCTCGAAAGAGAGATGCCACTTATCGAAAATAACGGTAGATAAGCTTCTCTAAAGAGAGATGCCACTTATCATAAATAAAGGTGGATAAGCTTCTCGAAAGAGAGATGCCACTTATCGAAAATAACGGTAGATAAGCTTCTCTAAAGAGAGATGACACTTATCAAAAATAAAGGTGGATAAGCTTCTCGAAAGAGAGATGCCACTTATCGAAAATAAAGGTGGATAAGCTTCTCGAAAGAGAGATGCCACTTATCGAAAATAAAGGTGGATAAGCTTCTTGAAATAGAGATGCCACTCATCAAAAATAAAAGTGAATAAGCTTTACGAAAGACAGATGCCACTAATCGAAAATAAAGGAGGATAACCTACCTAAAAGAGAGATGCCACTTATCGAAAATAAAGGTGGATAAGCTTCTCAAAAGACAGATACCACTTATTGAAAATAAAGGTGGTTAATCTACTCGAAAGAGAGATGCCACTTATTGAAAATAAAGGTGGATAAGCTTCTCGAAAGAGAGATTCCACTTATCGAAAATAAAGGTGGATAAGCTTCTCGAAAGAGAGATGCCACTTATCGAAAATAAAGCTGGATAAGCTACTCGAAAGAGAGATGCCACTTATCAAAAATAAAGGTGGATAAGCTTCTCGAAAGAGAGATTCCACTTATCATAAATAAAGGGGAATAAGCTTCTCGAAAGAGAGATGCCACTTATCGAAAATAACGGTAGATAAGCTTCTCTAAAGAGAGATGACACTTATCATAAATAAAGGTGGATAAGCTTCTCGAAAAAGAGATGCCACTTATCGAAAATAAAGGTGGATAAGCTTCTCGAAAGAGAGATTCCACTTATCGAAAATAAAGGTGGATAAGCTTCTCGAAAGAGAGATGCCACTTATCGAAAATAACGGTAGATAAGCTTCTCTAAAGAGAGATGCCTCTTATCATAAATAAAGGTGGATAAGCTTCTCGAAAGAGAGATGTCACTTATCGAAAATAACGGTAGATAAGCTTCTCTAAAAAGAGATGACAGTTATCATAAATAAAGGTGGATAATCTACTCGAAAGAGAGATGCCACTTCTTGAAAATAAAGGTGGATAAGCTTCTCGAAAGAGAGATTCCACTTATCGAATAAAAAGGTGGATAAGCTTCTCGAAAGAGAGATGTCACTTATCAAAAATAAAGGTGGATAAGCTTCTCGAAAGAGAGATGCCACTTATCGAAAATAACGGTGGATAAGATTCTCGAAAGAGAGATGCCACGTATCGAAAATAAAGGTGGATAAGCTACTCGAAAGAGAGATCCCACTTATCGAAAATAAAGGTGGATAAACTTCTCGAAAGAGAGATTCCACTTATCGAAAATAAAGGTGGATAAGCTTCTCGAAAGAGAGATGCCACTTATCGAAAATAACGGTAGATAAGCTTCTCTAAAGAGAGATGCCACTTATCATAAATAAAGGTGGATAAGATTCTCGAAAGAGAGATGCCACTTATCGAAAATAATGGTAGATAAGCTTCTCTAAAGAGAGATGACACTTATCAAAAATAAAGGTGGATAAGCTTCTCGAAAGAGAGATGCCACTTATCGAAAATAAAGGTGGATAAGCTTCTCGAAAGAAAGATGCTACTTATCGAAAATAAAGGTGGATAAGCTTCTTGAAATAGAGATGCCACTTATCAAAAATAAAAGTGAATAAGCTTTATGAAAGACAGATGCCACTAATCGAAAATAAAGGAGGATAACCTACCTAAAAGAGAGATGCCACTTATCGAAAATAAAGGTGGATAAGCTTCTCAAAAGACAGATACCACTTATTGAAAATAAAGGTGGTTAATCTGCTCAAAAGAGAGATGCCACTTATTGAAAATAAAGGTGGATAAGCTTCTCGAAAGATAGATTCCACTTATCGAAAATAAAGGTGGATAAGCTTCTCGAAAGAGAGATGCCACTTATCGAAAATAACGGTAGATAAGCTTCTCTAAAGAGAGATGCCTCTTATCATAAATAAAGGTGGATAAGCTTCTCGAAAGAGAGATGTCACTTATCGAAAATAACGGTAGATAAGCTTCTCTAAAAAGAGATGACAGTTATCATAAATAAAGGTGGATAATCTACTCGAAAGAGAGATGCCACTTATTGAAAATAAAGGTGGATAAGCTTCTCGAAAGAGAGATTCCACTTATCGAATAAAAAGGTGGATAAGCTTCTCGAAAGAGAGATGTCACTTATCAAAAATAAAGGTGGATAAGCTTCTCGAAAGAGAGATGCAACTTATCGAAAATAACGGTGGATAAGATTCTCGAAAGAGAGATGCCACGTATCGAAAATAAAGGTGGATAAGCTACTCGAAAGAGAGATGCCACTTATCGAAAATAAAGGTGGATAAACTTCTCGAAAGAGAGATTCCACTTATCGAAAATAAAGGTGGATAAGCTTCTCGAAATAGAGATGCCACTTATCGAAAATAACGGTAGATAAGCTTCTCTAAAGAGAGATGCCACTTATCATAAATAAAGGTGGATAAGATTCTCGAAAGAGAGATGCCACTTATCGAAAATAACGGTAGATAAGCTTCTCTAAAGACAGATGACACTTATCAAAAATAAAGGTGGATAAGCTTCTCGAAAGAGAGATGCCACTTATCGAAAATAAAGGTGGATAAGCTTCTCGAAAGAAAGATGCTACTTATCGAAAATAAAGGTGGATAAGCTTCTTGAAATAGAGATGCCACTTATCAAAAATAAAAGTGAATAAGCTTTACGAAAGACAGATGCCACTAATCGAAAATAAAGGAGGATAACCTACCTAAAAGAGAGATGCCACTTATCGAAAATAAAGGTGGATAAGCTTCTCAAAAGACAGATACCACTTATTGAAAATAAAGGTGGTTAATCTGCTCAAAAGAGAGATGCCACTTATTGAAAATAAAGGTGGATAAGCTTCTCGAAAGAGAGATTCCACTTATCGAAAATAAAGGTGGATAAGCTTCTCGAAAGAGAGATGCCACTTATCAAAAATAAAGGTGGATAAGCTTCTCGAAAGAGAGATTCCACTTATCGAAAATAAAGGTGGATAAGCTTCTCGAAAGAGAGATGCCACTTATCAAAAATAAAGGTGAATAAGCTTTACGAAAGACAGATGCCACTAATCAAAAATAAAGGAGGATAACCTACCTAAAAGAGAGATGCCACTTGTCGAAAATAAAGGTGGATAAGCTTCTCAAAAGACAGATACCACTTATTGAAAATAAAGGTGGTTAATCTACTCGAAAGAGAGATGCCACTTATTGAAAATAAAGGTGGATAAGCTTCTCGAAAGAGAGATTCCACTTATCGAAAATAAAGGTGGATAAGCTTCTCGAAAGAGAGATGCCACTTATCAAAAATAAAGGTGGATAAGCTTCTTGAAAGAGAGATGCCACTTATCGAAAATAAAGGTGGATAAGCTTCTCGAAAGAGAGATGCCACTTATCAAAAATAAAGGTGAATAAGCTTTACGAAAGACAGATGCCACTAATCAAAAATAAAGGAGGATAACCTACCTAAAAGAGAGATGCCACTTATCGAAAATAAAGGTGGATAAGCTTCTCAAAAGACAGATACCACTTATTGAAAATAAAGGTGGTTAATCTACTCGAAAGAGAGATGCCACCTATTGAAAATAAAGGTGGATAAGCTTCTCGAAAGAGAGATTCCACTTATCGAAAATAAAGGTGGATAAGCTTCTCGAAAGAGAGATGCCACTTATCAAAAATAAAGGTGGATAAGCTTCTTGAAAGAGAGATGCCACTTATCGAAAATAAAGGTGGATAAGCTTCTCGAAAGAGAGATGCCACTTATCAAAAATAAAGGTGAATAAGCTTTACGAAAGACAGATGCCACTAATCAAAAATAAAGGAGGATAACCTACCTAAAACAGAGATTCCACTTATCGAAAATAAAGGTGGATAAGCTTCTCAAAAGACAGATACCACTTATTGAAAATAAAGGAGGTTAGTCTACTCGAAACAGAGATGCCACTTTTTGAAAATAAAGGTGGATAAGCTTCTCGAAAGAGAGATTCCACTTATCGAAAATAAAGGAGGATAAGCATCTCGAAAGAGAGATGCAACTTATCGAAAATAAAGGTGGATAAGCTTCTCGAAAGAGAGATTCCACTTATCAGAAATAAACGTGGATAAGCTTCTCGAACGTGAGATGCCAATTATCCAAAATAAAGGTGGATAAGCTTCTCGAAAAGAGAGATGCCACTTATCGAAAATAAAGGTGGATAAGCTTCTCGAAAGAGAGATTCCACTTATCGAAAATAAAGGTGGATAAGCTTCTCGAAAGAGAGATGCCACTTATCGAAAATAAAGGTGGATAAGCTACTCGAAAGAGAGATGCCACTTATCAAAAATAAAGGTGGATAAGCTTCTCGGAAGAGAGATTCCACTTATCATAAATAAAGGTGAATAAGCTTCTCGAAAGAGAGACGCCACTTATCGAAAATAACGGTAGATAAGCTTCTCTAAAGAGAGATGACACTTATCATAAATAAAGGTGGATAAGCTTCTCGAAAGAGAGATGCCACTTTTCGAAAATAAAGGTGGATAAGCTTCTCGAAAGAGAGATTCCACTTATCGAAAATAAAGGTGGATAAGCTTCTCGAAAGAGAGATGCCACTTATCGAAAATAACGGTAGATAAGCTTCTCTAAAGAGAGATTCCTCTTATCATAAATAAAGGTGGATAAGCTTCTCGAAAGAGAGATGCCACTTATCGAAAATAACGGTAGATAAGCTTCTCTAAAGAGAGATGACAGTTATCATAAATAAAGGTGGATAATCTACTCGAAAGAGAGATGCCACTTATTGAAAATAAAGGTGGATAAGCTTCTCGAAAGAGAGATTCCACTTATTGAAAATAAAGGTGGATAAGCTTCTCGAAAGAGAGATGTCACTTATCAAAAATAAAGGTGGATAAGCTTCTCGAAAGAGAGATGCCACTTATCGAAAATAACGGTGGATAAGCTTCTCGAATGAGAGATGCCACGTATCGAAAATAAAGGTGGATAAGCTACTCGAAAGAGAGATGCCACTTATCGAAAATAAAGGTGGATACACTTCTCGAAAGAGAGATTCCACTTATCAAAAATAAAGGTGGATAAGCTTCTCGAAAGAGAGATGCCACTTATCAAAAATAAAGGTGGATAAGCTTCTTGAAAGAGAGATGCCACTTATCGAAAATAAAGGTGGATAAGCTTCTCGAAAGAGAGATGCCACTTATCAAAAATAAAGGTGAATAAGCTTTACGAAAGACAGATGCCACTAATCAAAAATAAAGGAGGATAACCTACCTAAAACAGAGATTCCACTTATCAAAAATAAAGGTGGATAAGCTTCTCAAAAGACAGATACCACTTATTGAAAATAAAGGAGGTTAATCTACTCAAAAGAGAGATGCCACTTTTTGAAAATAAAGGTGGATAAGCTTCTCGAAAGAGAGATTCCATTTATCGAAAATAAAGGAGGATAAGCATCTCGAAAGAGAGATGCAACTTATCGAAAATAAAGGTGGATAAGCTTCTCGAAAGAGAGATTCCACTTATCAGAAATAAACGTGGATAAGCTTCTCGAACGTGAGATGCCAATTATCCAAAATAAAGGTGGATAAGCTTCTCGAAAAGAGAGATGCCACTTATCGAAAATAAAGGTGGATAAGCTTCTCGAAAGAGAGATTCCACTTATCGAAAATAAAGGTGGATAAGCTTCTCGAAAGAGAGATGCCACTTATCGAAAATAAAGGTGGATAAGCTACTCGAAAGAGAGATGCCACTTATCAAAAATAAAGGTGGATAAGCTTCTCGAAAGAGAGATTCCACTTATCATAAATAAAGGTGAATAAGCTTCTCGAAAGAGAGATGCCACTTATCGAAAATAACGGTAGATAAGCTTCTCTAAAGAGAGATGACACTTATCATAAATAAAGGTGGATAAGCTTCTCGAAAGAGAGATGCCACTTTTCGAAAATAAAGGTGGATAAGCTTCTCAAAAGAGAGATTCCACTTATCGAAAATAAAGGTGGATAAGCTTCTCGAAAGAGAGATGCCACTTATCGAAAATAATGGTAGATAAGCTTCTCTAAAGAGAGATGCCTCTTATCATAAATAAAGGTGGATAAGCTTCTCGAAAGAAAGATGCCACTTATCGAAAATAATGGTAGATAAGCTTCTCTAAAGAGAGATGACAGTTATCATAAATAAAGGTGGATAATCTACTCGAAAGAGAGATGCCACTTATTGAAAATAAAGGTGGATAAGCTTCTCGAAAGAGAGATTCCACTTATTGAAAATAAAGGTGGATAAGCTTCTCGAAAGAGAGATGTCACTTATCAAAAATAAAGGTGGATAAGCTTCTCGAAAGAGAGATGCCACTTATCGAAAATAACGGTGGATAAGCTTCTCGAAAGAGAGATGCCACGTATCGAAAATAAAGGTGGATAAGCTACTCGAAAGAGAGATGCCACTTATCGAAAATAAAGGTGGATAAACTTCTCGAAAGAGAGATTCCACTTATCGAAAATAAAGGTGGATAAGCTTCTCGAAAGAGAGATGCCACTTATCGAAAATAACGGTAGATAAGCTTCTCTAAAGAGAGATGCCACTTATCATAAATAAAGGTGGATAAGCTTCTCGAAAGAGAGATGCCACTTATCGAAAATAACGGTAGATAAGCTTCTCTAAAGAGAGATGACACTTATCAAAAATAAAGGTGGATAAGCTTCTCGAAAGAGAGATGCCACTTATCGAAAATAAAGGTGGATAAGCTTCTCGAAAGAGAGATGCCACTTATCGAAAATAAAGGTGGATAAGCTTCTTGAAATAGAGATGCCACTCATCAAAAATAAAAGTGAATAAGCTTTACGAAAGACAGATGCCACTAATCAAAAATAAAGGAGGATAACCTACCTAAAAGAGAGATGCCACTTATCGAAAATAAAGGTGGATAAGCTTCTCAAAAGACAGATACCACTTATTGAAAATAAAGGTGGTTAATCTACTCGAAAGAGAGATGCCACTTATTGAAAATAAAGGTGGATAAGCTTCTCGAAAGAGAGATTCCACTTATCGAAAATAAAGGTGGATAAGCTTCTCGAAAGAGAGATGCCACTTATCGAAAATAAAGCTGGATAAGCTACTCGAAAGAGAGATGCCACTTATCAAAAATAAAGGTGGATAAGCTTCTCGAAAGAGAGATTCCACTTATCATAAATAAAGGTGAATAAGCTTCTCGAAAGAGAGATGCCACTTATCGAAAATAACGGTAGATAAGCTTCTCTAAAGAGAGATGACACTTATCATAAATAAAGGTGGATAAGCTTCTCGAAAAAGAGATGCCACTTATCGAAAATAAAGGTGGATAAGCTTCTCGAAAGAGAGATTCCATTTATCGAAAATAAAGGTGGATAAGCTTCTCGAAAGAGAGATGTCACTTATCGAAAATAACGGTAGATAAGCTTCTCTAAAGAGAGATGCCTCTTATCATAAATAAAGGTGGATAAGCTTCTCGAAAGAGAGATGTCACTTATCGAAAATAACGGTAGATAAGCTTCTCTAAAAAGAGATGACAGTTATCATAAATAAAGGTGGATAATCTACTCGAAAGAGAGATGCCACTTATTGAAAATAAAGGTGGATAAGCTTCTCGAAAGAGAGATTCCACTTATCGAATAAAAAGGTGGATAAGCTTCTCGAAAGAGAGATTCCACTTATCGAAAATAAAGGTGGATAAGCTTCTCGAAAGAGAGATGCCACTTATCGAAAATAACGGTAGATAAGCTTCTCTAAAGAGAGATGCCACTTATCATAAATAAAGGTGGATAAGATTCTCGAAAGAGAGATGCCACTTATCGAAAATAACGGTAGATAAGCTTCTCTAAAGAGAGATGACACTTATCAAAAATAAAGGTGGATAAGCTTCTCGAAAGAGAGATGCCACTTATCGAAAATAAAGGTGGATAAGCTTCTCGAAAGAAAGATGCTACTTATCGAAAATAAAGGTGGATAAGCTTCTTGAAATAGAGATGCCACTTATCAAAAATAAAAGTGAATAAGCTTTACGAAAGACAGATGCCACTAATCGAAAATAAAGGAGGATAACCTACCTAAAAGAGAGATGCCACTTATCGAAAATAAAGGTGGATAAGCTTCTCAAAAGACAGATACCACTTATTGAAAATAAAGGTGGTTAATCTACTCAAAAGAGAGATGCCACTTATTGAAAATAAAGGTGGATAAGCTTCTCGAAAGAGAGATTTCACTTATCGAAAATAAAGGTGGATAAGCTTCTCGAAAGAGAGATGCCACTTATCAAAAATAAAGGTGGAAAAGCTTCTCGAAAGAGAGATTCCACTTATCGAAAATAAAGGTGGATAAGCTTCTCGAAAGAGAGATGCCACTAATCAAAAATAAAGGAGGATAACCTACCTAAAAGAGAGATTCCACTTATCGAAAATAAAGGTGGATAAGCTTCTCAAAAGACAGATACCACTTATTGAAAATAAAGGTGGTTAATCTACTCGAAAGAGAGATGGCACTTTTTGAAAATAAGGTTGATAAGCTTCTCGAAAGAGAGATTCCACTTATCGAATATAAATGAGGATAAGCTTCTTGAAAGAGAGATGCCACTTATCGAAAATAAAGGTGGATAAGCTTCTCGAAAGAGAGATGCCACTTATCAGAAATAAAGGTGGATAAGCTTCTCGAAAGTGAGATGCCAATTATCAAAAATAAAGGTGGATAAGCTTCTCGAAAAGAGAGATTCCACTTATCGAAAATAAAGGTGGATAAGCTTCTCGAAAGAGAGATTCCACTTATCGAAAATAAAGGTGGATAAGATTCTCGAAAGAGAGATGCCACTTATCGAAAATAAAGGTGGATAAGCTACTCGAAAGAGAGATGCCACTTATCGAAAATAAAGGTGGATAAGCTTCTCGAAAGAGAGATTCCACTTTGTCGCTACTGCGAAAATCGGCGTCTGCTGAATAGTAGAGTCGCCACCGTGTGTTATTTATCCCACGGGAGGGAAAGGAAACGCTCAGAGTAAACCTACCGCAAAGACGGGAAAAGGTATGGTCATCGCAACCAAAACCTGGAATCGGGAGTCGGTTACGCAAGGGGAAGTTATTAGCACCCCTCACGTCCGTCGTACTCGACGGGATCCACGCTTGTTTTCGGGTATGGATTGTTATTCTATCTACTCTACAGGTCTGGGGTTAAAAGAAAATAAAATGACTCGGCAAAGTATCGCACTTTATGCCTACGTATTCCCGTCTGGAACAGGAAATCAGAGTCAACGTAGTTCGCCTACCTACGGGAAAGGAGGGGAAGGTTGCTCGCTAGGATATCGCATCCTATACCTACGTACTTTCATACAGCATGAAAGATCAGAGCAAACGTAGTTCGGGCCACGTACGACACAAGTCTGTTTTGATTGTTTTTATTCCTTCTGAAAAAGGTTTTCCTGATTACTAGTCCATGCGGACAAAAATGACGTTTTGATGAGTTCACATTCTTTTATGGAAGAAGTGTCTTTTATTGTGTTTGAAATCTTATTGTGTTTTTCTGTTTGTTTTGAGAAAGAAGAGACAGAACTCTAACCTATGGTTGAAAAGGGAATCAAACTAACCTAATGTTATCATGCATGGGTTAAGACCTAATGTCTATCATGTTCCTCTCTTGCGCAGAGAGAAACAGAGATCCTAAGTAATAAACGGAAACAGAAACAATAGCATATATACAATAAAGCAGTAAAATGCATGGATGCAACAATACAAGCGAGGCAAGGGAGTCCCACTCAACCTCGAACCTAGAAAACAACAGGCAAAAGTGAACAGAATTCACTTTCAACCTAACAGGTTAAACAACAAGCAATACAGTCAGGGAAATTCAATCAATACATCAAGAATTAAACAGCAAAAATAAACAGCAAAAGCAGCTCATCAGCATTTGTCTTCAAGTCATCTCCAAACATCTACCAGCTTCAAGCAAGCCTCAGTCTTTATCTTCACAGCCTTCAAGCAAGGTCTCTATCTTCAATCTGCAATAGCTTTTCTTCAAGTCTCAATATCCAAGATGAGTAGCAGTCAGCAAGATGAATTGGATGTTAAGCAGTCAGTTGCCTACCAAGGGTGGCTCATTAACTGTTAACATGATATAGACAATTTTCTCTCAAAAGTTCTATCTTTTAAATACATTCACTAATCCTTCCAAAGGAATGAGGTGGATATTTAAAAGAGACTTTGAATCATAGAGAAAGAATGGAGGCAGACAAGACCTTCCATGTTTATGAAGCAAGTTTTCTACTCTAGAGCTCTGCCTAGCTCCTAAACCCTATAGCCTTCAACAGCTGCCAGCAAGAGATACTCCTCATCATCTCTGGAAGTTGATCTTCATTCTCTTTGATCTCCAATAGGCTTCATCAGCACAGTCTTCAGCTCAAACCCAAACCCCAAACAAGCCCAATACCCCACACAGTCAAAAAAATAAACCCTAAAGAGGGCACACCATACAGTCAAGCAAATACAAGCAGTATACTGATAGTAATAGCATAATAAGGGGAACCTAGTAATTTCTAAGGGATCTATCATCTACCCATAATACCCCTATAGTCCCATACCCCAAAGATTCAAACTACAACTCCTAAAAGAATTGATTTACCACACTTATGTTATCTCCTAAACCCTAGTTTTGGTTCTTCTAATCACACCTAAACAAATCATCTAAAATTAAGTTCTAAAATCATGAATTAAATTTTATATACAAGCTAAAGCTCTAAATTAATCAACCTAAAAAGAACGGGTCAAAAATACTAAAGCATCTAATTAAACTAAAATCAACAATATCATGGATCAAACTAAACATTATTTACAACCTATTTAAAAGAAAAATATACAAAAAATATAAAACTAAAATGAAATGCTAATTTTTTTATATGATAATTTTCTTAACAAAAATATGAAAAGGATGCAAAAACAACCAATTAAAAATATGCAGTTTTCAATTATTTATGATTTTTCAAAGAAATAAAAAAAAATGAATGAAATTAATGTGAATTAATTGGGTTAGGGGGTGCAACAAGTATTTTATTTAGTTAAAACATGATGATGGGCCCAGACTGGGGGGCGCGCATAGCAAAGCGCGTCTGGGCCCAGTTGGTCAGAAAAACTCACAAAAAGAAAAAAACCCTGAAACGGTGCATATAGTAATCAAATCAGTTATAATTGGGATTGGGCCTGCGTTGAGGGGGTGTGCATAGCATTGGATTGTAAAGCCCAGTCTGAGGGATTAAATGAAATGCAGCGTTCTGCTGCGTAGGATCTCCCTCCAAATTCGTTTGAATATGAGCCATCAGATTGGGATCCAAGTCCAAGTCAAACACCTGATCGTGTGGTTCTCCTTCATCTTCAACCTTTAGAAACCCTAGAACCAGAAAAAAAAAACCTCTCCATGCACGATCCTTCTCCTCCTTTGTTCTCCCTCGTACCTCTATGAAATCTCACGATGTAAAGATCAAAAATGATCTACATCCTTCCCTCTACACAGCCATGGTAATATCCTCCTCTAAAACTCACTCAAACGTCAAACCCGATAGGTAGAACACCTTGGTTCCACCACTTTGCACTGAGATCAAACATTCCAATTCTTGCCAACTCTTACCCTAACATAATCTACACGCCATGCTGATCATTCTGAGCTACATACCTAAGATTATCGTGCCATATTCTAGATGTTCTAAGCTCTAACAGTTCTTGCACTCCAATGGCAACATCCATGAATTGTCTTCAAACTCAACATAAATGATCCTCTAACTAATCCTAACCATTCTAACCTAATAATTCTCTAACATGCTAACTAAATCAATCAATTCGAAAGGAAACACCAACCTGGTTTGATGATGAAAACAAATGGAGAATTCTTGAGATCCAAAGCTTGCAATGATCTGGATTTGACCAACACACTTGATCCTTGCTTCTGTATGCAGTATTTCTTGCTCAAACCTCTTGAATCTTGCAATCACAATGTTCTTGCACCTTGGATGATGAAGTTGGTAGCACACGATTTCTTCCCCAATTCAACCAGATTCTGATGGAAATTTGATCCTTGAATGATTTAGATGATGATAGGATCAAGAACTTTGGAAATTGATGAAAATTGGATAGAGTTTGAAGTGGATTTGCAAAAATGGAAGAATGAGGTATAACTTGGTATTTTGATCACAATGATTCACCAACCCTTGAATGAAGCCTCTCAATTCAATATATAGACACTCATGGACCTTTCTAGAATTTGATAGAAACTTCTTGTGCACACTTTCCTTTGGATTTTGATTATGTAACTTGTTTTGTAAGTAACCAAGAATAACTTCCAAAGTTTGAACCAAACTCAAAAATCTACTTTTGCCAATGTTTTTAAAACATTTTTTCCAATCAAAATGACCTATAATTTCATCTCATTTGGCCAAATTATGAAAAATCTCAATTTTAGGTCACTTTTTATTCATTAAATTCACCAAATTTGAAACCTTGAGCTATGAGCCTTTCCAATATTTCATGATCACTTTTATAGACTCAAAATGTCATTTGGAGAAAGTTTGATGTTGTGAAGTTTTTCATTTGAAGCTTCCTTGTATGAGTTTTGGGCATAGGCTTGAAATGACCTGTAATTCTCAGATGACCAAAATACGCTTTGCTTGCCAAGACCATAAGTAGAGTTCCACAAAACATATGAAGGCATAACATACCATTATAGAAATCTAAGACAATGAGGAACAACTATTATGTGGACCAGAAATTCATTTGAAATCTCCTTGAAGGGTAAAAGTTGCTTGGAAGACAAGTAACTTTCACAGACAAAATTTCAGATACCTCAATTGACTTGTAACTTGCAAGGACCATAACTTGAGTTCTATAAATCTCCTTAATGTCTTCCACCACTCAAATTAAAGGTATTGAGATCCTCTACAAGTTTCATGTTGACCAAGGATCCATTTGAAGCTTGCATTTTGACTTATCTTGTTGGGAAGTTTGACCTAAATCAGGGGATTTTACACAGAAACCCTAATTTAGAAACTCCTCTTCTTCTTGATTTCTCTTGATTTCTTCTTGGCACATCTCCATATCCTTATCTACATGTCAAATGATGAACCCCAAATCTCTCCAATAGACCTTAGTGCCTTTCAATCAATCATTTGACCTAGGGTTGACCCAGATGAAACCCTAGTTGACTGTCTTTAACTGCAACTCTTGTGATCATATCAATGACTTGCCTCTTTCTCCAAATGACTTTCTAAGTCTTCCCTGATGTCTACATACTCTCCATGACCTCAATTCACAGCTCACAACTTCTTTGATGATCTTCAAATATACTCAGAATAGGAGAGAGATCCACTGCTTGATCCACTGGCTTTTTAGACTTCAATTTCTTTCAGATGACTTGGATATGCTTGAATTTGAGCAATAACCTCTTGATAGGCTCATAGAGATGAGAATAGTACTTGGTCCCTTGTTGGATGACTTGCTATGCTATGCTATGCAAATGATTAGACTATGTACATGACTCTATATGCAAATGCTAATGTAATTGAAACATAAACCAAGTGAAGGAGGTTGAGCAAATTTTAGGGTGCAACAGCTGCCCCTATTCAAGCGACTTGGACCCGATTGGGTGAAGAGCGAACGGCCTTCAAACATTCGAGGTACGAGACGGTTGAATACTAAGAACCCAGAAATTTGCCAACCGCAGAAATAAACTGCACCACTGTTTGGGGAACGACATTCATCAACTGAATCTAACTGTAACGGCAGCCAACTGATCCATTAGCGACCGTGCTGGGGATTATTTTCATCAGCCTGAAAAAGATTCTATCATCGCAGGGATAGAACTAAACTTGTCCACGTCAGGACGCCTGTTTTGTCAACACGGAGAAAACTCAACTAAACTTTTCCACGTTAGGACTCCACCTGCTGTCAACACGGAAAAATCTCGGCGACTTCGCTGGGGATGACTCGTCTGCGCTTCATCAGCGCGAGGGGATCCTACCAACATATGAATGAATTGTCCATGTTATGACTGGCACATCTCGTCAGGAATAAATCGTCCACGTTAGGCATAAACTCTTCCACGTTAGGAATACACTTGTCCATGTTAGGACTAAACTTTTTCCACGTCAGGACCCACCTTTCCACGTAAGGAATACATCGTCCACGTTAGGACCCACCTTTCCACGTAAGGAATACATCTTTTTTCCACGTAAGGAACCGCCTTTTTCCACGTAAGGAACTAAACTTCTCTTTCCACATAAGGAATAAACTTGTCCACGTAAGGAATCATATCTTTCCACGTAAGGAATCATATCTTTCCACGTAAGGAATACATCTTCTTTCCACGTAAGGAATACATCTTCTTTCCACGTAAGGAATCACCTCTCTTCTGGATCAGTCCACGTCAGGACTAAACTTTCAACGTAAGGAATACATCTTTTTTCCACGTAAGGAATCGCCTCTCGATTTGGATCTGTCCACGTCAGGACTAAACTTTCCACGTAAGGAATACATCTTTTTTCCACGTAAGGAATCGCCTCTTGATTTGTCCACGTAAGGACTCACATCTCGTCTTGATTTGTCCACATCAGGACTACATCTCGTCTTGATTTGTCCACATCAGGACTACATCTCGTCTTGATTTGTCCACGTAAGGACTCACATCTTCGACCCGCTGAGGAAATAAAACTTGTCCACGTCAGGACTCACGCCTCGCCAACACGAAGAGATAAACTCGTCCACGTCAGGACTCTCGCATCTTGTCATCACGAAGAACCATAAACTCGTCCACGTCAGGACGCATATTTCACCATTACGAATAAAGATGTCTGCTGGAATACATGGTCCACGTCAGGACACCAACACGAAGAGTAATCAACTTTGTCCACGTCAGGACTTCACATTCAATCAATACGGCGAAATTGAATCTGTCCACGTTAGGACTAGCACACCTCATCAACTCGGGGAAATAAATCTGTCCACGTCAGGACCCCCCATTTCTCTAGCACAAAGAAAACCCGTCAATATAGGAATAGATTGTCCACGTCAGGACTCATTTCTCCATTGGTCCCAAACCACAAACTTCTTAATACTGGCGTGACAGCAACTTTGGGGCGGACTCTATTGGGGATACTTGGAAACCAAACTATCGGACGCCTGTTCTGATAACCGGCGGCAACCTCTGAAATTCTGATTCATGAAACCCTTTGATGCTGACATAACACCAGTTTGAAGAAGATAATCCGCTGGTCGGACTAGAGACACTTCAACAAGCAACCCTGGTGGGGAAAACAAGAGACATTTACACCAATAACTCTGCTCGGGGACAAAGACAAATTTATCATGATAACTCTGTGGGGAAAAATGCCAAAGCTGACACTTTCGTTGTCGAGATCTTGAATGTTTAGTAATTCACTTGAGCAAGAGCTCCCTCAACCTGCAAGAGAGCAATACTTGAACAAACGGTTAGCCAGCCTGGTTTATGTTTCAAAAATGCGTATGTTTGACAATGACACCATGCTCCACTCGACATGGAAATGCCACGCTTTTTTACTATATGCTGATGCAAATGCAGACTCGAACTGCTGGGATACAGGAAACTGCTTCAGCAAAATAAATGCTGAAGACAATGCCGACTCCGCTGGGGATAGCCAGGTGCTACAGAATTATTCCAGCAAAATAAATGCTGGAAGAGTGAAATCAACTCCGCTGGGAAATTGGGAACTTAACCAAGCACCTTGTTAAAGTAACACCCTGCTGGGGGATATAACTCTGCTGGGGAATAGCAGATGTGCCCAGTATGATTGGGCTTCTACTGGGGAGTGAACGGATATCACACGGTATTCTGACAAAATAAATGCCAGGGCGCCCAACCAACTCTGCCGGGGAGAGTCTTAATCTTCGAGTTCCACTGGGAGGAAGGAAAACACTTGCTGGAAAGAGAACTCCGCTGGGGATGGGACGATTCTCTTGGGGAAAATCCCCTGACTCCGCTGGGGAAGAGTAAATTACCCTACTGGGAAGGGTAGACTGCCTGAGTACAGTTCACAAGTCGGAAATGTTAATCTTCTGAGGCTAAACCACTCTGCTTGAGATAAGGAATCCTTCTGGGGGACACCACACTGTCTGAATACAGCCTACAGTCTTGGAATCGCCAAACTCTGTTGAGGGTAAACGACCCTGCTGGAGAATGTCCTTCGGATAAGCCACGACTAGCTGGGGAATTTGATCCTTCTTCAGTAAGGAACATTGCTATCTTAGAAGCGCGACCTGCGTGCGGATCAAGTCTTTCGTTACGAGCTTCTGATCCATACTGCACTCTTTTGATCGTCCTCTTCATACGGCTATGAACCCTGCAACACCACAAACAAGACAAGACAAGTCTACGCAACCAAATCTATTCAGGTTAGCGTTAGTGACATCATTTTCAGTTAATTCAAAGTTTTAGCAATTATTGGCAAGGGCCAATGACGTTATGCACATGCTAGTTTCATCAAACCTAGGCGTTTATCATGCACAAAACAGTAAAGAACCAGCATCAAATACTGAATAACATATTTTATTGATTGGGCCCCTGAATGGGAAGAGTTTTTGTACACGGGATGTAACTCCTAAAAAGAGGAAGCTACGCACAACAAATATACGAGTATGCACAAGAAGCATAAATATAATGACAAATCAAATTTGTACACATGTCGACAACGGGATGCAGACGAACATCACGAACTGATCCTCCTATGACTCGCCCGACTCTAATGCTTTCCTGGTATTCACACTTCCGAAGAGATTGTATCTGATAATCGGCCCCTCAGGTATATTCTCCCGTAACAAAGCTCAAATGCAGTATCAAATTCAGACCGCAGTCATTTGCTTTTCAAATCCCTAACTTTTGCGTGAACCGCCCTTTACGGGTTTTCAGTTCACCGGGATACCCTTTTTTGCCGAAGCCGCCCAGTGTAGGTTTTCAACTTCGCGGGTGTACATTTTTTCACTTTTATCCCTAACTTTTGCCCGAACCTTTCATTATGTTTTTGGTTCGCCAGGATGCCCCATTTTTTCCTGGACTCTCTTTTTTTCTGTCCAGCGGGTCAATTTTAAGCAAAGTATTTTTTAACTGCGTCCGAATTCACAGGCGACGTAAAGTCTTCACCGTCCATGGTGGACAACAATAAAGCTCCTCCTGAAAAGACTTTTCTGACAACGTATGGCCCTTCGTAGTTGGGGGTTACCCCTGTGATCTGCCTGCGGCGGGAGAATCCTTTTCAGCACAAGGTCGCCCGTCTGAAAGCTCCGAGGATGTATCTTCTTATCATATGCTTTTTTCATTCGGCTCTGGTACAAACGACCGTATGCTAGAGAAGCTAGCCTCTTCTCATCCATTAAACTTAGTTGGTTCAACCTGTCTTTTACCCATTCTGCCTCGTCTAATTGGACGTCTCGTAGTACTCTCAGAGAAGGAATCTCAACTTCCAGTGGTAGCACTTCCTCCATTCCATATACCAACGAGAACGGGGTTGCCCCGGTTGATGTGCGTACCTTCGTACGATAACCGTGCAAAGCGAAGGGTAGCATCTCATGCCAATCCTTATAGGTCACCACCATCTTTTGAACGATCTTCTTTATATTCTTATTGACCGCTTTAACAGCGTCATTCATCTTGGGTCGGTAAGGGGAGGAGTTGTGATGCTCGATCTTAAAATTCTGACAGAGCTCCTTCATCATTTTGTTATTCAGGTTTGAACCATTGTCAGTGATTATCCGCTCAGGGATTCCATATCTACAAATGATATCTCTCTTGATGAATCTGGCTACCACCTGCTTGGTTACATTTGCGTAAGACGCCGCTTCCACCCACTTGGTGAAATAATCGATTGCCACTAGAATGAACCGGTGCCCATTAGAAGCCGTTGGCTCGATCTTTCCAATCATATCGATTCCCCACATCGAGAATGGCCATGGCGATGACATCACATTCAGAGGACTCGGAGGCACATGGACCTTATCAGCATAGATTTGGCACTTGTGGCACTTCCTCGCAAACTTGAAATAATCAGTTTCCATAGTCAGCCAAAAATAACCTGCCCGCAGCAGCTTCCTCGCCATAGCATGCCCACCAGCATGTGTACCAAATGTACCCTCATGTATTTCTTCCATGAGAAGCTTTGCCTCCTTTTCATCTACACAACGCAGCAACACCAAGTCGTGATTTCTTCTGTATAAGACACCATCCGGATTCAAATAGAAATTACCCGCCAATCTCCTGAGAGTCTTCTGATCTTGACTGGATGCCCCAGCCGGATACTCTTTATTCTTCAGGAAATTAAGGATATCAAAATACCATGGTTTTTCGTCAGAAGCTTCGTCAATAGCAAACACGAAGGCAGGTCTGTCAAGCCGAGAGATAACAATTCTGGGAGCTTCATTCCAGAAGTTGACTTTGTACATGGAAGACAATGTGGCCAGAGCGTCAGCCATCTGATTTTCCGCTCGCGGTACATGATGCAATTCAACCTTGTCGAAGAAAGGTAACAATCTCCTTGCATAATTCATGTATGGTATTAGATTAGGCTGACGTGTCTCGCATTCTCCTTTTATCTGATTCACCACCAGAGCTGAGTCTCCGTATACGTCTAGATTTTTGATTCGCAAATCAATGGCTTCTTCAAGCCCCATGATACAAGCTTCGTATTCGGCTTCCTTATTGGTAACTGGAAAGGTCAATCGAGCGGTGAACGGGATGTGCGACCCGTGTGGAGTAGTGATGATTGCCCCTATTCCGCTACCGTAGGCGTTTACAGCTCCGTCAAAGATCAACTTCCATTTGGAACCCAATTCCGATCCTTCGTCTGGCAACGGCTCTTCACAATCCTTTATCTTTAGGTACATGATATCCTCGTCAGGAAATTCAAACCTCATCGATTGGTAATCTTCAATAGGCTGCTCTGCCAAGTACTCAGACAGTACACTCCCCTTTATAGCCTTTTGCGAGACATACTGGATGTCATATTCAGTCAAGACCATCTGCCACCGGGCAATTCTTCCTGATAATGCTTGCTTTTCAAATACATATTTGATAGGATCCATCTTCGAGATGAGCATGGTTGTATGATTCAGCATGTATTGCCTCAAACGCTTGGCGGCCCAGGCTAGCGCGCAACAAGTCTTTTCAAGCATTGAATATCGAGACTCACATTCCGTAAATTTCTTACTCAAGTAGTAGATCGCATGCTCTTTTCTTCCTGTCTCGTCGTGTTGACCGAGAACACAACCCATACTTCCCTCAAGAATTGTCAAATACATAATCAAGGGTCTCCCTGCCACTGGGGGTATCAAAATAGGAGGCTCCTGCAAATACTGCTTTATTTTATCGAACGCCTTTTGACAATTTTCGTTCCACGTTACAGCCTGATCTTTCTTCAACAGCCTGAATAATGGTTCACACGTAGCCGTTAGGTGAGATATGAACCGAGCGATGTAGTTCAACCTCCCTAAAAACCCGCGCACCTCTTTCTCTGTTCTAGGCGTCGGCATCTCTTGTATTGCTTTTATTTTTGCAGGATCGACCTCTATTCCTCTTTCGCTTACGATAAACCCCAGCAATTTACCCGATCTCACCCCGAAGGTGCACTTGTTAGGGTTCAGTCTCAGCCTGAACTTCCTAAGCCTTTTGAATAACTTCAGCAGATTCACCAAATGCTCTTCCTCCGTCTGGGATTTGGCAATCATATCGTCAACATAAACTTCGATCTCTTTATGCATCATATCATGGAAAAGAGTCGTCATTGCACGCTGATACGTTGCCCCAACATTCTTCAATCCGAAGGGCATCACTTTATAACAAAATGTTCCCCAAGGCGTTATGAAAGTAGTCTTCTCCATGTCCTCTGGTGCCATTTTAATCTGGTTGTAGCCCGAGAAGCCATCCATGAAGGAGAATACGGAGAATTGAGCAGTGTTGTCAACTAGCACATCGATGTGAGGAAGCGGAAAATCATCTTTCGGGCTCGCTTTGTTTAAATCACGGTAATCTACGCACATTCTCACTTTACCGTCTTTCTTTGGCACTGGTACAATATTAGCGACCCATGAGGGATATTTTGTCACAGCTAGGAAACCAGCATCCCACTGTTTCCGAACCTCCTCCTTAATTTTCACTGCCATATCGGGTCTAGTTCTGCGAAGCTTTTGCTTGATCGGCGGGAATTCTTCTTTTAACGGCAGACGGTGCACAACCATATCTGTATCAAGCCCAGGCATGTCTTCATACGACCAAGCAAACACATCACTATACTCTCTGAGCATTTCAACCAGTCTTCGCTTGACGTCGCTCTGCAGCGCGGCTCCTATACGGATGTTCTTTTCAACCCCTTCCGACCCCAGGTTAATAATTTCGATGACCTCCTCATGAGGAAGAATGACCCTTTCTTCTTGCTTCACCAACCAAGACAATTCTTCGGGAACGTCACCATCTTCAACAATCTCTTCTTCGGCCTGAAATACCGGGTGCTCAAAGTCGAGACGAGTCATAGGTGGTTCAATGATGTCATCTGAAAATGTTATCCTGCAAAAGGAATGGTTAAATGCTTCAAAATGCGTATAAAGCGAATAACTGCGTTGCCATTTTATTGTAAAATACAAAACAAGAAAAACAGAGATCACAATATTTGCACATGAAAAAACGCCTTTTATTTAATGATTAGACTCGCAATGTTCATAACAGCACAGCCCTAAGCAAATCACGATGCCTCGGGTGAGACACCAGATTGTTCAACAATTAAAAAAACAAAGCATTACTGTTTAAGAGTCACAGGAACAAACTCCTGAATAGACCAATTGCACAATCCTTGCCCTGGCACGCTTGGCTGAATCCAGGCGTCCATATCGCAATCGCTGTCTCCTTCGTCAGACTCTGAAGCAGCGTTGATGGCCTCATGACATACTCCACTAGCAGTGATGGTTATTGGTCCTCTGAAACGGGGTGCCCCCACAGCAGGTGTTGATGACGACGGTTGATATCCCAGCCCAAATCGGTCCATCTTCACAGGAATATCCAGCACTTTGCCCCAGCCCTTTGTCTCACCGGTCTCTACTAGAGCTTGAGCTTCTTTGTATGACGAGACGGCTACTTCTGACGCTTTGCTCGGCCCGAGACCTTTGTCTTTGATGCGCAGCCCTTCAAATGCTTGACAGGGTGTCTCATGAATCTTGCTGTCGACCTCCACATACTTGAATGAAGACAGATGGCTGACCAGTATATCTTCTTCTCCACATACAGTGACCACACTGTCCCCTACCATATATTTCAGCTTCTGATGCAAGGTAGACGTGACTGCCCCAGCACCATGAATCCAGGGTCGTCCGAGAAGGCAGCTGTATGCTGGCTGGATGTCCATGATATAAAATTCAGTCGCAAAAACCTCTGGCCCTACCTGTAGAGGTAATGTTATAGATCCAAAAACTGTTCTTCGCGTACCATCAAATGCCCTGACCACCAAGTCACTGGGCGTACACAGGATTCCTCTGACATCTAGTTTCATCATCGCTTTCTTGGGCAGCATGTTCAAAGACGATCCGGTATCGACCAACACGTGAGACATGACTGATCCCCTGCACTCAACAGAGACGTGCAATGCCATATTATGCTCTCTCCCTTTCGGGGTCAAATCAAAATTGATAAAGCCCAAGCTATGGCCTGCGTTCACATGCGCCAACACCCCCTCCAGCTGATTCACGGAAACATCTTGGGGTACGAAGGAAGTATCCAGGACTTTCAACAGTGCATTTCTGTGAGCTTCAGAACACAATAGCAACGACAGTATAGATATCTTTGACGGCGTCTGTTGCAGATGCTCAACAATCTTATAATCACTTTTGCGAATCAAGCGCATGAACTCTTCCACATCTTTCGATGCCGTTTCTTTTCCGCTTGCCTGCACAGGGACAGTCTCATTCATCTTCCCCTTTCCCTTCGCCAGTCTTTCAGCCTCTACCTCAGGCGATATGAAGATTCTCCCACTCCTTGTCATACCTCCGGTACCGACAACGTTGTCTACGGTCTCAGCTGGCTACTTATTAACATCAATCTTCACCCCGTCACAATACACTTCCAACCCATAGGACCAGGGGACTGCCTTGGTGTTTTCGTACGGGATTGGTCCTGCTTTGGTGATGGTGATCGGTGGTCGCTTAGCCGGTGCTGTTATAGTGATCGTTTTCCGGGGAATCGTCACAGTAGCCACATCACTTTGCTTGTCTGCTAATACCCCTGCAGGTTCTTCCATCGCTGCCCGGTCAAATTGCAATGTGCCTCCATCTATTAAAGCCTGAATACCCTTCTTTAAGTCATCACAACCCCCAGCTAGGGTCCAGCACTCTAAACAATACTCGTCACATCCTGGATAGACACCCCCTTGCAATAATCGGCTCTTTATTTCACACAACGGTGTCTTGAGGTCATCAACATGCATAATCAAGTTCAAACCCTCCTCAGTTAAAATGGCGTTTGTCCCATGGTTGGGCATGGGCTTCTGCACTATGTTCGGACCCGCCGTTCCAAAATTGATAGCCTTATTATCCAATAGATCCTGCACGACATGCTTGAATGCGTGGCAACCCTCTACATCGTGGCCAGGAGCCCCAGAGTGGAACTCACAGTGCCTGCTTGCATCATAGCCATATGGAGGAGTGCCTGTTATTGGTGCTAGAGTTCTCTTCTCCACCAAGTTCAGACCTAGTAATGTCTGTAGCAAATCTGCATACGCTGAAGGAGGCTTTTCAAACACTCTCCTTGGTTTGCCCCCCTGGAATCTGCGCTGGGCAGGCTGTGCCCCCTGTTGTGGTTGTTGTTGCTGTTGTTGTTGTTGAAATGGTTGTTGCTGAAACGGAATAGTAACACTTGCCACCTGCTGCGGCTGATGGTACTGGTTTCGACCTCTGCCCCGGCCTCTGCCTCGTCCCCCAAACACTGCGCTTGCATCGCCCTGACGGTGCCCACCAAAAGCCCTTCTGTTACTGCCTGTTGAGGTGGATTCCTCAGCTTGGAATCTTCCCTGTTTAATGCTACTCTCAATCTTTTCTCCCATCAGGATTAAATCTGAGAAACTGCCCAAAGAAGTGTGAAACAACTTGTCATAAAACATGCCGGTGAACGTTCCTATGAACATGTCATTCATTTCCTTGTCCTCCAAAGGGGGATGAACTCTAGCAGCCATGTCGCGCCATCTCTGCGCATACTCTTTGAAGCTCTCACCCTTCTTCTGGGACAACCCCTGCATTTGGACCCGGTTGGGTGCCAAGTCGCTGTTATATTTATAGTGAGCTACAAATGCTTCAGCCAGCTGCTTCCATGTCTTTATATGAGTTGGTTCCAATCCCATATACCACTCGAGGGAAGGGCCTGACAAGCTATCTTGAAAGAAATGCATTAGCATCCTCTCATCATTAGAATACACCAACATCCTTCTGTAATATGACCGCACGTGCACCTTTGGACAGGTGTCCCCCTTATACTTGTCAAATGTAGGAGCTTTGAATTTGATTGGCACCCTCAGGCCTGGCACCAGACCCATTGTTGACATATCTAAGCCAACAGCACTTTGATTTACGACCCCCCTCATTTGCTCCTCTAGCATTCTGATCCTCTGGGAGTCATCCATAGGCCCCTCGAAACCTCCACCGGAGAAAGCATCCTCTTGCTGGTCCTCCTGCCAATTACCATTCCCAGTTCCATACCCATCATATCCGTTGTTACAGCCAGCTCTAATCTGATTCATCACCGGGCCTCGCCCCCTGTTACCGTATCCCGGAGCAACTCCCGCAGGTCCAAAAGCCATTAGCCCAGCGCCATTTCCATTTCCGAATCCACCGTAACCCTGATTAGTTATACCAAATCCGTCCTGCCTGAAGCCTTGAGTATTGAAATCGTACTTCCCAGTATTGTCGAACCCCTGGTCATTGAAGCCGAATCCAGTATTGCCGAATCCATTGCCTCCCATATTATCACCCAGGTTAACATCTCCAAGCCCAACATTGTTAACGATAGTCTCGTTCCCCATTCCAACGATACCGTTCCCAGCAGCAGTACCGTTGTTGACATTGACAGCAGGTATATTGACTACAGGTGGAGCCACTGGTGTGGGAGTACCATCCCCGTGAACAGTGTCGACTCGCACAGACTGATGATCCTCATTTCCAAGCCCAGCATTCCTTACCAACAGAGGTTGCACCAAGGCTTGCAAATTCTCCTAACCTTTCGCAATGGTTTCCATTGTCTGCATGAAGAGCACCAGCTTCTCACGCATATCTTGCATCTCGTTCTGCATTTGATCCATGATTCATCGGTAGTTGGTGCGTGTGGAGTATCGGTGCGGGCGCTGATCTTCAATCCTGAAAAGACCTGGTACAGTGCAAGGAATGAGATACCATGCCATAATCACCTGTAATGCAATATGAATATGAATGCAATGCAATGTGTCTGTGCATTAGGGAAACTCATTCCCCGATTCTAGTGCAAAGGTGCTAGTGCAGTGACAGTGCTAGCCATACGGAGATCGGAGCCGAATCATAGAAAACGCCTCATATATTGCAGAGAAATCCAATAAGCCAAGAATACAAAATCACTGAGTACAATAAGAAGGCATGACCTCAACCAACAATCCTGGTGATGGTCAGCGCTATGCAAATAAAGCATACAAGTTAATACATGAAACGATCAAGTACTCCCATAAGCCCGGTACTCTTCTATTAACTTCTTGGTCTCTGGATGGCTTGGTCGGGTAAGCAGACCCTCGATAAGTTGGTTTCTTCTCTTGAGAACACGTCGCACGTCACCAGCGGTTTCTTCCCATGCCCCTTCTCCGAAGCGATCCTCTAGCTTCCGCTTCTGAGACACAGCTTCGTTCCTGCCTTCGATGGCCTTGTTCAATGCATTCTGGAGACTATATCTGGTCATCACCTCTTCTTCATACTTCTTAATGCTAGCCTTCAACTGCTCTTCGAGTTCAGAAATTTGCTGCTTCAATTTATCTTCCCTCTTTTTATTGTTGGTTAGCGTAGCATTCCAAGTCTTGTTACAAGAAGAGATTTCCCGGTGTGCGGCGTCGAGTGCTTTCTTTTTGGACTCCAACATGTCATGAGAGCTTCTGAACTCTTGACCCAGACGTTCGCGCTTCTTCTTCTCTTCAGTCAACTCAGCGCCTAGCCTGTTTACTAATTCGATCTGCTGTTGGAAGGAGTGCACAACCTTGTTCTTCTCACTACGCATCTGAGCCAGTTCCTTTTCTAACCCTTCATTGATCTTCATTAAGGCTTCCTTTTCTTTAACAACTTGCTCGTAGGCCTCCCTAGTAACAGTAGTTGGTTCTTCCATGGGAATATGAACAGGGACTGGTGCAGCTGGAAACGGCATCAGTAATTGTCTTGCTCTCTCCTGGATCCAAACTTTGTAGGGTGCATAAGCCTGGCAGTCATTCTTCCCCAATAGTGGTTTCCCTCTTTGATTGACACGCATCCATGCGTGCTGAAGCTTGGCTAGTAACTCTCCATTCAAATCACCGGTGAAGTACAGAGATTCCTGTACTTCTTCATCCTGAGGTGGGTTCTTCAACGCATATCCGAACTGGCGAACGAACAGCGATGGGTTGTAATTGATACACCCTTTTCTTCCTATCAACGGAACATTAGGATACCCAGAACAACTGAAAATAAGCTCAGACCCCAACAAGTCTCGGTCAAACCACTCAATGTCTTCAGAAGATAGCCTCATCAGGCGCTCCGACCAGTTAGCTGTAGTTGCATTATCCACAAAAGGTCCCTTCAGGGGAAGATGGCTCTTAAACCATATGTTCAACAGCGGCGCACAACAGTAAATAGTCTTTCCTCTTCTGTTTTCATTTTTGTAGTGCAATGAGTGATAGAGATCTCCGATCAAAGTGGGCACCGGGTTGCCAGCAGCAAACAGATGGAAAGCGTCCAAGTCCACAAAATTGGGTATGTTGGGGAACAACACTATTCCGTAGATGCATAGAGCCAAGATAGCATTAAAGACTATCCAGCACCCGTTCTTGGCATACTCTTGAGCTTTGCCAACCTGAAAATCAAGGGAGAAACCTGGAACCCCAAGCCAAGAAGTCAATAACAGCTCAGCAGCGTTCATGTGCAAGGCCTTAGCTAAGTCCTCCAACTTGGGCTCAGCGGCAGAGTGAATAAAGGGAACCTTATTCTGTACTGGTAACTCTGTAAACTCTACATACTCTTCAATAGTAGGCCCCAAAATAAAGTCAGCAAACGTGAAACATCTCAACGCCGGGTCATAGAACTGCATCAAGGTGTACAGCCCATTCATCTCAACAGCAGTTGGCTTGCAGACTAGTCTCAACAATCTTCCATGACTCATCCTGAAACTTCTCCTAACCTCCTCATCAGCAAGGGACATCAGACCAAGCAAAGGAGTAATGTCAGGTGTAGGTAACTTATATGCAACCGTCTTCCTCAAACCAGCCATGATCAATAAGCAGAAGTCCGGGCACTAGAACCAGGGAATATGCAAATGCACCTGCAGCACAGACACACGTTAATGGGATGCAATGATAATGGTTATGCAATGCAAGTAACATGCAACAGGGACCAGATGCCATAGCTGGGAAGCCTGAACCATATCAAAAAGTCTCAGATAGACCCTCCAGAATTCCTCAAACCCTGGTCTCAGATAGACCCAAAACAAAGCTCCAACACTGGTCTCTGATAGACCCCACAACATAACTCTGACTGATCTCTGATAGACCTCATATCATAACTCCAACTGGTCTCTGATAGACCTCACAACTGTCAATAAATACCAGGATCTCAGATCAAGAAATAACCGGTATCTGAAGGTCTAGTTACCTGCATAACCCCAAAACCCTCTCACAGGTAGGTGTCCTAGTAACTGGCAATGGTATGGCATCCTATGCGGTCGTCGGCGTCACAGACTTTCAGGGTTGATGATACGATTCCCAGAAGGAGTGGCATCATCACTTCCTGAAGAGGCCTCACTTAGCCAACTTCCAAATGATCGGTTCCCGGAGTCGACAATCCAACTAACCAACAACCCCTTCGACCCAAAGGCTAGAAAAAGAAGTCAACCAGAAGAACCTCGTCCGAGTGTAGATTTTGTGGGACACTAATGCAAGCAAAACCGGCACGCGCCCACTAATTTCTACTCTAATTCTAGGTGCACTCAAGCCCAGGTCCGGCTTATCTCTCAATCATGGAACACCCGTCACAACCCCAATACAGCAATAATAACAATAATATAATGCTGAAAGTAAATGACAGAAAAAGTAAATCCATACAAAATCCTCGACGGGAAAACAAGCGCTAGGATTGACTCTCTTGAGGGACGTTGGATCCCAAATGCATAAGGAACTATCGCAGTCCTTAGCATCCAGGGGACGTTGGCTCCCCAGCAGAGTCGCCAGTTGTCGCTACTGCGAAAATCGGCGCCGGCTGAACAGAAGAGTCGCCACCGTGCGTTATTTATCCCACGGGAGGGAAAGGAAACGCTCAGAGTAAACCTACCGCAAAGACGCTCAGATGACCTGTAACTTGCAAGGACCATAACTTGAGTTCTATAAATCTCCTTAATGTCTTCCACCACTCAAATTAAAGGTCTTGAGATCCTATACAAGTTAAATGTTGACCAAGGATCCATTTGAAGCTTGCATTTTGACTTATCTTGTTGGGAAGTTTGACCTAAATCAGGGGATTTTACACAGAAACCCTAATTTAGACTCTCCTTTTCTTCTTGATTTCTCTTGATTTCTTCTTGGCACATATCCATATCCTTATCTACATGTCAAATGATGAACCCCACATCTATCCAATAGACCTTAATGCCTTTCAATCAATCATTTGACCTAGGGTTAACCCAGGGTTGACCCAGATGAAACCCTAGTTGACTGTCTTTAACTGCAACTCTTGTGATCATATCAATGACTTGCCTCTTTCTCGAAATGACTTTCTAAGTCTTCCCTGATGTCTACATACTCTCCATGACCTCAATTCACAGCTCACAACTTCTTTGATGATCTTCAAATATACTCAGAATAGGAGAGAGATCCACTGCTTGATCCACTGGCTTTTTAGACTTCAATTTCTTTCAGATGACTTGGATATGCTTGAATTTGAACAATAACCTCTTGATAGGCTCATAGAGATGAGAATAGTACTTGGTCCCTTGTTGGATGACTTGCTATGCTATGCTATGCAAATGATTAGACTATGTACATGACACTATATGCAAATGCTAATGTAATTGAAACATAAACCAAGTGAAGGAGGTTGAGCAAATTTTAGGGTGCAACACACTTATCATAAATAAAGGTGAATAAGCTTCTCGAAAGAGAGATGCCACTTATCGAAAATAATGGTAGATAAGCTTCTCTAAAGAGAGATGACACTTATCATAAATAAAGGTGGATAAGCTTCTGGAAAGAGAGATGCCACTTATCGAAAATAAAGGTGGATAAGCTTCTCGAAAGAGAGATTCCACTTATCGAAAATAAAGGTGGATAAGCTTCTCGAAAGAGAGATGCCACTTATCGAAAATAACGGTAGATAAGCTTCTCTAAAGAGAGATGCCTCTTATCATAAATAAAGGTGGATAAGCTTCTCGAAAGAGAGATGCCACTTATCGAAAATAACGGTAGATAAGCTTCTCTAAAGAGAGATGACAGTTATCATAAATAAAGGTGGATAATCTACTCGAAAGTGAGATGCCACTTATTGAAAATAAAGGTGGATAAGCTTCTCGAAAGAGAGATTCCACTTATCGAAAATAAAGGTAGGTAAGCTTCTCGAAAGAGAGATGTCACTTATCAAAAATAAAGGTGGATAAGCTTCTCGAAAGAGAGATGCCACTTATCAGAAATAAAGGTGGATAACCTTCTCGAAAGTGAGATGCCTAATATCAAAAATAAAGGTGGATAAGCTTCTCGAAAGAGAGATTCCACTTATCAAAAATAAAGGTGGATAAGCTTCCAGAAAGAGGGATGCCACTTATCGAAAATAAAGGTGGATAAGCTTCTCGAAAGAGAGATGCCACTTATCGAAAATAACGATGGATAAGCTTCTCGAAAGAGAGATGCCACTTATCGAAAACAAAGGTGGGTAAGCTACTCGAAAGAGATATGCCACTTATCGAAAATAAAGGTGGATAAACTTCTCGAAAGAGAGATTCCACTTATCGAAAATAAATGTGGATAAGCTTCTCAAAAGAGAGATGCCAGTTATCGAAAATAACGGTACATAAGCTTTTCTAAAGAGAGATGCCACTTATCATAAATAAAGGTGGATAAGCTTCTCGAAAGAGAGATGCCACTCATCGAAAATAACGGTAGATAAGCTTCTCTAAAGAGAGATGACACTTATCAAAAATAAAGGTGGATAAGCTTCTCGAAAGAGAGATGCCACTTATCGAAAATAAAGGTGGATAAGCTTCTAGAAAGAGAGATGCCACTTATCAAAAATAAAGGTGAATAAGCTTTACGAAAGACAGATGCCACTAATCGAAAATAAAGGAGGATAACCTACCTAAAAGAGAGATGCCACTTATCGAAAATAAAGGTGGATAAGCTTCTCAAAAGATAGATACCACTTATTGAAAATAAAGGTGGTTAATCTACTCGAAAGAGAGATGCCACTTATTGAAAATAAAGGCGGATAAGCTTCTAGAAAGAGAGATTCCACTTATCAAAAATAAAGGTGGATAAGCTTCTCGAAAGAGAGATGCCACTTATCAAAAATAAAGGTGGATAAGCTTCTCGAAAGAGAGATGCCACTTATCGAAAATAAAGGTGGATAAGCTTCTCGAAAGAGAGATGCCACTTATCAAAAATAAAGGTGAATAAGCTTTACGAAAGACAGATGCCACTAATCGAAAATAAAGGAGGATAACCTACCTAAAAGAGAGATTCCACTTATTGAAAATAAAGGTGGATAAGCTTCTCAAAAGACAGATACCACTTATTGAAAATAAAGGTGCTGAATCTACTCGAAAGAGAGATGCCACTTATTGAAAATAAAGGTGGATAAGCTTCTCGAAAGAGAGATTCCACTTAGCGAAAATAAAGGAGGATAAGCTTCTCGAAAGAGAGATGCCACTTATCGAAAATAAAGGTGGATAAGCTTCTCGAAAGAGAGATGCCACTTATCAGAAATAAAGGTGGATAAGCTTCTCGAAAGTGAGATGTCAATTATCAAAAATAAAGGTGGATAAGCTTCTCGAAAAGAGAGATGCCACTTATCGAAAATAAAGGTGGATAAGCTTCTCGAAAGAGAGATTCCACTTATCGAAAATAAAGGTGGATAAGCTTCTCGAAAGAGAGATGCCACTTAGCGAAAATAAAGGTGGATAAGCTACCCGAAAGTGAGATGCCAGTTATCGAAAATAAAGGTGGATAAGCTTCTCGAAAGTGAGATTCCACTTATCGAAAATAAAGGTGGATAAGCTTCTCGAAAGAGAGATGCCACTTATCGAAAATAACGGTAGATAAGCTCCCCTAAAGAGAGATGCCACTTATCATAAATAAAGGTGGATAAGCTTCTCGAAAGAGAGATGCCACTTATCGAAAATAACGGTAGATAAGCTTCTCTAAACAAAGATGACACTTATCATAAATAAAGGTGGATAAGCTTCTCGAAAGAGAGATGCGACTTATCAAAAATAAAGGTGGATAAGCTTCTCGAAAGAGAGATGCCACTTATCGAAAATAAAGGTGGATAAGCTTCTCGAAAGAGAGATGCCACTTATCAAAAATAAAGGTGAATAAGCTTTACGAAAGACAGATGCCACTAATCGAAAATAAATGAGGATAACCTACCTAAAAGAGAGATTCCACTTATTGAAAATAAAGGTGGATAAGCTTCTCAAAAGACAGATACCACTTATTGAAAATAAAGGTGGTGAATCTACTCGAAAGAGAGATGCCACTTATTGAAAATAAAGGTGGATAAGCTTCTCGAAAGAGAGATTCCACTTAGCGAAAATAAAGGAGGATAAGCTTCTAGAAAGAGAGATGCCACTTATCGAAAATAAAGGTGGATAAGCTTCTCGAAAGAGAGATGCCACTTATCAGAAATAAAGGTGGATAAGCTTCTTGAAAGTGAGATGTCAATTATCAAAAATAAAGGTGGATAAGCTTCTCGAAAAGAGAGATGCCACTTATCGAAAATAAAGGTGGATAAGCTTCTCGAAAGAGAGATTCCACTTATCGAAAATAAAGGTGGATAAGCTTCTCGAAAGAGAGATGCCACTTATCGAAAATAAAGGTGGATAAGCTACCCGAAAGTGAGATGCCAGTTATCGAAAATAAAGGTGGATAAGCTTCTCGAAAGGGAGATTCCACTTATCGAAAATAAAGGTGGATAAGCTTCTCGAAAGAGAGATGCCACTTATCGAAAATAACGGTAGATAAGCTCCCCTAAAGAGAGATGCCACTTATCATAAATAAAGGTGGATAAGCTTCTCGAAAGAGAGATGCCACTTATCGAAAATAACGGTAGATAAGCTTCTCTAAACAAAGATGACACTTATCATAAATAAAGGTGGATAAGCTTCTCGAAAGAGAGATGCGACTTATCAAAAATAAAGGTGGATAAGCTTCTCGAAAGAGAGATGCCACTTATCGAAAATAAAGGTGGATAAGCTTCTCGAAAGAGAGATGCCACTTATCAAAAATAAAGGTGAATAAGCTTTACGAAAGACAGATGCCACTAATCGAAAATAAATGAGGATAACCTACCTAAAAGAGAGATTCCACTTATTGAAAATAAAGGTGGATAAGCTTCTCAAAAGACAGATACCACTTATTGAAAATAAAGGTGGTGAATCTACTCGAAAGAGAGATGCCACTTATTGAAAATAAAGGTGGATAAGCTTCTCGAAAGAGAGATTCCACTTAGCGAAAATAAAGGAGGATAAGCTTCTAGAAAGAGAGATGCCACTTATCGAAAATAAAGGTGGATAAGCTTCTCGAAAGAGAGATGCCACTTATCAGAAATAAAGGTGGATAAGCTTCTTGAAAGTGAGATGTCAATTATCAAAAATAAAGGTGGATAAGCTTCTCGAAAAGAGAGATGCCACTTATCGAAAATAAAGGTGGATAAGCTTCTCGAAAGAGAGATTCCACTTATCGAAAATAAAGGTGGATAAGCTTCTCGAAAGAGAGATGCCACTTATCGAAAATAAAGGTGGATAAGCTACCCGAAAGTGAGATGCCAGTTATCGAAAATAAAGGTGGATAAGCTTCTCGAAAGAGAGATTCCACTTATCGAAAATAAAGGTGGATAAGCTTCTCGAAAGAGAGATGCCACTTATCGAAAATAACGGTAGATAAGCTCCCCTAAAGAGAGATGCCACTTATCATAAATAAAGGTGGATAAGCTTCTCGAAAGAGAGATGCCACTTATCGAAAATAACGGTAGATAAGCTTCTCTAAACAAAGATGACACTTATCATAAATAAAGGTGGATAAGCTTCTCAAAAGAGAGATGCGACTTATCAAAAATAAAGGTGGATAAGCTTCTCGAAAGAGAGATGCCACTTATCGAAAATAAAGGTGGATAAGCTTCTCGAAAGAGAGATGCCACTTATCGAAAATAAAGGTGGATAAGCTTCTCGAAAGAGAGATGCCACTTATCAAAAATAAAGGTGAATAAGCTTTACGAAAGACAGATGCCACTAATCGAAAATAAATGAGGATAACCTACCTAAAAGGGAGATTCCACTTATTGAAAATAAAGGTGGATAAGCTTCTCAAAAGACAGATACCACTTATTGAAAATAAAGGTGGTGAATCTACTCGAAAGAGAGATGCCACTTATTGAAAATAAAGGTGGATAAGCTTCTCGAAAGAGAGATTCCACTTAGCGAAAATAAAGGAGGATAAGCTTCTAGAAAGAGAGATGCCACTTATCGAAAATAAAGGTGGATAAGCTTCTCGAAAGAGAGATGCCACTTATCAGAAATAAAGGTGGATAAGCTTCTTGAAAGTGAGATGTCAATTATCAAAAATAAAGGTGGATAAGCTTCTAGAAAAGAGAGATGCCACTTATCGAAAATAAAGGTGGATAAGCTTCTCGAAAGAGAGATTCCACTTATCGAAAATAAAGGTGGATAAGCTTCTCGAAAGAGAGATGCCACTTATCGAAAATAAAGGTGGATAAGCTACCCGAAAGTGAGATGCCAGTTATCGAAAATAAAGGTGGATAAGCTTCTCGAAAGAGAGATTCCACTTATCGAAAATAAAGGTGGATAAGCTTCTCGAAAGAGAGATGCCACTTATCGAAAATAACGGTAGATAAGCTCCCCTAAAGAGAGATGCCACTTATCATAAATAAAGGTGGATAAGCTTCTCGAAAGAGAGATGCCACTTATCGAAAATAACGGTAGATAAGCTTCTCTAAACAAAGATGACACTTATCATAAATAAAGGTGGATAAGCTTCTCAAAAGAGAGATGCGACTTATCAAAAATAAAGGTGGATAAGCTTCTCGAAAGAGAGATGCCACTTATCGAAAATAAAGGTGGATAAGCTTCTCGAAAGAGAGATGCCACTTATCGAAAATAAAGGTGGATAAGCTTCTCGAAAGAGAGATGCCACTTATCAAAAATAAAGGTGAATAAGCTTTACGAAAGACAGATGCCACTAATCGAAAATAAATGAGGATAACCTACCTAAAAGAGAGATTCCACTTATTGAAAATAAAGGT
The DNA here is from genome assembly GCA_963859935.3 of Lathyrus sativus. Lineage (NCBI taxonomy): Eukaryota > Viridiplantae > Streptophyta > Magnoliopsida > Fabales > Fabaceae > Lathyrus > Lathyrus sativus. Next base: position 451,546,107 of record OZ012735.1, read on the forward strand.
GGATAAGCTTCTCAAAAGACAGATACCACTTATTGAAAATAAAGGTGGTGAATCTACTCGAAAGAGAGATGCCACTTATTGAAAATAAAGGTGGATAAGCTTCTCTAAAGAGAGATTCCACTTAGCGAAAATAAAGGAGGATAAGCTTCTAGAAAGAGAGATGCCACTTATCGAAAATAAAGGTGGATAAGCTTCTCGAAAGAGAGATGCCACTTATCAGAAATAAAGGTGGATAAGCTTCTTGAAAGTGAGATGTCAATTATCAAAAATAAAGGTGGATAAGCTTCTCGAAAAGAGAGATGCCACTTATCGAAAATAAAGGTGGATAAGCTTCTCGAAAGAGAGATTCCACTTATCGAAAATAAAGGTGGATAAGCTTCTCGAAAGAGAGATGCCACTTATCGAAAATAAAGGTGGATAAGCTACCCGAAAGTGAGATGCCAGTTATCGAAAATAAAGGTGGATAAGCTTCTCGAAAGAGAGATTCCACTTATCGAAAATAAAGGTGGATAAGCTTCTCGAAAGAGAGATGCCACTTATCGAAAATAACGGTAGATAAGCTCCCCTAAAGAGAGATGCCACTTATCATAAATAAAGGTGGATAAGCTTCTCGAAAGAGAGATGCCACTTATCGAAAATAACGGTAGATAAGCTTCTCTAAACAAAGATGACACTTATCATAAATAAAGGTGGATAAGCTTCTCAAAAGAGAGATGCGACTTATCAAAAATAAAGGTGGATAAGCTTCTCGAAAGAGAGATGCCACTTATCGAAAATAAAGGTGGATAAGCTTCTCGAAAGAGAGATTCCACTTATCGAAAATAAAGGTGGATAAGCTTCTCGAAAGAGAGATGCCACTTATCGAAAATAACGGTAGATAAGCTCCCCTAAAGAGAGATGCCACTTATCATAAATAAAGGTGGATAAGCTTCTCGAAAGAGAGATGCCACTTATCGAAAATAACGGTAGATAAGCTTCTCTAAACAAAGATGACACTTATCATAAATAAAGGTGGATAAGCTTCTCAAAAGAGAGATGCGACTTATCAAAAATAAAGGTGGATAAGCTTCTCGAAAGAGAGATGCCACTTATCGAAAATAAAGGTGGATAAGCTTCTCGAAAGAGAGATGCCACTTATCGAAAATAAAGGTGGATAAGCTTCTCGAAAGAGAGATGCCACTTATCAAAAATAAAGGTGAATAAGCTTTACGAAAGACAGATGCCACTAATCGAAAATAAATGAGGATAACCTACCTAAAAGAGAGATTCCACTTATTGAAAATAAAGGTGGATAAGCTTCTCAAAAGACAGATACCACTTATTGAAAATAAAGGTGGTGAATCTACTCGAAAGAGAGATGCCACTTATTGAAAATAAAGGTGGATAAGCTTCTCTAAAGAGAGATTCCACTTAGCGAAAATAAAGGAGGATAAGCTTCTAGAAAGAGAGATGCCACTTATCGAAAATAAAGGTGGATAAGCTTCTCGAAAGAGAGATGCCACTTATCAGAAATAAAGGTGGATAAGCTTCTTGAAAGTGAGATGTCAATTATCAAAAATAAAGGTGGATAAGCTTCTCGAAAAGAGAGATGCCACTTATCGAAAATAAAGGTGGATAAGCTTCTCGAAAGAGAGATTCCACTTATCGAAAATAAAGGTGGATAAGCTTCTCGAAAGAGAGATGCCACTTATCGAAAATAAAGGTGGATAAGCTACCCGAAAGTGAGATGCCAGTTATCGAAAATAAAGGTGGATAAGCTTCTCGAAAGAGAGATTCCACTTATCGAAAATAAAGGTGGATAAGCTTCTCGAAAGAGAGATGCCACTTATCGAAAATAACGGTAGATAAGCTCCCCTAAAGAGAGATGCCACTTATCATAAATAAAGGTGGATAAGCTTCTCGAAAGAGAGATGCCACTTATCGAAAATAACGGTAGATAAGCTTCTCTAAACAAAGATGACACTTATCATAAATAAAGGTGGATAAGCTTCTCAAAAGAGAGATGCGACTTATCAAAAATAAAGGTGGATAAGCTTCTCGAAAGAGAGATGCCACTTATCGAAAATAAAGGTGGATAAGCTTCTCGAAAGAGAGATGCCACTTATCAAAAATAAAGGTGAATAAGCTTTACGAAAGACAGATGCCACTAATCGAAAATAAAGGAGGATAACCTACCTAAAAGAGAGATTCCACTTATTGAAAATAAAGGTGGATAAGCTTCTCAAAAGACAGATACCACTTATTGAAAATAAAGGTGGTGAATCTACTCGAAAGAGAGATGCCACTTATTGAAAATAAAGGTGGATAAGCTTCTCGAAAGAGAGATTCCACTTAGCGAAAATAAAGGAGGATAAGCTTCTAGAAAGAGAGATGCCACTTATCGAAAATAAAGGTGGATAAGCTTCTCGAAAGAGAGATGCCACTTATCAGAAATAAAGGTGGATAAGCTTCTTGAAAGTGAGATGTCAATTATAAAAAATAAAGGTGGATAAGCTTCTCGAAAAGAGAGATGCCACTTATCGAAAATAAAGGTGGATAAGCTTCTCGAAAGAGAGATTCCACTTATCGAAAATAAAGGTGGATAAGCTTCTCGAAAGAGAGATGCCACTTATCGAAAATAAAGGTGGATAAGCTACCCGAAAGTGAGATGCCAGTTATCGAAAATAAAGGTGGATAAGCTTCTCGAAAGAGAGATTCCACTTATCGAAAATAAAGGTGGATAAGCTTCTCGAAAGAGAGATGCCACTTATCGAAAATAACGGTAGATAAGCTCCCCTAAAGAGAGATGCCACTTATCATAAATAAAGGTGGATAAGCTTCTCGAAAGAGAGATGCCACTTATCGAAAATAACGGTAGATAAGCTTCTCTAAACAAAGATGACACTTATCATAAATAAAGGTGGATAAGCTTCTCGAAAGAGAGATGCCACTTATCGAAAATAAAGGTGGATAAGCTTCTCGAAAGAGAGATGCCACTTATCGAAAATAAAGGTGGATAAGCTTCTCGAAAGAGAGATGCCACTTATCAAAAATAAAGGTGAATAATCTTTACGAAAGACAGATACCACTAATCGAAAATAAAGGAGGATAACCTACCTAAAAGAGAGATGCCACTTATAGAAAATAAAGGTGGATAAGCTTCTCAAAAGACAGATGCCACTTATTGAAAATAAAGGTGGTTAATCTACTCGAAAGAGAGATGCCACTTATTGAAAATAAAGGTGGTGAATCTACTCGAAAGAGAGATGCCACTTATTGAAAATAAAGGTGGATAAGCTTCTCGAAAGAGAGATTCCACTTATCGAAAATAAAGGAGGATAAGCTTCTCGAAAGAGAGATGCCACTTATCGAAAATAAAGGTGGATAAGCTTCTCGAAAGAGAGATGCCACTTATCAGAAATAAATGTGGATAAGCTTCTCGAAAGTGAGATGCCAATTATCAAAAATAAAGGTGGATAAGCTTCTCAAAAAGAGAGATGCCACTTATCGAAAATAAAGTTGGATAAGCTTCTCGAAAGAGAGATTCCACTTATCGAAAATAATGGTGGATAAGCTTCTCGAAAGAGAGATTCCACTTATCGAAAATAAAGGTGGATAAGCTTCTCGAAAGAGAGATACCACTTATCGAAAATAACGGTAGATAAGCTCCTCTAAAGAGAGATGCCACTTATCATAAATAAAGGTGGATAAGCTTCTCGAAAGAGAGATGCCACTTATCGAAAATACCGGTAGATAAGCTTCTCTAAACAGAGATGACACTTATCATAAATAAAGGTGGATAAGCTTCTCGAAAGAGAGATGCCACTTATCGAAAATAAAGGTGGATAAGCTTCAAGAAAGAGAGATGCCACTTATCGAAAATAAAGGTGGATAAGCTTCTCGAAAGAGAGATGCCACTTATCAAAAATAAAGGTGAATAATCTTTACGAAAGACAGATACCACTAATCGAAAATACAGGAGGATAACCTACCTAAAATAGAGATGCCACTTATCGAAAATAAAGGTGGATAAGCTTCTCAAAAGACAGATGCCACTTATTGAAAATAAAGGTGGTTAATCTACTCGAAAGAGAAATGCCACTTATTGAAAATAAAGGTGGATAAACTTCTCGAAAGAGAGATTCCACTTATCGAAAATAAAGGTGGATAAGCTACTCGAAAGAGAGATGCCACTTATCGAAAATAACGGTAGATAAGCTTCCCTAAAGAGAGATGCCTCTTATCATAAATAAAGGTGGATAAGCTTCTCGAAAGAGAGATGCCACTTATCGAAAATAACGGTAGATAAGCTTCTCTAAAGAGAGATGACAGTTATCATAAATAAAGGTGGATAATCTACTCGAAAGAGAGATTCCACTTAGCGAAAATAAAGGAGGATAAGCTTCTAGAAAGAGAGATGCCACTTATCGAAAATAAAGGTGGATAAGCTTCTCGAAAGAGAGATGCCACTTATCAGAAATAAAGGTGGATAAGCTTCTTGAAAGTGAGATGTCAATTATCAAAAATAAAGGTGGATAAGCTTCTCGAAAAGAGAGATGCCACTTATCGAAAATAAAGGTGGATAAGCTTCTCGAAAGAGAGATTCCACTTATCGAAAATAAAGGTGGATAAGCTTCTCGAAAGAGAGATGCCACTTATCGAAAATAAAGGTGGATAAGCTACCCGAAAGTGAGATGCCAGTTATCGAAAATAAAGGTGGATAAGCTTCTCGAAAGAGAGATTCCACTTATCGAAAATAAAGGTGGATAAGCTTCTCGAAAGAGAGATGCCACTTATCGAAAATAACGGTAGATAAGCTCCCCTAAAGAGAGATGCCACTTATCATAAATAAAGGTGGATAAGCTTCTCGAAAGAGAGATGCCACTTATCGAAAATAACGGTAGATAAGCTTCTCTAAACAGAGATGACACTTATCATAAATAAAGGTGGATAAGCTTCTCGAAAGAGAGATGCCACTTATCGAAAATAAAGGTGGATTAGCTTCTCGAAAGAGAGATGCCACTTATCGAAAATAAAGGTGGATAAGCTTCTCGAAAGAGAGATGCCACTTATCAAAAATAAAGGTGAATAATCTTTACGAAAGACAGATACCACTAATCGAAAATAAAGGAGGATAACCTACCTAAAAGAGAGATGCCACTTATAGAAAATAAAGGTGGATAAGCTTCTCAAAAGACAGATGCCACTTATTGAAAATAAAGGTGGTTAATCTACTCGAAAGAGAGATGCCACTTATTGAAAATAAAGGTGGTGAATCTACTCGAAAGAGAGATGCCACTTATTGAAAATAAAGGTGGATAAGCTTCTCGAAAGAGAGATTCCACTTATCGAAAATAAAGGAGGATAAGCTTCTCGAAAGAGAGATGCCACTTATCGAAAATAAAGGTGGATAAGCTTCTCGAAAGAGAGATGCCACTTATCAGAAATAAAGGTGGATAAGCTTCTCGAAAGTGAGATGCCAATTATCAAAAATAAAGGTGGATAAGCTTCTCAAAAAGAGAGATGCCACTTATCGAAAATAAAGTTGGATAAGCTTCTCGAAAGAGAGATTCCACTTATCGAAAATAATGGTGGATAAGCTTCTCGAAAGAGAGATTCCACTTATCGAAAATAAAGGTGGATAAGCTTCTCGAAAGAGAGATGCCACTTATCGAAAATAACGGTAGATAAGCTCCTCTATAGAGAGATGCCACTTATCATAAATAAAGGTGGATAAGCTTCTCGAAAGAGAGATGCCACTTATCGAAAATACCGGTAGATAAGCTTCTCTAAACAGAGATGACACTTATCATAAATAAAGGTGGATAAGCTTCTCGAAAGAGAGATGCCACTTATCGAAAATAAAGGTGGATAAGCTTCAAGAAAGAGAGATGCCACTTATCGAAAATAAAGGTGGATAAGCTTCTCGAAAGAGAGATGCCACTTATCAAAAATAAAGGTGAATAATCTTTACGAAAGACAGATACCACTAATCGAAAATACAGGAGGATAACCTACCTAAAATAGAGATGCCACTTATCGAAAATAAAGGTGGATAAGCTTCTCAAAAGACAGATGCCACTTATTGAAAATAAAGGTGGTTAATCTACTCGAAAGAGAAATGCCACTTATTGAAAATAAAGGTGGATAAACTTCTCGAAAGAGAGATTCCACTTATCGAAAATAAAGGTGGATAAGCTACTCGAAAGAGAGATGCCACTTATCGAAAATAACGGTAGATAAGCTTCCCTAAAGAGAGATGCCTCTTATCATAAATAAAGGTGGATAAGCTTCTCGAAAGAGAGATGCCACTTATCGAAAATAACGGTAGATAAGCTTCTCTAAAGAGAGATGACAGTTATCATAAATAAAGGTGGATAATCTACTCGAAAGAGAGATGCCACTTATTGAAAATAAAGGTGGATAAGCTTCTCGAAAGGGAGATGTCACTTATCGAAAATAAAGGTGGATAAGCTTCTCGAAAGAGAGATGCCACTTATCAGAAATAAAGGTGGATAAGCTTCTCGAAAGTGAGATGTCAATTATCAAAAATAAAGGTGGATAAGCTTCTCGAAAAGAGAGATGCCACTTATCGAAAATAAAGGTGGATAAGCTTCTCGAAAGAGAGATTCCACTTATCGAAAATAAAGGTGGATAAGCTTCTCGAAAGAGAGATGCCACTTATCGAAAATAAAGCTGGATAAGCTACCCGAAAGTGAGATGCCAATTATCGAAAATAAAGGTGGATAAGCTTCTCGAAAGAGAGATTCCACTTATCAAAAATAAAGGTGGATAAGCTTCTGGAAAGAGAGATGCCACTTATCGAAAATAACGGTAGATAAGCTCCCCTAAAGAGAGATGCCACTTATCATAAATAAAGGTGGATAAGCTTCTCGAAAGAGAGATGCCACTTATCGAAAATAACGGTAGATAAGCTTCTCTAAACAGAGATGACACTTATCATAAATAAAGGTGGATAAGCTTCTCGAAAGAGAGATGCCACTTATCGAAAATAAAGGTGGATAAGCTTCAAGAAAGAGAGATGCCACTTATCGAAAATAAAGGTGGATAAGCTTCTCGAAAGAGAGATGCCACTTATCAAAAATAAAGGTGAATAATCTTTACGAAAGACAGATACCACTAATCGAAAATACAGGAGGATAACCTACCTAAAATAGAGATGCCACTTATCGAAAATAAAGGTGGATAAGCTTCTCAAAAGACAGATGCCACTTATTGAAAATAAAGGTGGTTAATCTACTCGAAAGAGAAATGCCACTTATTGAAAATAAAGGTGGATAAACTTCTCGAAAGAGAGATTCCACTTATCGAAAATAAAGGTGGATAAGCTACTCGAAAGAGAGATGCCACTTATCAAAAATAACGGTAGATAAGCTTCCCTAAAGAGAGATTCCTCTTATCATAAATAAAGGTGGATAAGCTTCTCGAAAGAGAGATGCCACTTATCGAAAATAACGGTAGATAAGCTTCTCTAAAGAGAGATGACAGTTATCATAAATAAAGGTGGATAATCTACTCGAAAGAGAGATGCCACTTATTGAAAATAAAGGTGGATAAGCTTCTCGAAAGGGAGATGTCACTTATCGAAAATAAAGGTGGATAAGCTTCTCGAAAGAGAGATGCCACTTATCAGAAATAAAGGTGGATAAGCTTCTCGAAAGTGAGATGTCAATTATCAAAAATAAAGGTGGATAAGCTTCTCGAAAAGAGAGATGCCACTTATCGAAAATAAAGGTGGATAAGCTTCTTGAAAGAGAGATTCCACTTATCGAAAATAAAGGTGGATAAGCTTCTCGAAAGAGAGATGCCACTTATCGAAAATAAAGGTGGATAAGCTACCCGAAAGTGAGATGCCAGTTATCGAAAATAAAGGTGGATAAGCTTCTCGAAAGAGAGATTACACTTATCGAAAATAAAGGTGGATAAGCTTCTCGAAAGAGAGATGCCACTTATCGAAAATAACGGTAGATAAGCTACCCTAAAGAGAGATGCCACTTATCATAAATAAAGGTGGATAAGCTTCTCGAAAGAGATGCCACTTATCGAAAATAACGGTAGATAAGCTTCTCTAAACAAAGATGACACTTATCATAAATAAAGGTGGATAAGCTTCTCGAAAGAGAGATGCGACTTATCAAAAATAAAGGTGGATAAGCTTCTCGAAAGAGAGATGCCACTTATCGAAAATAAAGGTGGATAAGCTTCTCGAAAGAGAGATGCCACTTATCAAAAATAAAGGTGAATAAGCTTTACGAAAGACAGATGCCACTAATCGAAAATAAAGGAGGATAACCTACCTAAAAGAGAGATTCCACTTATTGAAAATAAAGGTGGATAAGCTTCTCAAAAGACAGATACCACTTATTGAAAATAAAGGTGGTGAATCTACTCGAAAGAGAGATGCCACTTATTGAAAATAAAGGTGGATAAACTTCTCGAAAGAGAGATTCCACTTAGCGAAAATAAAGGAGGATAAGCTTCTCGAAAGAGAGATGCCACTTATCGAAAATAAAGGTGGATAAGCTTCTCGAAAGAGAGATGCCACTTATCAGAAATAAAGGTGGATAAGCTTCTCAAAAGTGAGATGTCAATTATCAAAAATAAAGGTGGATAAGCTTCTCGAAAAGAGAGATGCCACTTATCGAAAATAAAGGTGGATAAGCTTCTCGAAAGAGAGATTCCACTTATCGAAAATAAAGGTGGATAAGCTTCTCAAAAGAGAGATGCCACTTATCGAAAATAAAGGTGGATAAGCTACCCGAAAGTGAGATGCCAGTTATCGAAAATAAAGGTGGATAAACTTCTCGAAAGAGAGATTCCACTTATCGAAAATAAAGGTGGATAAGCTTCTCGAAAGAGAGATGCCACTTATCGAAAATAACGGTAGATAAGCTCCCCTAAAGAGAGATGCCACTTATCATAAATAAAGGTGGATAAGCTTCTCGAAAGAGAGATGCCACTTATCGAAAATAACGGTAGATAAGCTTCTCTAAACAAAGATGACACTTATCATAAATAAAGGTGGATGAGTTCTCGAAAAAGAGATGCCACTTATCGAAAATAAAGGTGGATAAGCTTCTCGAAAGAGAGATGCCACTTATCAAAAATAAAGGTGGATAAGCTTCTCGAAAGAGAGATGCCACTTATCAAAAATAAAGGTGAATAATCTTTACGAAAGACATATACCACTAATCGAAAATAAAGGAGGATAACCTACCTAAAAGAGAGATGCCACTTATAGAAAATAAAGGTGGATAAGCTTCTCAAAAGACAGATGCCACTTATTGAAAATAAAGGTGGTTAATCTACTCGAAAGAGAGATGCCACTTATTGAAAATAAAGGTGGTGAATCTACTCGAAAGAGAGATGCCACTTATTGAAAATAAAGGTGGATAAGCTTCTCGAAAGAGAGATTCCACTTATCGAAAATAAAGGAGGATAAGCTTCTCGAAAGAGAGATGCCACTTATCGAAAATAAAGGTGGATAAGCTTCTCGAAAGAGAGATGCCACTTATCAGAAATAAAGGTGGATAAGCTTCTCGAAAGTGAGATGCCAATTATCAAAAATAAAGGTGGATAAGCTTCTCAAAAAGAGAGATGCCACTTATCGAAAATAAAGTTGGATAAGCTTCTCGAAAGAGAGATTCCACTTATCGAAAATAATGGTGGATAAGCTTCTCGAAAGAGAGATTCCACTTATCGAAAATAAAGGTGGATAAGCTTCTCGAAAGAGAGATGCCACTTATCGAAAATAACGGTAGATAAGCTCCTCTAAAGAGAGATGCCACTTATCATAAATAAAGGTGGATAAGCTTCTCGAAAGAGAGATGCCACTTATCGAAAATACCGGTAGATAAGCTTCTCTAAACAGAGATGACACTTATCATAAATAAAGGTGGATAAGCTTCTCGAAAGAGAGATGCCACTTATCGAAAATAAAGGTGGATAAGCTTCAAGAAAGAGAGATGCCACTTATCGAAAATAAAGGTGGATAAGCTTCTCGAAAGAGAGATGCCACTTATCAAAAATAAAGGTGAATAATCTTTACGAAAGACAGATACCACTAATGGAAAATACAGGAGGATAACCTACCTAAAATAGAGATGCCACTTATCGAAAATAAAGGTGGATAAGCTTCTCAAAAGACAGATGCCACTTATTGAAAATAAAGGTGGTTAATCTACTCGAAAGAGAAATGCCACTTATTGAAAATAAAGGTGGATAAACTTCTCGAAAGAGAGATTCCACTTATCTAAAATAAAGGTGGATAAGCTACTCGAAAGAGAGATGCCACTTATCGAAAATAACGGTAGATAAGCTTCCCTAAAGAGAGATGCCTCTTATCATAAATAAAGGTGGATAAGCTTCTCGAAAGAGAGATGCCACTTATCGAAAATAACGGTAGATAAGCTTCTCTAAAGAGAGATGACAATTATCATAAATAAAGGTGGATAATCTACTCGAAAGAGAGATGCCACTTATTGAAAATAAAGGTGGATAAGCTTCTCGAAAGGGAGATGTCACTTATCGAAAATAAAGGTGGATAAGCTTCTCGAAAGAGAGATGCCACTTATCAGAAATAAGGGTGGATAAGCTTCTCGAAAGTGAGATGCCAATTATCAAAAATAAAGGTGGATAAGCTTCTTGAAAGAGAGATGCCACTTATCGAAAATAAAGGTGGATAAGCTTCTTGAAAGAGAGATTCCACTTAACAAAAATTAAGGTGGATAAGCTTCTAGAAAGAGAGATGCCACTTATCGAAAATAAAGGTGGATAAGCTTCTCGAAACAGAGATGCCACTTATCGAAAATAACGGTGGATAAGCTTCTCGAAAGAGAGATGCCACTTATCGAAAATAAAGGTGGATAAGCTACTCGAAAGAGAGATGCCACTTATCGAAAATAAAGGTGGATAAACTTCTCGAAAGAGAGATTCCACTTATCGAAAATAAAGGTGGATAAGCTTCTCGAAAGAGAGATGCCACTTATCGAAAATAACGGTAGATAAGCTTCTCTAAAGAGAGATGCCACTTATCATAAATAAAGGTGGATAAGCTTCTCAAAAGAGAGATGCCACTTATCGAAAATAACGGTAGATAAGCTTCTCTAAAGAGAGATGACACTTATCAAAAATAAGGGTGGATAAGCTTCTCGAAAGAGAGATGCCACTTATCGAAAATAAAGGTGGATAAGCTTCTCAAAAGAGAGATGCCACTTATCGAAAATAAAGGTGGATAAGCTTCTCGAAAGAGAGATGCCACTTATCAAAAATAAAGGTGGATAAGCTTCTCGAAAGAGAGATGCCACTTATCGAAAATAAAGGTGGATAAGCTTCTCGAAAGAGAGATGGCACTTATCAAAAATAAAGGTGGATAAGCTTCTCGAAAGAGAGATGCCACTTATCGAAAATAAAGGTGGATAAGCTTCTCGAAAGAGAGATGCCACTTATCAGAAAAAAAGGTGGATAAGCTTCTCGAAACTGAGATGCCAATTATCAAAAATAAAGGTGGATAAGCTTCTCGAAAAGAGAGATGACACTTATCGAAAATAAAGGTGGATAAGCTTCTCGAAAGAGAGATTCCACTTATCGAAAATAAAGGTGGATAAGCTTCTCAAAAGAGATATGCCACTTATCGAAAATAAAGGTGGATAAGCTACTCGAAAGAGAGATGCCACTTATCGAAAATAAAGGTGGATAAGATACTCGAAAGAGAGATTCCACTTATCGAAAATAAAGGTGGATAAGCCTCTCGAAAGAGAGATTCCACTTATCGAAAATAAAGGTGGATAAGCTTCTCGAAAGAGAGATGCCACTTATCGAAAATAACGGTAGATAAGCTCCTCTAAAGAGAGATGCCACTTATCATAAATAACGGTGGATAAGCTTCTCGAAAGAGAGATGCCACTTATCGAAAATAACGGTAGATAAGCTTCTCTAAAGAGAGATGACACTTATCATAAATAAAGGTGGATAAGCTTATCGAAAGAGAGATGCCACTTATCGAAAATAAAGGTGGATAAGCTTCTCGAAAGAGAGATGCCACTTATCGAAAATAAAGGTGGATAAACGTCTCGAAAGAGAGATGCCAGTTATCAAAAATAAAGGTGAATAAGCTTTACGAAAGACAGATACCAATAATCGAAAATAAAGGAGGATAACCTACCTAAAAGAGAGATGCCACTTATCGAAAAAAAAGGTGGATAAGCTTCTCAAAAGACAGATGCCACTTATTGAAAATAAAGGTGGTTAATCTACTCGAAAGAGAGATGCCACTTATTGAAAATAAAGGTGGATAAACTTCTCGAAAGAGAGATTCCACTTATCGAAAATAAAGGTGGATAAGCTTCTCGAAAGAGACATGCCACTTATCGAAAATAAAGGTGGATAAGCTTCTCGAAAGAGAGATGCCACTTATCAAAAATAAAGGTTGATAAGCTTTTCGAAAGTGAGATGCCAATTATCAAAAATAAAGGTGGATAAGCTTCTCGAAAAGAGAGATGACACTTATCGAAAATAAAGGTGGATAAGCTTCTCGAAAGAGAGATTCCACTTTTCGAAAATAAAGGTGGATAAGCTTCTCAAAAGAGATATGCCACTTATCGAAAATAAAGGTGGATAAGCTACTCGAAAGAGAGATGCCACTTATCGAAAATAACGGTAGATAAGCTCCTCTAAAGAGAGATGCCACTTATCATAAATAAAGGTGGATAAGCTTCTCGAAAGAGAGATGCCACTTATCGAAAATACCGGTAGATAAGCTTCTCTAAACAGAGATGACACTTATCATAAATAAAGGTGGATAAGCTTCTCGAAAGAGAGATGCCACTTATCGAAAATAAAGGTGGATAAGCTTCAAGAAAGAGAGATGCCACTTATCGAAAATAAAGGTGGATAAGCTTCTCGAAAGAGAGATGCCACTTATCAAAAATAAAGGTGAATAATCTTTACGAAAGACAGATACCACTAATGGAAAATACAGGAGGATAACCTACCTAAAATAGAGATGCCACTTATCGAAAATAAAGGTGGATAAGCTTCTCAAAAGACAGATGCCACTTATTGAAAATAAAGGTGGTTAATCTACTCGAAAGAGAAATGCCACTTATTGAAAATAAAGGTGGATAAACTTCTCGAAAGAGAGATTCCACTTATCTAAAATAAAGGTGGATAAGCTACTCGAAAGAGAGATGCCACTTATCGAAAATAACGGTAGATAAGCTTCCCTAAAGAGAGATGCCTCTTATCATAAATAAAGGTGGATAAGCTTCTCGAAAGAGAGATGCCACTTATCGAAAATAACGGTAGATAAGCTTCTCTAAAGAGAGATGACAATTATCATAAATAAAGGTGGATAATCTACTCGAAAGAGAGATGCCACTTATTGAAAATAAAGGTGGATAAGCTTCTCGAAAGGGAGATGTCACTTATCGAAAATAAAGGTGGATAAGCTTCTCGAAAGAGAGATGCCACTTATCAGAAATAAGGGTGGATAAGCTTCTCGAAAGTGAGATGCCAATTATCAAAAATAAAGGTGGATAAGCTTCTTGAAAGAGAGATGCCACTTATCGAAAATAAAGGTGGATAAGCTTCTTGAAAGAGAGATTCCACTTAACAAAAATTAAGGTGGATAAGCTTCTAGAAAGAGAGATGCCACTTATCGAAAATAAAGGTGGATAAGCTTCTCGAAACAGAGATGCCACTTATCGAAAATAACGGTGGATAAGCTTCTCGAAAGAGAGATGCCACTTATCGAAAATTAAGGTGGATAAGCTACTCGAAAGAGAGATGCCACTTATCGAAAATAAAGGTGGATAAACTTCTCGAAAGAGAGATTCCACTTATCGAAAATAAAGGTGGATAAGCTTCTCGAAAGAGAGATGCCACTTATCGAAAATAACGGTAGATAAGCTTCTCTAAAGAGAGATGCCACTTATCATAAATAAAGGTGGATAAGCTTCTCAAAAGAGAGATGCCACTTATCGAAAATAACGGTAAATAAGCTTCTCTAAAGAGAGATGACACTTATCAAAAATAAGGGTGGATAAGCTTCTCGAAAGAGAGATGCCACTTATCGAAAATAAAGGTGGATAAGCTTCTCAAAAGAGAGATGCCACTTATCGAAAATAAAGGTGGATAAGCTTCTCGAAAGAGAGATGCCACTTATCAAAAATAAAGGTGGATAAGCTTCTCGAAAGAGAGATGCCACTTATCGAAAATAAAGGTGGATAAGCTTCTCGAAAGAGAGATGGCACTTATCAAAAATAAAGGTGGATAAGCTTCTCGAAAGAGAGATGCCACTTATCGAAAATAAAGGTGGATAAGCTTCTCGAAAGAGAGATGCCACTTATCAGAAAAAAAGGTGGATAAGCTTCTCGAAACTGAGATGCCAATTATCAAAAATAAAGGTGGATAAGCTTCTCGAAAAGAGAGATGACACTTATCGAAAATAAAGGTGGATAAGCTTCTCGAAAGAGAGATTCCACTTATCGAAAATAAAGGTGGATAAGCTTCTCAAAAGAGATATGCCACTTATCGAAAATAAAGGTGGATAAGCTACTCGAAAGAGAGATGCCACTTATCGAAAATAAAGGTGGATAAGATACTCGAAAGAGAGATTCCACTTATCGAAAATAAAGGTGGATAAGCCTCTCGAAAGAGAGATTCCACTTATCGAAAATAAAGGTGGATAAGCTTCTCGAAAGAGAGATGCCACTTATCGAAAATAACGGTAGATAAGCTCCTCTAAAGAGAGATGCCACTTATCATAAATAACGGTGGATAAGCTTCTCGAAAGAGAGATGCCACTTATCGAAAATAACGGTAGATAAGCTTCTCTAAAGAGAGATGACACTTATCATAAATAAAGGTGGATAAGCTTATCGAAAGAGAGATGCCACTTATCGAAAATAAAGGTGGATAAGCTTCTCGAAAGAGAGATGCCACTTATCGAAAATAAAGGTGGATAAACGTCTCGAAAGAGAGATGCCAGTTATCAAAAATAAAGGTGAATAAGCTTTACGAAAGACAGATACCAATAATCGAAAATAAAGGAGGATAACCTACCTAAAAGAGAGATGCCACTTATCGAAAAAAAAGGTGGATAAGCTTCTCAAAAGACAGATGCCACTTATTGAAAATAAAGGTGGTTAATCTACTCGAAAGAGAGATGCCACTTATTGAAAATAAAGGTGGATAAACTTCTCGAAAGAGAGATTCCACTTATCGAAAATAAAGGTGGATAAGCTTCTCGAAAGAGACATGCCACTTATCGAAAATAAAGGTGGATAAGCTTCTCGAAAGAGAGATGCCACTTATCAAAAATAAAGGTTGATAAGCTTTTCGAAAGTGAGATGCCAATTATCAAAAATAAAGGTGGATAAGCTTCTCGAAAAGAGAGATGACACTTATCGAAAATAAAGGTGGATAAGCTTCTCGAAAGAGAGATTCCACTTTTCGAAAATAAAGGTGGATAAGCTTCTCAAAAGAGATATGCCACTTATCGAAAATAAAGGTGGATAAGCTACTCGAAAGAGAGATGCCACTTATCGAAAATAAAGGTGGATAAGCTACTCGAAAGAGAGATTCCACTTATCGAAAATAAAGGTGGATAAGCCTCTCGAAAGAGAGATTCCACTTATCGAAAATAAAGGTGGATAAGCTTCTCGAAAGAGAGATGCCACTTATCGAAAATAACGGTAGATAAGCTCCTCTAAAGAGAGATGCCACTTATCATAAATAACGGTGGATAAGCTTCTCGAAAGAGAGATGCCACTTATCGAAAATAACGGTAGATAAGCTTCTCTAAAGAGAGATGACACTTATCATAAATAAAGGTGGATAAGCTTATCGAAAGAGAGATGCCACTTATCGAAAATAAAGGTGGATAAGCTTCTCGAAAGAGAGATGCCACTTATCGAAAATAAAGGTGGATAAACGTCTCGAAAGAGAGATGCCAGTTATAAAAAATAAAGGTGAATAAGCTTTACGAAAGACAGATACCAATAATCGAAAATAAAGGAGGATAACCTACCTAAAAGAGAGATGCCACTTATCGAAAATAGAGGTGGATAAGCTTCTCAAAAGACAGATGCCACTTATTGAAAATAAAGGTGGTT
>OZ012735.1:451562721-451586745 GCA_963859935.3 Lathyrus sativus
CGAAAATAAAGGTGGATAAGCATCTCAAAAGTCAGATGCCACTTGTTGAAAATAAAGGTGGATAAGCTACTCGAAAGAGATATGCCACTTATCGAAAATAAAGGTGGATAAGCTTCTCGAAAGAGAGATTCCACTTATCGAAAATAAAGGTGGATAAGCTTCTCGAAAGAGAGATGCCACTTATCGAAAATAACTGTAGATAAGCTTCTCTAAAGAGAGATGACACTTATCATAAATAAAGGTGGATAAGCGTCTCGAAAGAGAGATTCCATTTATCGAAAATAAAGGTGGATAAGCTTCTCGAAAGGGAGATGCCACTTATCGAAAATAAAGGTGGATAAGCTTCTCGAAAGAGAGATGCCACTTATCGAAAATAAAGGTGGATAAGCTTCTCGAAAGAGAGATGCCACTTATCAAAAATAAAGGTGAATAAGCTTTACGAAAGACAGATGCCACTAATCGAAAATAAAGGAGGATAACCTACCTAAAAGAGAGATGCCACTTATCGAAAATAAAGGTGGATAAGCTTCGCAAAAGACAGATGCCACTTATCGAAAATAAAGGTGGTTAATCTACTCGAAAGAGAGATGCCACTTTTTAAAAATTAAGGTGGATAAGCTTCTGGAAAGAGAGATTCCGCTTATCGAAAAAAAAAAGGTGGATAAGCTTCTCGAAAGAGAGATGCCACTTATCGAAAATAAAGGTGGATAAGCTTCTCGAAAGAGAGATGCCACTTATTAGAAATAAAGGTGGATAAGCTTCTCGAAAGTGAGATGCCAATTATCAAAAATAAAGGTGGATAAGCTTCTCGAAAGAGAGATGCCACTTATCGAAAATAAAGGTGGATAAGCTTTTCGAAAGAGAGATGCCACTTATCGAAAATAAAGGTGGATAAGCTTCCCGAAAGAGAGATGCCACTTATCGAAAATAAAGGTGGATAAGCTACTCGAAAGAGAGATGCCACTTATCGAAAATAAAGGTGGATAAGCTTCTCGAAAGAGAGATTCCACTTATCGAAAATAAAGGTGGATAAGCTTCTCGAAAGAGAGATGCCAGTTATCGAAAATAAAGGTGGATAAGCTTCTCGAGAGAGAGATGCCACTTATCGAAAATAAAGGGGGATAAGCTTCTCGAAAGAGAGATGCCACTTATCGAAAATAAAGGTGGATAAGCTTCTCGAAAGAGAGATGCCACTTATCGAAAATAAAGGTGGATAAGCTTCTCGAAAGAGAGATGCCACTTATCAAAAATAAAGGTGAATAAGCTTTACGAAAGACAGATGCCACTAATCGAAAATAAAGGAGGATAACCTACCTAAATGAGAGATGCCACTTATCAAAAATAAAGGTGGATAAGCTTCACAAAAGACAGATGCCACTTGTTGAAAATAAAGGTGGTTAATCTACTCGAAAGAGAGATGCCACTTTTTAAAAATAAAGGTGGATAAGCTTCTCGAAAGAGAGATTCCTCTTTTCGGAAAAAAAGGTGGATAAGCTTCTCGAAAGAGAGATGCCACTTATCGAAAATAAAGGTGGATAAGCTTCTCGAAAGAGAGATTCCACTTATCGAAAATAAAGGTGGATAAGCTTCTCAAAAGAGAGATGCCACTTATCGAAAATAAAGGAGGATAACCTACCTAAAAGAGAGATGCCACTTATCGAAAATAACTGTAGATAAGCTTCTCTAAAGAGAGATGACACTTATCATAAACAAAGGTGGATAAGTTTCTCGAAAGAGAGATGCCACGTATCGAAAATAAAGGTGGATAAGCTTCTCGAAAGAGAGATGCCACTTATCGAAAATAAAGGTGGATAAGCTTCTCGAAAGAGAGATGCCACTTATCGAAAATAAAGGTGGATAAGCTTCTCGAAAGAGAGATGCCACTTATCGAAAATAAAGGTCGATAAGCTTCTCGGAAGAGAGATGCCACTTATAAAAAATAAAGGTGAATAAGCTTTATGAAAGACAGATGCCACTAATCGAAAATAAAGGAGGATAACCTACCTAAAAGAGAGATGCCACTTATCGAAAATAAAGGTGGATAAGCTTCACAAAAGACAAATGCCACTTGTTGAAAATAAAGGTGGTTAATCTACTCGAAAGAGAGATGCCACTTTTTAAAAATTAAGGTGGATAAGCTTCTCGAAAGAGAGATTCCGCTTATCGGAAAAAAAGGTGGATAAGCTTCTCGAAAGAGAGATGCCACTTATCGAAAATAAAGGTGGATAAGCTTCTCGAAAGAGAGATGCCACTTATTAGAAATAAAGGTGGATAAGCTTCTCGAAAGTGAGATGCCAATTATCAAAAATAAAGGTGGATAAGCTTCTCGAAAGAGAGATGCCACTTATCGAAAATAAAGGTGGATAAGCTTCTCGAAAGAGAGATTCCACTTATCGAAAATAAAGGTGGATAAGCTTCTCAAAAGAGAGATGCCACTTATCAAAAATAAAGGTGGATTAGCTACTCGAAAGAGAGATGCCAAATATCGAAAATAAAGGTGGATAAGCTTCTCGAAAGAGAGATTCCACTTATCGAAAATAAAGGTGGATAAGCTTCTCGAAAGAGAGATGCCACTTATCGAAAATAAAGGTGGATAAGCTTCTCGAAAGAGAGATGCCACTTATCGAAAATAAAGGTGGATAAGCTTCTCGAAAGAGAGATGCCACTTATCGAAAATAAAGGTGGATAAGCTTCTCGAAAGAGAGATGCCACTTATCGAAAATAAAGGTGGATAAGCTTCTCGAAAGAGAGATGCCACTTATCAAAAATAAAGGTGAATAAGCTTTACGAAAGACAGATGCCACTAATCGAAAATAAAGGAGGATAACCTACCTAAATGAGAGATCCCACTTATCGAAAATAAAGGTGGATAAGCTTCACAAAAGACAGATGCCACTTGTTGAAAATAAAGGTGGTTAATCTACTCGAAAGAGAGATGCCACTTTTTAAAAATAAAGGTGGATAAGCTTCTCGAAAGAGAGATTCCTCTTATCGAAAAAAAAGGTGGATAAGCTTCTCGAAAGAGAGATGCCACTTATCGAAAATAAAGGTGGATAAGCTTCTCGAAAGAGAGATTCCACTTATCGAAAATAAAGGTGGATAAGCTTCTCAAAAGAGAGATGCCACTTATCGAAAATAAAGGAGGATAACCTACCTAAAAGAGAGATGCCACTTATCGAAAATAACTGTAGATAAGCTTCTCTAAAGAGAGATGACACTTATCATAAATAAAGGTGGATAAGCTTCTCGAAAGAGAGATGTCACGTATCGAAAATAAAGGTGGATAAGCTTCTCGAAAGAGAGATGCCACTTATCGAAAATAAAGGTGGATAAGCTTCTCGAAAGAGAGATGCCACTTATCGAAAATAAAGGTGGATAAGCTTCTCGAAAGAGAGATGCCACTTATCGAAAATAAAGGTGGATAAGCTTCTCGAAAGAGAGATGCCACTTATCAAAAATAAAGGTGAATAAGCTTTATGAAAGACAGATGCCACTAATCGAAAATAAAGGAGGATAACCTACCTAAAAGAGAGATGCCACTTATCGAAAATAAAGGTGGATAAGCTTCACAAAAGACAGATGCCACTTGTTGAAAATAAAGGTGGTTAATCTCCTAGAAAGAGAGATGCCACTTTTTAAAAATTAAGGTGGATAAGCTTCTCGAAAGAGAGATTCCGCTTATCGAAAAAAAAGGTGGATAAGCTTCTCGAAAGAGAGATGCCACTATCGAAAATAAATGTGGATAAGCCTCTCGAAAGAGAGATGCCACTTATTAGAAATAAAGGTGGATAAGCTTCTCGAAAGTGAGATGCCAATTATCAAAAACAAAGGTGGATAAGCTTCTCGAAAGAGAGATGCCACTTATCGAAAATAAAGGTGGATAAGCTTCTCGAAAGAGAGATTCCACTTATCGAAAATAAAGGTGGATAAGCTTCTCAAAAGAGAGATGCCACTTATCGAAAATAAAGGTGGATAAGCTACTCGAAAGAGAGATGCCACTTATCGAAAATAACGGTAGATAAGCTTATCTAAAGAGAGATGCCACTTATCATAAATAAAGGTGGATAAGCTTCTCGAAAGCGAGATGCCACTTATCGAAAATAACGGTAGATAAGCTTCTCTAAAGAGAGATGACACTTATCATAAATAAAGGTGGATAAGCTTCTCGAAAGAGATATGCCACTTATCGAAAATAAAGGTGCATAAGCTTCTCGAAAGAGAGATGCCACTTCTCGAAAATAAAGGTGGATAAGCTTCTCGAAAGAGAGATGCCACTTATAAAAAATAAAGGTGAATAAGCTTTACGAAAGACAGATGCCACTAATCGAAAATAAAGGAGATAACCTACCTAAAAGAGAGATTCCACTTATCGAAAATAAAGGTGGATAAGATTCTCAAAAGACAGATGCCACTTGTTGAAAATAAAGGTGGTTAATCTACTCGAAAGAGAGATGCCACTTATTGAAAATAAAGGTGGATAAGCTTCTCAAAAGAGAGATTCCACTTATCGAAAATAAAGGTGGATAAGCTTCTCGAAAGAGAGATGCCACTTATCAAAAATAAAGGTGAATAAGCTTTACGAAAGACAGATGCCACTAATCGAAAATAAAGGAGGATAACCTACCTAAATGAGAGATCCCACTTATCGAAAATAAAGGTGGATAAGCTTCACAAAAGACAGATGCCACTTGTTGAAAATAAAGGTGGTTAATCTACTCGAAAGAGAGATGCCACTTTTTAAAAATAAAGGTGGATAAGCTTCTCGAAAGAGAGATTCCTCTTATCGAAAAAAAAGGTGGATAAGCTTCTCGAAAGAGAGATGCCACTTATCGAAAATAAAGGTGGATAAGCTTCTCGAAAGAGAGATTCCACTTATCGAAAATAAAGGTGGATAAGCTTCTCAAAAGAGAGATGCCACTTATCGAAAATAAAGGAGGATAACCTACCTAAAAGAGAGATGCCACTTATCGAAAATAACTGTAGATAAGCTTCTCTAAAGAGAGATGACACTTATCATAAATAAAGGTGGATAAGCTTCTCGAAAGAGAGATGCCACGTATCGAAAATAAAGGTGGATAAGCTTCTCGAAAGAGAGATGCCACTTATCGAAAATAAAGGTGGATAAGCTTCTCGAAAGAGAGATGCCACTTATCGAAAATAAAGGTGGATAAGCTTCTCGAAAGAGAGATGCCACTTATCGAAAATAAAGGTGGATAAGCTTCTCGAAAGAGAGATGCCACTTATCAAAAATAAAGGTGAATAAGCTTTATGAAAGACAGATGCCACTAATCGAAAATAAAGGAGGATAACCTACCTAAAAGAGAGATGCCACTTATTGAAAATAAAGGTGGATAAGCTTCACAAAAGACAGATGCCACTTGTTGAAAATAAAGGTGGTTAATCTCCTAGAAAGAGAGATGCCACTTTTTAAAAATTAAGGTGGATAAGCTTCTCGAAAGAGAGATTCCGCTTATCGAAAAAAAAGGTGGATAAGCTTCTCGAAAGAGAGATGCCACTATCGAAAATAAAGGTGGATAAGCCTCTCGAAAGAGAGATGCCACTTATTAGAAATAAAGGTGGATAAGCTTCTCGAAAGTGAGATGCCAATTATCAAAAACAAAGGTGGATAAGCTTCTCGAAAGAGAGATGCCACTTATCGAAAATAAAGGTGGATAAGCTTCTCGAAAGAGAGATTCCACTTATCGAAAATAAAGGTGGATAACCTTCTCAAAAGAGAGATGCCACTTATCGAAAATAAAGGTGGATAAGCTACTTGAAAGAGAGATGCCACTTATCGAAAATAACGGTAGATAAGCTTATCTAAAGAGAGATGCCACTTATCATAAATAAAGGTGGATAAGCTTCTCGAAAGCGAGATGCCACTTATCGAAAATAACGGTAGATAAGCTTCTCTAAAGAGAGATGACACTTATCGTAAATAAAGGTGGATAAGCTTCTCGAAAGAGATATGCCACTTATCGAAAATAAAGGTGCATAAGCTTCTCGAAAGAGAGATGCCACTTCTCGAAAATAAAGGTGGATAAGCTTCTCGAAAGAGAGATGCCACTTATAAAAAATAAAGGTGAATAAGCTTTACGAAAGACAGATGCCACTAATCGAAAATAAAGGAGATAACCTACCTAAAAGAGAGATTCCACTTATCGAAAATAAAGGTGGATAAGATTCTCAAAAGACAGATGCCACTTGTTGAAAATAAAGGTGGTTAATCTACTCGAAAGAGAGATGCCACTTATTGAAAATAAAGGTGGATAAGCTTCTCGAAAGAGAGATTCCACTTATCGAAAATAAAGGTGGATAAGCTTCTCGAAAGAGAGATGCCACTTATCGAAAATAAAGGTGGATAAGCTTCTCGAAAGAGAGATGCGACTTATTAGAAATAAAGGTGGATAAGCTTCTCGAAAGAGAGATGCGACTTATCGAAAATAAAGGTGGATAAGCTTCTCGAAAGAGAGATGACACTTATCAGAAATAAAGGTGGATAAGCTTCTCGAAAGTGAGATGCCAATTATCAAAAATAAAGGTGGATAAGCTTCTCGAAAGAGAGATGCCACTTATCGAAAATAAAGGTGGATAAGCTTCTCGAAAGAGAGATGCCACTTATCGAAAATAAAGGTGGATAAGCTTCCCGAAAGAGAGATTCCACTTATACAAAATAAAGGTGGATAAGCTTCTCGAAAGAGAGATGCCACTTATCGAAAATAACGGTAGATAAGCTTCTCTAAAGAGAGATGCCACTTATCATAAATAAAGGTGGATAAGCTTCTCGAAAGAGAGATGCCACTTATCGAAAATAACGGTAGATAAGCTTCTCTAAAGAGAGATGACACTTATCATAAATAAAGGTGGATAAGCTTCTCGAAAGAGAGATGCCACTTATCGAAAATAAAGGTGGATAAGCTTCTCGAAAGAGAGATGCCACTTATCGAAAATAAAGGTGGATAAGCTTCTCGAAAGAGAGATGCCACTTATCAAAAATAAAGGTGAATAAGCTTTACGAAAGAAAGATGCCACTAATCGAAAGTAAAGGAGGATAACCTACCTAAAAGAGAGATGCCACTTATCGAAAATAAAGGTGGATAATATTCTCAAAAGACAGATGCCACTTGTTGAAAATGAAGGTGGTTAATCTACTCGAAAGAGAGATGCCACTTATTGAAAATAAAGGTGGATAAGCTTCTCGAAAGAGAGATTCCACTTATCGAAAATAAAGGTGGATAAGCTTCTCGAAAGAGAGATGCCACTTATCGAAAATAAAGGTGGATAAGCTTCTCGAAAGAGAGATGCCACTTATTAGAAATAAAGGTGGATAAGCTTCTCGAAAGTGAGATGCCAATTATCAAAAATAAAGGTGGATAAGCTTCTCGAAAGAGAGATGCCACTTATCGAAAATAAAGGTGGATAAGCTTCTCTAAAGAGAGATTCCACATATCAAAAATAAAGGTGGATAAGCTTCTCAAAAGAGAGATGCCACTTATCGAAAATAAAGGTGGATAAGCTTCTCGAAAGAGAGATTCCACTTATCGAAAATAAAGGTGGATAAGCCTCTCGAAAGAGAGATTCCACTTATCAAAAATAAAGGTGGATAAGCTTCTCAAAAGAGAGATGCCACTTATCATAAAGAAAGGTGGATAAGCTTCTCGAAAGAGAGTTGCCACTTATCGAAAATAAAGGTGGATAAGCTTCTCTAAAGAGAGATGCCACTTATCGTAAATAAAGGTGGATAAGCTTCTCGAAAGATAGTTGCCACTTATCGAACATAACGGTAGATAAGCTTCTCTATAGAGAGATGACACTTATCATAAATAAAGGTGGATAAGCTTCTCGAAAGAGAGATGCCACTTATCGAAAATAAAGGTGGATAAGCTTCTCGAAAGAGAGATGCCACTTATCGAAAATAACGGTAGATAAGCTTCTCTAAAGAGAGATGCCACTTATCAAAAATAAAGGTGAATAAGCTTTACGAAAGACAGATGCCACTAATCGAAAGTAAAGGAGGATAACCTACCTAAAAGAGAGATGCCACTTATCGAAAATAAAGGTGGATAAGATTCTCAAAAGACAAAAGCCACTTGTTGAAAATAAAGGTGGTTAATCTACTCAAAAGATAGATGCCACTTATTGAAAATAAAGGTGGATAAGCTTCTCGAAAGAGAGATGCCACTTATCGAAAATAAAGGTGGATAAGCTTCTCGAAAGAAAGATGCCACTTATCAGAAATAAAGGTGGATAAGCTTCTCGAAAGTGAGATGCCAATTATCAAAAATAAAGGTGGATAAGCTTCTCTAAAGAGAGATGCCACTTATCATAAATAAAGGTGGATAAGCTTCTCGAAAGATAGATGCCACTTATCGAACATAACGGTAGATAAGCTTCTCTAAAGAGAGATGACCCTGATCATAAATAAAGGTGGATAAGCTTCTCGAAAGAGAGATGCCACTTATCGAAAATAAAGGTGGATAAGCTTCTCGAAAGAGAGATGCCACTTATCGAAAATAAAGGTGGATAAGCTTCTCGAAAGAGAGATGCCACTTATCGAAAATAAAGGTGGATAAGCTTCTCGAAAGAGAGATGCCACTTATCGAAAATAAAGGTGGATAAGCTTCTCGAAAGAGAGATGCCACTTATCAAAAATAAAGGTGAATAACCTTTACGAAAGACAGATGCCACTAATCGAAAATAAAGGAGGATAACCTACCTAAAAGAGAGATGCCACTTATCGAAAATAAAGGTGGATAAGCTTCACAAAAGACAGATGCCACTTGTTGAAAATAAAGGTGGTTAATCTACTCGAAAGAGAGATGCCACTTTTTAAAAATAAAGGTGGATAAGCTTCTCGAAAGAGAGATTCCGCTTATCGAAAATAAAGGTGGATAAGCTTCTCGAAAGAGAGATGCCACTTATCGAAAATAAAGGTGGATAAGCTTCTCGAAAGAGAGATGCCACTTATTAGAAATAAAAGTGGATAAGCTTCTCGAAAGTGAGATGCCAATTATCAAAAATAAAGGTGGATAAGCTTCTCGAAAGAGAGATGCCACTTATCGAAAATAAAGGTGGATAAGCTTCTCGAAAGAGAGATTCCACTTATCGAAAATAAAGGTGGATAAGCTTCTCAAAAGAGAGATGCCACTTATCGAAAATAAAGGTGGATAAGCTTCTCGAAAGAGAGATTCCACTTATCGAAAATAAAGGTGGATAAGCCTCTCGAAAGAGAGATTCCACTTATCAAAAATAAAGGTGGATAAGCTTCTCAAAAGAGAGATGCCACTTATCATAAAGAAAGGTGGATAAGCTTCTCGAAAGAGAGTTGCCACTTATCGAAAATAAAGGTGGATAAGCTTCTCTAAAGAGAGATGCCACTTATCATAAATAAAGGTGGATAAGCTTCTCGAAAGATAGTTGCCACTTATCGAACATAACGGTAGATAAGCTTCTCTATAGAGAGATGACACTTATCATAAATAAAGGTGGATAAGCTTCTCGAAAGAGAGATGCCACTTATCGAAAATAAAGGTGGATAAGCTTCTCGAAAGAGAGATGCCACTTATCGAAAATAACGGTAGATAAGCTTCTCTAAAGAGAGATGCCACTTATCAAAAATAAAGGTGAATAAGCTTTACGAAAGACAGATGCCACTAATCGAAAGTAAAGGAGGATAACCTACCTAAAAGAGAGATGCCACTTATCGAAAATAAAGGTGGATAAGATTCTCAAAAGACAAAAGCCACTTGTTGAAAATAAAGGTGGTTAATCTACTCAAAAGATAGATGCCACTTATTGAAAATAAAGGTGGATAAGCTTCTCGAAAGAGAGATGCCACTTATCGAAAATAAAGGTGGATAAGCTTCTCGAAAGAAAGATGCCACTTATCAGAAATAAAGGTGGATAAGCTTCTCGAAAGTGAGATGCCAATTATCAAAAATAAAGGTGGATAAGCTTCTCTAAAGAGAGATGCCACTTATCATAAATAAAGGTGGATAAGCTTCTCGAAAGATAGATGCCACTTATCGAACATAACGGTAGATAAGCTTCTCTAAAGAGAGATGACCCTGATCATAAATAAAGGTGGATAAGCTTCTCGAAAGAGAGATGCCACTTATCGAAAATAAAGGTGGATAAGCTTCTCGAAAGAGAGATGCCACTTATCGAAAATAAAGGTGGATAAGCTTCTCGAAAGAGAGATGCCACTTATCGAAAATAAAGGTGGATAAGCTTCTCGAAAGAGAGATGCCACTTATCGAAAATAAAGGTGGATAAGCTTCTCGAAAGAGAGATGCCACTTATCAAAAATAAAGGTGAATAACCTTTACGAAAGACAGATGCCACTAATCGAAAATAAAGGAGGATAACCTACCTAAAAGAGAGATGCCACTTATCGAAAATAAAGGTGGATAAGCTTCACAAAAGACAGATGCCACTTGTTGAAAATAAAGGTGGTTAATCTACTCGAAAGAGAGATGCCACTTTTTAAAAATAAAGGTGGATAAGCTTCTCGAAAGAGAGATTCCGCTTATCGAAAATAAAGGTGGATAAGCTTCTCGAAAGAGAGATGCCACTTATCGAAAATAAAGGTGGATAAGCTTCTCGAAAGAGAGATGCCACTTATTAGAAATAAAAGTGGATAAGCTTCTCGAAAGTGAGATGCCAATTATCAAAAATAAAGGTGGATAAGCTTCTCGAAAGAGAGATGCCACTTATCGAAAATAAAGGTGGATAAGCTTCTCGAAAGAGAGATTCCACTTATCGAAAATAAAGGTGGATAAGCTTCTCAAAAGAGAGATGCCACTTATCGAAAATAAAGGTGGATAAGCTACTCGAAAGGGAGATGCCACTTATCGAAAATAAAGGTGGATAAGCTTCTCGAAAGAGAGATTCCACTTATCGAAAATAAAGCTGGATAAGCTTCTCGAAAGAGAGATGCCACTTATCGAAAATAACGGTAGATAAGCTTCTCTAAAGAGAGATGACACTTATCATAAATAAAGGTGGATAAGCTTCTCGAAAGAGAGATGCCACTTATTAGAAATAAAAGTGGATAAGCTTCTCGAAAGTGAGATGCCAATTATCAAAAATAAAGGTGGATAAGCTTCTCGAAAGAGAGATGCCACTTATCGAAAATAAAGGTGGATAAGCTTCTCGAAAGAGAGATTCCACTTATCGAAAATAAAGGTGGATAAGCTTCTCAAAAGAGAGATGCCACTTATCGAAAATAAAGGTGGATAAGCTACTCGAAAGAGAGATGCCACTTATCGAAAATAAAGGTGGATAAGCTTCTCGAAAGAGAGATTCCACTTATCGAAAATAAAGGTGGATAAGCTTCTCGAAAGAGAGATGCCACTTATCGAAAATAAAGGTGGATAAGCTTCTTGAAAGAGAGATGCCACTTATCGAAAATAAAGGTGGATAAGCTTCTCGAAAGAGAGATGCCACTTATCGAAAATAAAGGTGGATAAGCTTCTCGAAAGAGAGATGCCACTTATCGAAAATAAAGGTGGATAAGCTTCTCGAAAGAGAGATGCCACTTATCAAAAATAAAGGTGAATAAGCTTTACGAAAGACAGATGCCACTAATCGAAAATAAAGGAGGATAACCTACCTAAATGAGAGATGCCACTTATCGAAAATAAAGGTGGATAAGCTTCACAAAAGACAGATGCCACTTGTTGAAAATAAAGGTGGTTAATCTACTCGAAAGAGAGATGCCACTTTTTAAAAATAAAGGTGGATAAGCTTCTCGAAAGAGAGATTCCTCTTATCGAAAAAAAAGGTGGATAAGCTTCTCGAAAGAGAGATGCCACTTATCGAAAATAAAGGTGGATAAGCTTCTCGAAAGAGAGATTCCACTTATCGAAAATAAAGGTGGATAAGCTTCTCAAAAGAGAGATGCCACTTATCGAAAATAAAGGAGGATAACCTACCTAAAAGAGAGATGCCACTTATCGAAAATAACTGTAGATAAGCTTCTCTAAAGAGAGATGACACTTATCATAAATAAAGGTGGATAAGCTTCTCGAAAGAGAGATGCCACGTATCGAAAATAAAGGTGGATAAGCTTCTCGAAAGAGAGATGCCACTTATCGAAAATAAAGGTGGATAAGCTTCTCGAAAGAGAGATGCCACTTATCGAAAATAAAGGTGGATAAGCTTCTCGAAAGAGAGATGCCACTTATCGAAAATAAAGGTGGATAAGCTTCTCGAAAGAGAGATGCCACTTATCAAAAATAAAGGTGAATAAGCTTTATGAAAGACAGATGCCACTAATCGAAAATAAAGGAGGATAACCTACCTAAAAGAGAGATGCCACTTATCGAAAATAAAGGTGGATAAGCTTCACAAAAGACAGATGCCACTTGTTGAAAATAAAGGTGGTTAATCTACTCGAAAGAGAGATGCCACTTTTTAAAAATTAAGGTGGATAAGCTTCTCGAAAGAGAGATTCCGCTTATCGAAAAAAAAGGTGGATAAGCTTCTCGAAAGAGAGATGCCACTATCGAAAATAAAGGTGGATAAGCCTCTCGAAAGAGAGATGCCACTTATTAGAAATAAAGGTGGATAAGCTTCTCGAAAGTGAGATGCCAATTATCAAAAACAAAGGTGGATAAGCTTCTCGAAAGAGAGATGCCACTTATCGAAAATAAAGGTGGATAAGCTTCTCGAAAGAGAGATTCCACTTATCGAAAATAAAGGTGGATAAGCTTCTCAAAAGAGAGATGCCACTTATCGAAAATAAAGGTGGATAAGCTACTCGAAAGAGAGATGCCACTTATCGAATATAAAGGTGGATAAGCTTCTCGAAAGAGAGATTCCAATTATCGAAAATAAAGGTGGATAAGCTTCTCGAAAGAGAGATGCCACTTATCGAAAATAACGGTAGATAAGCTTATCTAAAGAGAGATGCCACTTATCATAAATAAAGGTGGATAAGCTTCTCGAAAGCGAGATGCCACTTATCGAAAATAACGGTAGATAAGTTTCTCTAAAGAGAGATGACACTTATCATAAATAAAGGTGGATAAGCTTCTCGAAAGAGATATGCCACTTATCGAAAATAAAGGTGCATAAGCTTCTCGAAAGAGAGATGCCACTTCTCGAAAATAAAGGTGGATAAGCTTCTCGAAAGAGAGATGCCACTTATCAAAAATAAAGGTGAATAAGCTTTACGAAAGACAGATGCCACTAATCGAAAATAAAGGAGATAACCTACCTAAAATAGAGATTCCACTTATCGAAAATAAAGGTGGATAAGATTCTCAAAAGACAGATGCCACTTCTTGAAAATAAAGGTGGTTAATCTACTCGAAAGAGAGATGCCACTTATTGAAAATAAAGGTGGATAAGCTTCTCGAAAGAGAGATTCCACTTATCGAAAATAAAGGTGGATAAGCTTCTCGAAAGAGAGATGCCACTTATCGAAAATAAAGGTGGATAAGCTTCTCGAAAGAGAGATGCGACTTATTAGAAATAAAGGTGGATAAGCTTCTCGAAAGAGAGATGCCACTTATCGAAAATAAAGGTGGATAAGCTTCTCGAAAGAGAGATGCCACTTATCAGAAATAAAGGTGGATAAGCTTCTCGAAAGTGAGATGCCAATTATCAAAAATAAAGGTGGATAAGCTTCTCGAAAGAGAGATGCCACTTATCGAAAATAAAGGTGGATAAGCTTCTCGAAAGAGAGATGCCACTTATCGAAAATAAAGGTGGATAAGCTTCCCGAAAGAGAGATTCCACTTATCCAAAATAAAGGTGGATAAGCTTCTCGAAAGAGAGATGCCACTTATCGAAAATAACGGTAGATAAGCTTTTCTAAAGAGAGATGCCACTTATCATAAATAAAGGTGGATAAGCTTCTCGAAAGAGAGATGCCACTTATCGAAAATAACGGTAGATAAGCTTCTCTAAAGAGAGATGACACTTATCATAAATAAAGGTGGATAAGCTTCTCTAAAGAGAGATGCCACTTATCGAAAATAAAGGTGGATAAGCTTCTCGAAAGAGAGATGCCACTTATCGAAAATAAAGGTGGATAAGCTTCTCGAAAGAGAGATGCCACTTATCAAAAATAAAGGTGAATAAGCTTTACGAATGAAAGATGCCACTAATCGAAAGTAAAGGAGGATAACCTACCTAAAAGAGAGATGCCACTTATCGAAAATAAAGGTGGATAAGATTCTCAAAAGACAGATGCCACTTGTTGAAAATGAAGGTGGTTAATCTACTCGAAAGAGAGATGCCACTTATTGAAAATAAAGGTGGATAAGCTTCTCGAAAGAGAGATTCCACTTATCGAAAATAAAGGTGGATAAGCTTCTCGAAAGAGAGATGCCACTTATCGAAAATAAAGGTGGATAAGCTTCTCGAAAGAGAGATGCCACTTATTAGAAATAAAGGTGGATAAGCTTCTCGAAAGTGAGATGCCAATTATCAAAAATAAAGGTGGATAAGCTTCTCGAAAGAGAGATGCCACTTATCGAAAATAAAGGTGGATAAGCTTCTCTAAAGAGAGATTCCACTTATCAAAAATAAAGGTGGATAAGCTTCTCAAAAGAGAGATGCCACTTATCGAATATAAAGGTGGATAAGCTTCTCGAAAGAGAGATTCCACTTATCGAAAATAAAGGTGGATAAGCTTCTCGAAAGAGAGATTCCACTTATCAAAAATAAAGGTGGATAAGCTTCTCAAAAGAGAGATGCCACTTATCATAAAGAAAGGTGGATAAGCTTCTCGAAAGAGAGTTGCCACTTATCGAAAATAAAGGTGGTTAAGCTTCTCTAAAGAGAGATGCCACTTATCATAAATAAAGGTGGATAAGCTTCTCGAAAGATAGTTGCCACTTATCGAACATAACGGTAGATAAGCTTCTCTATAGAGAGATGACACTTATCATAAATAAAGGTGGATAAGCTTCTCGAAAGAGAGATGCCACTTATCGAAAATAAAGGTGGATAAGCTTCTCGAAAGAGAGATGCCACTTATCGAAAATAACGGTAGATAAGCTTCTCTAAAGAGAGATGCCACTTATCAAAAATAAAGGTGAATAAGCTTTACGAAAGACAGATGCCACTAATCGAAAGTAAAGGAGGATAACCTACCTAAAAGAGAGATGCCACTTATCGAAAATAAAGGTGGATAAGATTCTCAAAAGACAAAAGCCACTTGTTGAAAATAAAGGTGGTTAATCTACTCAAAAGATAGATGCCACTTATTGAAAATAAAGGTGGATAAGCTTCTCGAAAGAGAGATGCCACTTATCGAAAATAAAGGTGGATAAGCTTCTCGAAAGAAAGATGCCACTTATCAGAAATAAAGGTGGATAAGCTTCTCGAAAGTGAGATGCCAATTATCAAAAATAAAGGTGGATAAGCTTCTCTAAAGAGAGATGCCACTTATCATAAATAAAGGTGGATAAGCTTCTCGAAAGATAGATGCCACTTATCGAACATAACGGTAGATAAGCTTCTCTAAAGAGAGATGACCCTGATCATAAATAAAGGTGGATAAGCTTCTCGAAAGAGAGATGCCACTTATCGAAAATAAAGGTGGATAAGCTTCTCGAAAGAGAGATGCCACTTATCGAAAATAAAGGTGGATAAGCTTCTCGAAAGAGAGATGCCACTTATCGAAAATAAAGGTGGATAAGCTTCTCGAAAGAGAGATGCCACTTATCAAAAATAAAGGTGAATAACCTTTACGAAAGACAGATGCCACTAATCGAAAATAAAGGAGGATAACCTACCTAAAAGAGAGATGCCACTTATCGAAAATAAAGGTGGATAAGCTTCACAAAAGACAGATGCCACTTGTTGAAAATAAAGGTGGTTAATCTACTCGAAAGAGAGATGCCACTTTTTAAAAATAAAGGTGGATAAGCTTCTCGAAAGAGAGATTCCGCTTATCGAAAATAAAGGTGGATAAGCTTCTCGAAAGAGAGATGCCACTTATCGAAAATAAAGGTGGATAAGCTTCTCGAAAGAGAGATGCCACTTATTAGAAATAAAAGTGGATAAGCTTCTCGAAAGTGAGATGCCAATTATCAAAAATAAAGGTGGATAAGCTTCTCGAAAGAGAGATGCCACTTATCGAAAATAAAGGTGGATAAGCTTCTCGAAAGAGAGATTCCACTTATCGAAAATAAAGGTGGATAAGCTTCTCAAAAGAGAGATGCCACTTATCGAAAATAAAGGTGGATAAGCTACTCGAAAGGGAGATGCCACTTATCGAAAATAAAGGTGGATAAGCTTCTCGAAAGAGAGATTCCACTTATCGAAAATAAAGCTGGATAAGCTTCTCGAAAGAGAGATGCCACTTATCGAAAATAACGGTAGATAAGCTTCTCTAAAGAGAGATGACACTTATCATAAATAAAGGTGGATAAGCTTCTCGAAAGAGATATGCCACTTATCGAAAATAAAGGTGCATAAGCTTCTTGAAAGAGAGATGCCACTTCTCGAAAATAAAGGTGGATAAGCTTCTCGGAAGAGATATGCCACTTATCAAAAATAAAGGTGAATAAGCTTTACGAAAGACAGATGCCACTAATCGAAAATAAAGGAGGATAACCTACCTAAAAGAGAGATGCCACTTATCGAAAATAAAGGTGGATAAGATTCTCAAAAGACAGATGCCACTTGTTGAAAATAAAGGGGGTTAATCTACTCGAAAGAGAGATGCCACTTATTGAAAATAAAGGTGGATAAGCTTCTCGAAAGAGAGATTCCGCTTATCGAAGATAAAGGTGGATAAGCTTCTCGAAAGAGAGATGCCACTTATCGAAAATAAAGGTGGATAAGCTTCTCGAAAGAGAGATGCCACTTATTAGAAATAAAGCTGGATAAGCTTCTCGAAAGTGAGATGCCAATTATCAAAAACAAAGGTGGATAAGCTTCTCGAAAGAGAGATGCCACTTATCGAAAATAAAGGTGGATAAGCTTCTCGAAAGAGAGATGCCACTTATCGAAAATAAAGGTGGATAAGCTTCTCGAAAGAGAGATGCCACATATCAAAAATAAAGGTGAATAAGCTTTACGAAAGAAAGATGCCACTAATCGAAAGTAAAGGAGGATAACCTACCTAAAAGAGAGATGCCACTTATCGAAAATAAAGGTGGATAAGATTCTCAAAAGACAGATGCCACTTGTTGAAAATGAAGGTGGTTAATCTACTCGAAAGAGAGATGCCACTTATTGAAAATAAAGGTGGATAAGCTTCTCGAAAGAGAGATTCCACTTATCGAAAATAAAGGTGGATAAGCTTCTCAAAAGAGAGATGCCACTTATCGAAAATAAAGGTGGATAAGCTTCTCGAAAGAGAGATGCCACTTATTAGAAATAAAGGTGGATAAGCTTCTCGAAAGTGAGATGCCAATTATCAAAAATAAAGGTGGATAAGCTTCTCGAAAGAGAGATGCCACTTATCGAAAATAAAGGTGGATAAGCTTCTCTAAAGAGAGATTCCACTTATCAAAAATAAAGGTGGATAAGCTTCTCAAAAGAGAGATGCCACTTATCGAAAATAAAGGTGGATAAGCTTCTCGAAAGAGAGATTCCACTTATCGAAAATAAAGGTGGATAAGCTTCTCGAAAGAGAGATTCCACTTATCAAAAATAAAGGTGGATAAGCTTCTCAAAAGAGAGATGCCACTTATCATAAAGAAAGGTGGATAAGCTTCTCGAAAGAGAGTTGCCACTTATCGAAAATAAAGGTGGATAAGCTTCTCTAAAGAGAGATGCCACTTATCATAAATAAAGGTGGATAAGCTTCTCGAAAGATAGTTGCCACTTATCGAACATAACGGTAGATAAGCTTCTCTATAGAGAGATGACACTTATCATAAATAAAGGTGGATAAGCTTCTCGAAAGAGAGATGCCACTTATCGAAAATAAAGGTGGATAAGCTTCTCGAAAGAGAGATGCCACTTATCGAAAATAACGGTAGATAAGCTTCTCTAAAGAGAGATGCCACTTATCAAAAATAAAGGTGAATAAGCTTTACGAAAGACAGATGCCACTAATCGAAAGTAAAGGAGGATAACCTACCTAAAAGAGAGATGCCACTTATCGAAAATAAAGGTGGATAAGATTCTCAAAAGACAAAAGCCACTTGTTGAAAATAAAGGTGGTTAATCTACTCAAAAGATAGATGCCACTTATTGAAAATAAAGGTGGATAAGCTTCTCGAAAGAGAGATGCCACTTATCGAAAATAAAGGTGGATAAGCTTCTCGAAAGAAAGATGCCACTTATCAGAAATAAAGGTGGATAAGCTTCTCGAAAGTGAGATGCCAATTATCAAAAATAAAGGTGGATAAGCTTCTCTAAAGAGAGATGCCACTTATCATAAATAAAGGTGGATAAGCTTCTCGAAAGATAGATGCCACTTATCGAACATAACGGTAGATAAGCTTCTCTAAAGAGAGATGACCCTGATCATAAATAAAGGTGGATAAGCTTCTCGAAAGAGAGATGCCACTTATCGAAAATAAAGGTGGATAAGCTTCTCGAAAGAGAGATGCCACTTATCAAAAATAAAGGTGAATAACCTTTACGAAAGACAGATGCCACTAATCGAAAATAAAGGACGATAACCTACCTAAAAGAGAGATGCCACTTATCGAAAATAAAGGTGGATAAGCTTCACAAAAGACAGATGCCACTTGTTGAAAATAAAGGTGGATAAGCTTCTCGAAAGAGAGATGCCACTTTTTAAAAATAAAGGTGGATAAGCTTCTCGAAAGAGAGATTCCGCTTATCGAAAATAAAGGTGGATAAGCTTCTCGAAAGAGAGATGCCACTTATCGAAAATAAAGGTGGATAAGCTTCTCGAAAGAGAGATGCCACTTATTAGAAATAAAAGTGGATAAGCTTCTCGAAAGTGAGATGCCAATTATCAAAAATAAAGGTGGATAAGCTTCTCGAAAGAGAGATGCCACTTATCGAAAATAAAGGTGGATAAGCTTCTCGAAAGAGAGATTCCACTTATCGAAAATAAAGGTGGATAAGCTTCTCAAAAGAGAGATGCCACTTATCGAAAATAAAGGTGAATAAGCTACTCGAAAGGGAGATGCCACTTATCGAAAATAAAGGTGGATAAGCTTCTCGAAAGAGAGATTCCACTTATCGAAAATAAAGCTGGATAAGCTTCTCGAAAGAGAGATGCCACTTATCGAAAATAACGGTAGATAAGCTTCTCTAAAGAGAGATGACACTTATCATAAATAAAGGTGGATAAGCTTCTCGAAAGAGATATGCCACTTATCGAAAATAAAGGTGCATAAGCTTCTTGAAAGAGAGATGCCACTTCTCGAAAATAAAGGTGGATAAGCTTCTCGAAAGAGATATGCCACTTATCAAAAATAAAAGTGAATAAGCTTTACGAAAGACAGATGCCACTAATCGAAAATAAAGGAGGATAACCTACCTAAAAGAGAGATGCCACTTATCGAAAATAAAGGTGGATAAGATTCTCAAAAGACAGATGCCACTTGTTGAAAATAAAGGGGGTTAATCTACTCGAAAGAGAGATGCCACTTATTGAAAATAAAGGTGGATAAGCTTCTCGAAAGAGAGATTCCGCTTATCGAAGATAAAGGTGGATAAGCTTCTCGAAAGAGAGATGCCACTTATCGAAAATAAAGGTGGATAAGCTTCTCGAAAGAGAGATGCCACTTATTAGAAATAAAGCTGGATAAGCTTCTCGAAAGTGAGATGCCAATTATCAAAAACAAAGGTGGATAAGCTTCTCGAAAGAGAGATGCCACTTATCGAAAATAAAGGTGGATAAGCTTCTCTAAAGAGAGATTCCACTTATCAAAAATAAAGGTGGATAAGCTTCTCAAAATAGAGATGACATTTATCGAAAATAAAGGTGGATAAACTACTCGAAAGAGAGATGCCACTTATCGAAAATAAGGGTGGATAAGCTTCTCGAAAGAGAGATTCCACTTATCGAAAATAAAGGTGAATAAGCATCTCGAAAGAGAGATGCCACTTATCGAAAATAACGGTAGATAAGCTTCTCTAAAGAGAGATGCCACTTATCATAAATAAAGGTGGATAAGCTTCTCGAAAGAGAGATGCCACTTATCGAAAATAACGGTAGATAAGCTTCTCTAAAGAGAGATGACACTTATCATAAATAAAGGTGGAAAAGCTTCTCGAAAGAGAGATGCCACTTATCGAAAATAAAGGTGGATAAGCTTCTCGAAAGAGAGATGCCACTTATCGAAAATAAAGGTGGATAAGCTTCTCGAAAGAGAGATGCCACTTATCAAAAATAAAGGTGAATAAGCTTTACGAAAGACAGATGCCACTAATCGAAAGTAAAGGAGGATAACCTACCTAAAAGAGAGATGCCACTTATCGAAAATAAAGGTGGATAAGATTCTCAAAAGACAGATGCCACTTGTTGAAAATAAAGGTGGTTAATCTACTCAAAAGATAGATGCCACTTATTGAAAATAAAGGTGGATAAGCTTCTCGAAAGAGAGATGCCACTTATCGAAAATAAAGGTGGATAAGCTTCTCGAAAGAGAGATGCCACTTATCAGAAATAAAGGTGGATAAGCTTCTCGAAAGTGAGATGCCAATTATCAAAAATAAAGGTGGATAAGCTTCTCTAAAGAGAGATGCCACTTATCATAAATAAAGGTGGATAAGCTTCTCGAAAGATAGATGCCACTTATCGAACATAACGATAGATAAGCTTATCTAAAGAGAGATGACCCTTATCATAAATAAAGGTGGATAAGCTTCTTGAAAGAGAGATGCCACTTATCGAAAATAAAGGTGGATAAGCTTCTCGAAAGAGAGATGCCACTTATCGAAAATAAAGGTGGATAAGCTTCTCGAAAGAGAGATGCCACTTATCGAAAATAAAGGTGGATAAGCTTCTCGAAAGAGAGATGCCACTTATCGAAAATAAAGGTGGATAAGCTTCTCGAAAGAGAGATGCCACTTATCAAAAATAAAGGTGAATAACCTTTACGAAAGACAGATGCCACTAATCGAAAATAAAGGAGGATAACCTACCTAAAAGAGAGATGCCACTTATCGAAAACAAAGGTGGATAAGCTTCACAAAAGACAGATGCCACTTGTTGAAAATAAAGGTGGTTAATCTACTCGAAAGAGAGATGCCACTTTTTAAAAATAAAGGTGGATAAGCTTCTCAAAAGAGAGATTCCGCTTATCGAAAATAAAGGTGGATAAGCTTCTCGAAAGAGAGATGCCACTTATCGAAAATAAAGGTGGATAAGCTACTCGAAAGAGAGATGCCACTTATTAGAAATAAAAGTGGATAATCTTCTCGAAAGTGAGATGCCAATTATCAAAAATAAAGGTGGATAAGCTTCTCGAAAGAGAGATGCCACTTATCGAAAATAAAGGTGGATAAGCTTCTCGAAAGAGAGATTCCACTTATCGAAAATAAAGGTAGATAAGCTTCTCAAAAGAGAGATGCCACTTATCGAAAATAAAGGTGGATAAGCTACTCGAAAGGGAGATGCCACTTATCGAAAATAAAGGTGGATAAGCTTCTCGAAAGAGAGATTCCACTATTCGAAAACAAAGCTGGATAAGCTTCTCGAAAGAGAGATGCCACTTATCGAAAATAACGGTAGATAAACTTCTCTAAAGAGAGATGACACTTATCATAAATAAAG
This sequence comes from Lathyrus sativus, assembly GCA_963859935.3. Taxonomy (NCBI): domain Eukaryota; kingdom Viridiplantae; phylum Streptophyta; class Magnoliopsida; order Fabales; family Fabaceae; genus Lathyrus; species Lathyrus sativus. Next base: position 451,584,395 of record OZ012735.1, read on the forward strand.
GTGGATATGCTTCTCGAAAGAGATATGCCAATTATCGAAAATAAAGGTGCATAAGCTTCTCGAAAGAGAGATGCCACTTCTCGAAAATAAAGGTGGATAAGCTTCTCGAAAGAGAGATGCCACTTATCAAAAATAAAGGTGAATAAGCTTTACGAAAGACAGATGCCACTAATCGAAAATAAAGGAGGATAACCTACCTAAAAGAGAGATGCCACTTATCGAAAATAAAGGTGGATAAGATTCTCAAAAGACAGATGCCACTTGTTGAAAATAAAGAGGGTTAATCTACTCGAAAGAGAGATGCCACTTATTGAAAATAAAGGTGGATAAGCTTCTCGAAAGAGAGATTCCGCTTATCGAAGATAAAGGTGGATAAGCTTCTCGAAAGAGAGATGCCACTTATCGAAAATAAAGGTGGATAAGCTTCTCAAAAGAGAGATGCGACTTATTAGAAATAAAGCTGGATAAGCTTCTCGAAAGTGAGATGCCAATTATCAAAAACAAAGGTGGATAAGCTTCTCGAAAGAGAGATGCCACTTATCGAAAATAAAGGTGGATAAGCTTCTCTAAAGAGAGATTCCACTTATCAAAAATAAAGGTGGATAAGCTTCTCAAAATAGAGATGACATTTATCGAAAATAAAGGTGGATAAGCTACTCGAAAGAGAGATGCCACTTATCAAAAATAAGGGTGGATAAGCTTCTCGAAAGAGAGATTCCACTTATCGAAAATAAAGGTGAATAAGCATCTCGAAAGAGAGATGCCACTTATCGAAAATAACGGTAGATAAGCTTCTCTAAAGAGAGATGCCACTTATCATAAATAAAGGTGGATAAGCTTCTCGAAAGAGAGATGCCACTTATCGAAAATAACGGTAGATAAGCTTCTCTAAAGAGAGATCACACTTATCATAAATAAAGGTGGATAAGCTTCTCGAAAGAGAGATGCCACTTATCGAAAATAAAGGTGGATAAGCTTCTCGAAAGAGAGATGCCACTTATCGAAAATAAAGGTGGATAAGCTTCTCGAAAGAGAGATGCCACTTATCAAAAATAAAGGTGAATAAGCTTTACGAAAGACAGATGCCACTAATCGAAAGTAAAGGAGGATAACCTACCTAAAAGAGAGATGCCACTTATCGAAAATAAAGGTGGATAAGATTCTCAAAAGACAGATGCCACTTGTTGAAAATAAAGGTGGTTAATCTACTCAAAAGATAGATGCCACTTATTGAAAATAAAGGTGGATAAGCTTCTCAAAAGAGAGATGCCACTTATCGAAAATAAAGGTGGATAAGCTTCTCGAAAGAGAGATGCCACTTATCAGAAATAAAGGTGGATAAGCTTCTCGAAAGTGAGATGCCAATTATCAAAAATAAAGGTGGATAAGCTTCTCTAAAGAGAGATGTCACTTATCATAAATAAAGGTGGATAAGCTTCTCGAAAGATAGATGCCACTTATCGAATATAACGGTAGATAAGCTTCTCTAAAGAGAGATGACCCTTATCATAAATAAAGGTGGATAAGCTTCTCGAAAGAGAGATGCCACTTATCGAAAATAAATGTGGATAAGCTTCTCGAAAGAGAGATGCCACTTATCGAAAATAAAGGTGCATAAGCTTCTCGAAAGACAGATGCCACTTATCGAAAATAAAGGTGGATAAGCTTCTCGAAAGAGAGATGCCACTTATCGAAAATAAAGGTGGATAAGCTTCTCGAAAGAGAGATGCCACTTATCAAAAATAAAGGTGAATAACCTTTACGAAAGGCAGATCCCACTAATCGAAAATAAAGGAGGATAACCTACCTAAAAGAGAGATGCCACTTATCGAAAATAAAGGTGGATAAGCTTCACAAAAGACAGATGCCACTTGTTGAAAATAAAGGTGGTTAATCTACTCGAAAGAGAGATGCCACTTTTTAAAAATAAAGGTGGATAAGCTTCTCGAAAGAGAGATTCCGCTTATCGAAAATAAAGGTGGATAAGCTTCTCGAAAGAGAGATGCCACTTATCGAAAATAAAGGTGGATAAGCTTCTCGAAAGAGAGATGCCACTTATTAGAAATAAAAGTGGATAAGCTTCTCGAAAGTGAGATGCCAATTATCAAAAATAAAGGTGGATAAGCTTCTCGAAAGAGAGATGCCACTTATCGAAAATAAAGGTGGATAAGCTTCTCGAAAGAGAGATTCCACTTATCGAAAATAAAGGTGGATAAGCTTCTCAAAAGAGAGATGCCACTTATCGAAAATAAAGGTGGATAAGCTACTCGAAAGGGAGATGCCACTTATCGAAAATAAAGGTGGATAAGCTTCTCGAAAGAGAGATTCCACTTATCGAAAATAAAGCTGGA